>CM044447.1:13767894-13780320 GCA_024363595.1 Xenopus borealis | reverse complement strand
CCCCCCCCCCCTCCTGGTTTCACTTATGTCATTGCTGGATTTCCCCTTTATCACCTCATCAAGAGAGGAGAAGTTGGCATAAGCAGGACGGCTTAATAAGCCCATTTTTATGACCAGCTTATGTGACTTTACTAGGGGTAATCTCCCCTGCTTGCAAAGAATGTTCACTTGTGTGTCTTTAGAAAGCAATGAGGCGCAATCACAGTTTTTCCCTTTCGCAAGACCTTTAGATTAAGCTTGAAGCCCCCCATAAGATGGCAATGGCTGGAGGGAACTGCTAGGGAGTATTTTGTGCAGGTCCGTTGGTGTTTGGCTACAGGTCAGACCTGCAGTTCAGCAATCTTTATTGATCCCCACGAAGTGGAACAGTGTTCCCAAATTCTCATATTGAAAGTTAACTAGAGCCCCATAAAATCATGTTTGGGTGGAAATCACCAGCTTAGATAAGAGTTTCCTAGACACTGGCATTTGCCCAGCTAGAGATAAGGTAAAGAATGATATCCCATCTTGAAGGTCAATTGTTATCTGAGGCCAAGACTCTTTCTTAAAGGGGAACTATCGCGAACTATAAGCTTAATCATACTTAAATAATAACACTTATAAATATAATCAATTAAATATTATATATCATTTCTGAAATAATCAAGTTTATGTTCACTATTCCTCTCTCAACATCTGTTTCTCTTCATCCTTTCTTCATGCAGCAGTTGAGTTTCAGATATTCATTGATAGTTAGATCCAATGTATCTTAAACTGGAGATTCCTTTCCTATCAGATGTATTTGGATAGAACTACACGGACTATTCCGGTTCATTTTCGGCGGATCCAACGCTGGGCGACAGGACGATGGGACAAGTCAGATGCGCGAGTAACAAGGTAAGTAATTAGTGGGATGGTGTTGCAGGGTTGATCCGACGCAACATGACTGTCGGGTGAAAATGCTGCAAGTTGCGTCTGCATTAGTGATGGGCGAATTTATTCGCCAGGGGCGAATTCACAGCGAATTCCCGAGATTCGCCGCTGGCAAATAAATTCGCGAAACGCCAGTGAAATTTCGCCTGGCGAAAATTTGCCAAAAAAAACGGGTCTTGCGTCGTTTTTGACACGCCGAAAACGATGCGACGCACCGTCAAAAGCATGCTGTGACTCGTTTCGTGAATTTTTCGCCAATTTTGCGGCAAAGCGAAACTGGGGAGATTCGCCCATCACTAGTCTGCATCCAACAGTCATGTCGCGTCAGATCAACCCTGCGATACCATCTGACTGCCTATTGCTTACCTTGTTCTTGTTGCATCTGTCTTGTAGCCCAGCGTCGGAACCGCCGAAAATGGACCTGAGTCGTCCATGTAGTTCTACCCTTAGATCTCACTTGTATAACTGATTCCAGTACAAAGAAAATGTAATAAATCCTGCATGTAGAGAGACATGATATCTGGTGAGCTCTAATACATCTTCTTGGCAAAACTGCTGCATGAAGACAGAAAGAAGAGAAACAGATGCTGAGAGGAGGAAAGTGAATATAAACTTGAATTTAAGAAACAATGCAGAATGTATAATTGATTTATTTCAGTATGCTGAAGCTTATATTACATTTTCATTTTTGAAATAGTTCCCATTTAAATATTGGAAAGCTGATAAAATAGCAACTTTGATATTTCTGAACTGTATGTGTAAGTAAGGCATCCCTGCTCTAGGGGGCTTCTTGTTTAAATAATGAGCACCAGGGCATGATATGAACTTGTATCTGTGCAGAAGTCGCTTATGACTATGACATTCAAACATAGACCTTTCCATATGTTGGGGGGAGGGCGGGGGGCTATGTTGGTTACTCACTCCCCTTCAGATCTTATAGGGACTCTCACAATCAGGCAACTGAGGATCTTCTTCACCCACACTCTGTTGTTTTGGGATATATATAACTTGAAAGATATTCACAAGATGTTGGATCCCTACACTATACGGGCCCATATTGTTTTTTCCAATTATTATTAACATTTTCTTTATTTTTAATTGTGTTGCTGGGTCCAGTCAGGCGCACCTACAGGGAGAAAAAGGCAGATAAGGCGCATGTGTGTGTGTGATGTCACTGGCATGTGCCAACCCACAGTAGAGAGCTCAGGTACACATGTGCCTGGATTTGCAAGTAGCCGGACCCAGCAGTAGCCTAGAAAGAGGGGCCTCTGGATGCAGCATAGGGGGTTTCCATCTCATTATTCCACTACTGCTTTTAGGCACTAGACCAGTGATCTCCAACCAGTAGCTCGCCAGCAACATGTTGCTCTCCAACCCCTTGGATGTTGCTCCCAGTGGCCTCAAAGCAGGAGCTTATTTTTTAATTACTGGCTTAGAGGCAAGTTTTGGTTGCAAAAAAAACAGATGTCCTGCCAAACATTCTCTCCTGTAGGCTGCCAGTCCATATAGGGGCTACCAAAAAGCCAATCAGAGCTCTTATTTGACATCCACAAGGACTTTTTCATGCTTGTGTTGCTCTCCAACTCTTTTTTACATTTAAATGTGGCCTAAGAGCAAAAAAGGTTGGGGACCCCTGCACTAGAGGGTACTGAAATTGATGCTCTTTTTGCTAGAGAAATAGTAATCCTACAAAATTAAGTTCCTCTTCCAACAGTGGCCCCTAACAGAGATGTTGCCCAAGCACAGGGTTAGGCTAGTTAAGCCAAAATGCTCTCTTAGATCCTCCTGGATGCCCAGTCATAAGGTTTACTTAGGGTGTTGACAATTATCGACTGTCCATGATGTTTTTGGGTTTCTGGAATTTTATGTGGTTCCGTGCTAAGGGGAAGTCTGACCAAATTTAGGATGTCAGAAAAAGTTAAAGGGAAACTGTCATGGGAAAACATTTTTTTTTCAAAACACATCAGTTAATAGTGCTGCTCCAGTAGACTTATGCACTGAAATCCATTTCTCAAAAGAGCAAACAGATTTTTTTTATATTCAGTTTTGAAATCTGACATGGGGCTAGACATTTTGTCAATTTCCCAGCTGCCTCTGGTCATGTGACTTGTGCCAGCACTTTAGGAGGAAACTGCTTTCTGGCAGGCTGTTGTTTTTCCTTCTCAATGTAACTGAAGGAGTCACAGTGGGACATGGGTTTTACTATTAAGTGCTGTTCTTAGATCTACCAGGCAGCTGTTATCTTGTGTTAGGGAGCTGTTATCTGGTTACCTTCCCATTGTTCTGTTGTTAGGCTGCTGGGTGGGGTTGATATCACTCCAACTTGCAGTACAGCAGTAAAGAGTGATTGAAGTTTATCAGAGCACAAGTCACATGACTTGGGGCAGCTGGGAAATTGACAAAATGTCTAGCCCCATGTCAGATTTCAAAATGAAATATAAAAAAATCTGTTTGCTCTTTTGAGAAATGGATTTCATTGCAGAATTCTCCTGGAACAGCACTATTAACTGATGCATTTTGAAAAAATATTTTTTCCCATGACAGGATCCCTTTAAATAACCTCTGCTATATCAGCCTCTCACATTGAGGACAACACAGTAGATATGGACGCTTGCCTCTCTACATGACTGTATTACCCCAAAAAATGCCTTGTTACCCCACAGACCTCTATTAAAGAAGAAGTAAAGCTACCAAGGCAGATTATTGCCAATAGAATAGCCAAAGTAGTGCAAGCTATAACACTATATTTATTCTCCAGAATGCTTTATCATACCTGAGTAAACAGCTCTAGAATCACTCTCTCTATTTGTTTAGGATAGCAGCTGCCATATCAGCTTGGTGTGACGTCACTTCCTTGCCCAGTCTCTCCCTGCTCACTCTGGGCAAAGAAAACAGCACGGAGGGGAGGGGGGAGGAGAAAGGGAGGTAGAGGAAAGCAAACTGAGCATGCTCAAGCCCTAGCCCTGCAGGTATATGCTGAAAACAGGAAGTCTGATACAGAAGCCCATGTGTACACAATAGAAGGAAAGAAATATGGTGTTTCTTTTAAAAGAGGACAGAGCAGCAGAGGGTTCACTGGTGTATTTATATAGGCCTTTCTGATAACGCTTACTTAGTTTTAACCTTTTATTCTCCTTTATGACAATGCTAGTATCTCGGCTGTAAGAGAATCCTCCTGATACACTGCAATCAGCAACAGGAGGAGGAGATGCAGGGAAAAAAATGTTCCTGAACTTTGAGTGAGGACATTTTTCATATTCCACTGGCATGCGGCGGGCCGATCAGGTAACTCAGTTTGACACGGGCTGAGTGAAGGCATCATTATAGTGCAGAATATGTCATTCCTATTAAAAATAGTCAGCAGCCGAATCACACCTTGAAGAGGAGCATCGGGCCCGGGCTGTCGCTGCACATTAGAAACCTATCCATAATGCCGCCTGCCTTTTTTGGCAAGTCCTGTCAAGGAGGTGAGAAGAGTCAAAGCCTCCGCAGACATCAGTCAGAAGCAACGCAGCTTGGAGCTGTGCCGGGAGCACTCTCCTATTCTGTCCTATGGAATTAATTTGGGGCTTGGGGGGGGGGCTAAACAAAGAGACACTTTAAATACTGTAACTGTTTCCAACTGATGTATAGTACTTTATATGTGCTGTTTGTCAGCATGCTAAGGGACATGAGCTCCAAACTGTATTCAATATCCTGAATTTCTGCCCATAAAGACATGTACAACCTAAAGAGAAATGTCATCCTGATTATAATAATTAACCCACCAAAGTTTAATATAGTCTCAGTTTATCAAGTAAGGTGCAAAAAGTAACGGGGCAAACATGCACACAATTACCCTACGTTTGGCCACTACATTTGCTTTGAGGCTCAAATCTGTCTGCTCCTAGAATGGAGAGCAATAGGCTGCACCTTACTTAGAATGCAGGGTAGAGTGTCATCCATTCAAGAGAGCACAGGGAGCTTGAAAGTGCTGCACAACCAATCCTATAAGACTATATTTAACAAATAGTGTTAGTTTCTTAACCAGTGGTATAACTCTCAGGAGAAAACGGCCCCTTACTGCAGGGACCCTGTAGAAAATGGTATCTGGGAAGGACCCTCCGCAGCCAACATCCTCTGTTCCAGACTACCTGCCCTCAGCATTTTCATCAAGTGCTTTTAAAGAGGTTCCATGAGAACTAATTCTCAACATTTTCCTGCTGCAAGCAAGTCATTCATGCTGTTAGTTAGAGGCCGACAGCAGGATCCATTGGCTGTGCTAGGGGAAAAGTATAGGGTTGTGGATGCATGATATAGCGCCTTCTGTGATTAGACTGATGAAAGATAGAGATAAATAGATAATAGGTAGAGAGAGATATAGATGATAAACAGATAATAGATAGAGCTAGAAAGATAGATAGATAGACAGATAGACAGACAGACAGACAGACAGACAGACAGATAGATGATAGATAGATAGATAGATGATAGGTAGATAGATAGATTAGATAGATAGATAGATAGATAGATAGATAGATAGATAGATAGATAGATAGATAGATAGATAATAGGTAGATAGATAGATTAGATAGAAAGATAGATAAATAAATAGATGATAGATAGATAGATAGATAGATAGATAGATAGATAGACAGAGAGATAGATAGATGATGGATTAGATAAATATATAGATAAATAGATAGATGATAGGTAGATAGATAGATAGATAGATAGATAGATAGATAGATAGATAGATAGATAGATAGATTAGATAGAAAGATAGATAAATAGATAGATAGATGGATAGACAGATAGATGATAGGTAGATAGATGATAGGTAGACAGAGAGATAGATAGATAGATAGATAGATTAGATAGAAAGATAGATAAATAGATAGATAGATAGACAGATAGACAGACAGACAGACAGATAGATAGATAGATGATAGATAGATAGATAGATAGATAGATAGATAGATAGATAGATAGATAGATGATAGGTAGATAGATAGATGATAGATTAGATCGAAAGATAGATTTTGGAAAAATGACAGGTCAGGCCAATTAGTTTAGCTATAACAGTTTCACTTAATATATGCTGGTTATAGTTCCACGACAGCAGAACACTTTTCCTCCATTCCCCAAATACAGGGTCACAGATAACCAAATACCAATAAATGCAGTAGAAATATCTGGTTCTATTGTAAGCGAAGTAGGTCTGCACCAGCAGCCGGAGGTTCATGCTGCCCTGAAACAAGTTTGGTCTAGAAGCAGCGAGGAGCGGGCCGAGCAAACGAGGGCACTCAAACAGTCACATCCTCAAAAGATGTATTAGTCTCAAATAGAGCGTATAAAAATAAACCCAAAGTGCGATGTGTCCTGATTAACTGTAACATGAATATTCATCACATCTCACACTCGGGGTTCCATTTATATTCTTTATTGGAGACTAATAAATCTGCAGAGGATACGACTGTGTGAGTGCCCTCGTCTGTTCCTCTTATGCCAGCGACTTCTCCCCGGCCATAAAACAACATATTGGCTGTTCTGCTTGGGGATTCGTATAGAGTTTATTTTTAGTGGCTGGGTGGGTCTGTGGGCCCAATATGGGAGCAAGGAGGGGGAACCGATATTTTTATTTGAAATTTAATTTAATACAGTACAGTTCTTAATCCATACTGTGATTGTGCAAGGTAAGGCAATTATATATTTACAAGCAAGCAGGCACAGTTTTTTGATTCTCAAGGGTGGTAAGATACCATGTTGTTACTTGCAGCTGCTGTGTTGGCCAGTAGGTGGAGCTCCATCTCTGTAACCTTGTGCCCACTAAACGGTCGAAAATCAGAAGCTAGCCAAGTGATCCAGCCTCAGGAGTGGACTTAGAGCTCAGAACCTGGCAGCAGTTTTGGTGAGGACACAAAGATAGGTAACTAACAAAGTCACAACCCCTAGTGGGGTAACTATGAGTTAGAGCAAATAATCTGAATCCCCTAATCCCTAAAGGAATAAGAGACTTTAGTAAGCATATACTGAAACTGCAGTCCATATCTGTCTGGCACCCCAATATCTAGTGGGCTCCACTGAAATCACAAGGTGTCTAGTTTCCACTGATCCCATTACTTCTGCCTCAAGTCAATAGGACCACGCCCTTCCAAGGATCCTACATAGCCCCCCCCCCCCCAGAAGAAAATACATATAAACCCACAAACCTACCCCATTTCAAATTTTTATGTGCTTTGATTTGGGAGTCTCCTTTAGAAAGATCTTGACAATGGACACAAAAATTCCTTCTTGAAACTTAAGGGCAATGATGGTAACAACAGGTGCAAAATTTGCCCCAATTCAGTCAGCACTAACATTTACTATACTGCTGTCGCATAATGAACCTCCACCAGGCCCCCACTGAAAAAATGTTTCACCACAGTCACTCACTCAAATCCCAACCTCACTGCTTAACAACTATTAAATATCCCACCTCTTCAGCGTCCATCTAGAGTGAGTTTACCAACACTAATGATGGCATTCACGCTGATGACATCACCCATACTGCCAAGCTCAGAAACCATCAAAATAAGTTTTATTATCCATCGCACTACTCTTACAAAAGCTTTCACCCTCTCCTGAGCATTTTCTCCTATAACAAAAAGAAAAGGAATGTGGCTCAGTCAGTAGCACTGCTACCTTGCAGAGTTGGAGTCCTAGGTTTGATCCCAGCCAGGGCACTATTTGCATAGAGTGTTTATATTTTCCCCATGGATTTCTGGGTTTCCTTTGGGTACTCAGGTTTCCAACCACACCCCAAATACATACAGGCATGTTAACTGGCTCCTGATAGAACTGCCCCTAGCATGAATATATGTGATTGGGCTTTTAGATTGTAAGCTCCACTGGGCAGGGAGTGATGAGAATGATGTAAAATCTCTGTACAGTCCTGGGGAATATGTGATAATAATCATGCACTTTAAGTTAAAAAAAAAAGCTGTTCTAAGCTACAGGGGAGTCCAGAGTCTCGAAAACAAAAAAATAGAGCGATGGCAGACAATAAAAGGAGGGGTTAGCTGCAGAGTCTCATCACCAAACAGCTACAGATGGCGGCTCTGTCGGGGGAAAATAGACACAAAAGACAAATTTAGCTTAAAAGGCAATTAGAGGCGATTCATTTTTATTCAATAACAAATATGTTTATTCGTTTCCATATAGAAGATAAACATGAATTAATGCGCACTTACTGCTGCTCATTTATTGAGAGTGTGGAGAACAGCGCTGGGTTTACAAAGAGCCTCAAACACCACCAAAGACAAGAGCAACCCAACAACTATCTATATATCCACTGCTTTTCTCAAACAATAAATTGGTATTTGATGTTCTGCTTTCTGTACTTGCACCATGATATGATTCTTTTTAGGCTGTTTCAGGGACATTATGTAATAAAGAGGGCCCATCAGTGTACCTAATAAGGTGCTGGTCCACTTCAGTAAACTGCCAATAGGAACCCAACTGTCAGTAGTGGAATAAGTCACTATGCAAAAAGGAAAGAAAAAAACTCAATGAAAGTTGATGAATTCTGAATTTCTGCCGGTCCCTCCATTCAAACTGCAGTTACTGGAAGGCTTTGGGTTACAATTTTCAGTTAAAGAAACTGGTCCAAAAATATGGCACCTCCTGCTAGTATGTATAAATACAAATATACAGAGAAGGAATGTTTTGGGCACACAATAAGCTATACCCTCATACTATACTATGTAAGGGAAATAATATGGCACCTCCTTTCCATATGTATAAATAAAATATGCAGAGAAGGAATGTTCTGGGCACACATTAAATCAGGGGTGTCCAACCTTTTAACTTCCCTGGGCCACATTGGAATAAGAAAATTTTTCTGGGGCCACACACGAAATACACAAACACTTTTGATTTGTACAAGTAAAGAAATGCACAGAAAATAACTACAATACTAGTTGGATAACCAGATGGAGCTATACACTGGAATATGGGACATCTGGATATTAAATAGACGTATTATTATATTATTATTACTACTACTAACTGGGCAATGGGCAGAGTCCGCTCTCCTGCCTACTCATATATAATTTGCAATATAAGTTTCTTCGGGAACCAAGCTTTTTAAGCTGGGCCGCATTTGTATCCATCCTGGGCCGCATGCGGCCCTCGGGCCGCAGGTTGGACAACCCTGCATTAAGCTATGTCCTCATACTGTACTGTCTAAGGGAAACAATATGGAACCTCCTAAGCATATGTATTAATATACAGAAAGGGAATGTTCTGGGCACACAATAAGCTATACCCTCATACTGTACTGTCTAAGGGAAACAATATGACACCTCCTTCCCATATGTATAAATACAAATATACAGAGAAGGAATGTTCTGGGCACACAATAAGCTATACCCTCATACTGTACTGTCTAAGGGGGATAATATGGCACCTCCTTCCCTTATGTATAAATACAAATATACAGAGAAGGAATGTTCTGGGCACACAATAAGCTATAGCGTCATACTGTATTCTATAAAGTAAATAGAATGTGTTCAAATAGTATATACAAAGTATATCTCTCACATACTGTAGGTTTAGGATACATTGTATCAGAGTTGTGTTCCCAGAGAATCCATTTATTGCAGTCAGACATGAGATCTCAGCTGTTGCTGTTAGACATTACAGGGGGCTTAACAAATCTGCTGAAGTCCCAGAGGAGACTCTTGTTGAGAGGCTGAAGCTGCGACTCGCTTGGAAGCGGCTTTACTTGATGATCTGGTCTGACCTCTCAAATAAACTAGCGGATTTGGTAAGCGCAGGTCAATTGACTACAGAGAAAGGACAGAGCAGGGTTTTGAGGGGTTAAACAACCCAAGTCACCGTGGAGGGAATTCATCTTGCTCTCCATGTGCCCCTACTCCCTGAACCCTGAAATGGAGATGGGATTTCCAGATTAAATATAAACGCATTGCTTAGGTAGAGGATTTGATACAAGCGGAGCCTGTGTGTTTACCAGCAAGGCAGTAGCAGCCGTGCTGTAACAGTTGAATATTTTCGGTAGGCAATGAGGCAGGTGATTCATCCAGTCTAGACACTGAAATGATTTTCAGACACAAAATTATTTAAAAAGCGAGAGCAAATAAACCCGTCTCTCCTTCGCCTGCCCGGCAGATTAGGAGATGTCATTTACTTAAAATTTGCAGCGAGACAGCACATAAGCAGCAGATTGGCTGTAAGAAAAACGGAGCAGCGACTTATCGCATGATTCCAGCGGGAGGGACGGGGGGAACGGTGGCTTGTCTCCTTCTCTGACAATTGACTTGCTTGCCAATCAGCATTACGTGGTCTTTCTTCCCTGCCCCGCTAGATCTGACTTCAGCCTCATTCCATTGTCTCGCTGACAGCGCCAGCCACTTCCCTCGCTGTCTTTATTTTAAGTCAAAACATTGCAGATCAACAGTGATAAAGGGACAGCTAAGTGGATTCTTATAAAAGGAATGTTCAACTTCCAACTCTAAGCAAATCATTTAAAGACCATATCATATATGTACATAATGTAACTGTATAATATATAGGCACAGATATACCATCATCTTTCCTTAAACCACTGTCACAGTGTAACCCCCATATCATATATGCACATAATGTAACTGTATAATATATAGGCACAGATATACCCCCATCTTTCCTTAATCCACTGTCACAGTGTAACCCCCATATCATATATGCACATAATGTAACTGTATAATATATAGGCACAGATATACCCCCATCTTTCCTTAAACCACTGTCACAGTGTAACCCCCATATCATATATGCACATAATGTAACTGTATAATATATAGGCACAAATAGACCCAAATCTTTCCCCCGCCCATAGTCAGCACCTGCCCCAAACAGAGATATATGTAATAAGCAGATACATAATGCATATTTGAAGGATAAATCATTCCATTTTTTTGTACTGTCTAATTACAGAAAAAGGAAACTTTCAGGCACTTGTCCTATTAAAAAACACTCACCTTTTCTTAGCTAAATACCAGTAATTTATGGCTAAACAATAAATAGCTGTGGGTACACCACATCCACATGTGCGGCTGATCATCATGACTGATGTGTTAAGAGTTTAGGCAGACAGCTGTCTAACATTATCCCCTTTCTATAAATGTAAGAAAAAGTGAGCATAAAATGGGAAATTAACTGGTGATGGAATGTGGCAGGGGATCATGAACTCAGAGTTTGTTGCTACTTTTAATTGGGTTTTCAATCGGCTGCTCTGTTGCTAAATATCTTGAATATGCATCTGTAGAAATGTGTTCAAATAGAAACTGGCCGAATTTGGTCAGAATAATGATGGATGAACATCAGGATCATGGTCTGGATCTTAAGTGCAGTGAGTATATGGATATATGGATATATGGATAGATTGGGTAAAGGTTGAGTTGGTGCAAGGGATTACATATAGATCCAGACCTTATTTAGTCGAAGGAGGATTTTCCATGGAATCTGGGGTCTGATAAAGGTCAAACCTTCACTTTGGGGCAGTGAAATTTAGTAGATGAAGTTTGAACCAGACATAAAGTTTTGCTGGTGAATGGCTTGAGCTTATCTGGAGAGAATACGGATCTAGTTTGGCCTCCACAGCTTTGGATACAAGAATAACTAATCTTATTGGGCTCAACAGGAGTCCAGAAGACACTGCACACATATTGCTTCAAGAACCCTCTTTAATGGCAAATCCTAAAGAACCCTCAATCCTACCCTACTCGGGTTTTGTAGGGAACGTCCGTCAACAGTTGGCTTGGAAGGTGGCAAGACAGGGCATTAGGCTTGCAGACGATGCAGCACTACAATAACCTAAGATTCTAGGGTGGCAAATTCATGTTCTTACCCCTTTAATTCCACAGGAAAAGTTTATTTAAAGCTTCCCAATGATACAGGTCATGTAAGAATGACTCAGGGTATTCATGCTTTAAGAAGTAATGGGTGAAAAAGGTTGAAGTCTTGGATTATGTAGGTAAAACTCTTGCTCCAGCCTTTGGAAATTCTTGCAGGACCCTGGAGAGTTCCTCGAGCTCTGAAATACTATTGGCCTACATTTGTATGGAGCATTGCATTGCACCTGTACTTAAAGGGGTGGTTCACCTTCAAGTTAACTTTTAGTACATTGTAGAAGGGCCAATTCTAAGAAACTTTTCAACTGGTCTTCATTATTTATTTTTCATTGTTTTTTAATGATTTGCCATTTTCTTCTGTTTCTTTGCAGCTTTCAAATGGGGGTCACTGACACCATTTAAAAACAAATGCTCTGTAAGGCTACAAATGTATTGTTATTGCCACTTTTTATTAATTATCTTTCTATTCAGTCGCTCTCCTATTCACATTCCAGTCTCTTATTCAAATCAATGCAGGGTTGCTAGGGTAATATGTACCCTAGCAACCAGATTGCCGACACTGCAAACTAGAGAGCTGCTTAATAAAAAGTTAAATAATTATAAAACCACAAACAATAAAAAATCAAAACCAATTGCAAAT
>CM044447.1:13742562-13765216 GCA_024363595.1 Xenopus borealis | reverse complement strand
CCCCCCCCCCCCCCCCCAGCTGGGCAAGAATTACATTCAATTAAATGTGTATCACTAAAGCAAAAGGGATTTGTCTCCGGCTTTTCTGGCTCTCTAAATGCAGAGATTGGGAGATATAAATCACATTACACTGTAGCTGTTGAACGGCTTGTACTACGTTGCCTGATCAGAGAATGAGAACTCTTATCATTATTAACCTGGACTCTATAGACCAGCTCAAGAATCAATCTTTCTAGATATGCCTCTGATCTGTCTTACTGATATTGCATGAGTTGTGAGTAACTATAGTGCTTCCCCGGTACCAGGTGTTTGTCTACTGCCATCAGGACTGGACTGAGAATCAAAATAGGCCCTGGCATTTCAGATACACAGAGGCCCAATCAGCCCACATAGAGGCCCAAACAGCCCCCACCAGCCCACTAAACACTGACTTTCTATGGGACCTTATAGCAGCCCCTCTGGCATTTGCCCTAACCCACAAATGGCCAGTCCAGGCCTGACTGCCATATTGACAAAATATAAATGTACCACAAGCCCAAGGGACCAGATTGGGTTGGCTGAACCCTAAGTATGGGGATGAATCGGATCCCTGCTAGGAAGTGCAGTCTATGCATCCCCATAGCTCCCAGATCTGCTTCACATTGAAGCAAAGGATCGAACTGGGAATTTGAGCATTTGCAACAATTTGGAAATCTCCGCCACTTTTTGAAAATAGCGATTTATACAGCAGCATTGCAGGCCACAGCTGCTGTAATCCATTGACATAATAATTGCCTTTAAGCAGCATTAAGGCGGTTAAACACCTTCCCTAAACTGGAGGGCAGAAAGATTGAATCTTATATGATCTTCCTCTAGTTTTTCTATAGTTTAGCCTAATAGGACGCTAAATGCTTTGGTCCCTTTTAGAACTACAGACAGGAGAGTTCCAAGACAATTTGCAATTGGTCTTCATTTTATTCCTTATGTAGTCAAGTTTTTTTTGTGTGCTGCAGCTCCCATGCGTGCAATGGCAATTGTCTGGTTGCTAGGGAGGTTAATTACCCCAGCAACAAGGGAGCAGTTTTAAAATGAAAACGGGAGAGGAACTGTGGGTATAGAATAATGATAACTATGTTACTATATAGAGTTTAATATAACACATCTCAAAGTGCCTGAAACCCGCTGTGTGCACCCTACAGCCCTAAGCAGGATAAGAATGTGTCATGTTATTAAATATTATAGTCCCTTATAGATTCTTCTTTCAGCCCCCGGTGCTGACTCTGTTCAGCAATGTCTCATCAGTGCAGTGTCTCTGTGCCACAATGTCCTCCCACTCCTTAATCCTCTACCCAGTACAGACTCCCTTGTCCATATTCAGAACTCACGCTGACTGAAAATCATTCCCTACAAGAACAAATCCTTCAATTGCTCATTCCAGTTAGCACCAACACCAAATCCCAAGATCCTTAGTAATAAGGGCAACTTGGTTCTTTTCTGACTCATTATCTGGGTGGGGGATCAGGTCTGCATGTTTGCTCATAGCATGTAAAGAGAGATGCCATAAAACTATGGCAGCATAGCTATTCCCCTGTACTAAGCATAATTCAGCAGGAACAGTCCCTAAGTTTGCTCATAGTCTGTACAGAGAGAAACCATAAAACTATGGCAGTATAAGTATTCCCCTGTACTAAGCACAATTCAGCAGGAACAGCCCCCTAGGTTTGCTCATAGTCTGTACAGAGAGATCCCATAAAACTATGTCACATAGGTATTCCCTGTTCTAAGCACAATTCAGCAGGAACAGCCCCCTAAGTTTGCTCATAGTCTGTACAGAGATGAACCATAAAACTTTGACAGCATAGGTATCCCCTGTACTAAGCACAATTCAGCAGGAACAGCCCCCTAAGTTTGCTCATAGTCTGTACAAATGTAGAGTATAAAACTAAGACAGTATAACTTTTGTCATGTACTGAGCACATTTAAGCAGAACCTTTATCTGTATAAAGGCCCTTTCAGCATTCAGCAGATCATTGCTATGCAGCCAAGTGGCTCAGGAAAGTAAAGGATACAGAGGGAGAAAGTGCTTTACAGCAGCTGCAAAAGAACATTCCCCAGCGCTAATATTCCTTTGAAATGCTATTTCAGATTAAAACTTTTAATGTGCTGACCGGCAGGAGCCTGGGAATTACTCAGCGCTCAGCACAAACATTCTGTTCCTCGCTCCCCACTCTTTCCTAGATGTTTTAAAATGTTCCAGCCAATTGTAAAGGCAGCGAGGTCTAATCCGAAAGTCAATTTATGGCTCTGGATTCTAACAATGACCCTCAGAAAAGCCGGTTACAAAACAGGATTTATGGCTATTGATTGGTCCCTCTGTACAGGTGAGTCAATCAGCTGCATCCGCTGACCCATATGTACTCACAGTGGGCTGTCCTTATAGCTGGGCTACTGGGCTCCATAACATACAATACTGACCAGTAATACGTGATATATATTAACCTATATTCCATTAATGTTTATGGCAAAAATTAGTAAAGGAAACACCTACTTCTTAAAGGGGTTTTTCAGGTTTCATCCGTTCAGCAGCATGGGGAGCGTAGAAGTAGATGCACTTGATTCTTTTTCAGTGGCGTAACTACCGGGTGAGTCGCCTACAGCGCCATAAAAAATACGGACGGATGAGGGTGGGGGGGCCTCCACCTAGCTCCGTTACTGTTCTTTTTAATGTTGCTGTACTCACACAGACGCATGTAAGCGCCAAACGCCGATTGCATTTTACCTGCGTTTGGCACTTACATTCGTCTGTGTGAGTACAGCCACATTGAAAATAATCAAGTGCATATACTCCTGCGCTCCCCTGCAGCTGAATGCATGAAACTGGAACGCAGGGGAATACATGTAAAAAATGCTCGTCTGTAAGAGCCCTTAGGGCTCTTACACACGAGCGGTTTTAGCTGCGCTCCCCTGCGTTCCGTTTTGCTGCGTTCAGCCGTAGGGGAGCAGGAATAGACGCACTCAATGCCTTTCAATGGGGCTGTACTGACACCAACGCATGTAGGCGCCGAACGCAGGTTCAGACGCAACATGCTGCATTTTTCCTGCGCTCTGCGCCTACATGCGCTTCTGTGAGTACAGCCCCATTGAAAAGCATTGAATGCGTCTATACCTGCGCTCCCCTGTGGCTGAACGCAGCAAAACGGAACGCAGGGGAGCGCAGGTAAAAACGCTCGTGTGTATGGGCCCTTAGACTGATCTGGCAGCTTATCTGCCCGTGTGTGGGGGCTCCCGATGGGTTCCACCAATCGATATCAGGCCAAAAATCGGGCAGATATTGATCAGACAAGTTCAGTGTCGGACTGGCCCGGCAGGAAACTGGGAAAATACCCGGTG
Organism: Xenopus borealis; assembly: GCA_024363595.1. Lineage (NCBI taxonomy): Eukaryota > Metazoa > Chordata > Amphibia > Anura > Pipidae > Xenopus > Xenopus borealis. Next base: position 13,761,847 of record CM044447.1, on the reverse strand, counting down.
GGCCCCGACCCTTAATGGGCCTGACCCCTCTCCTGATTGGCGCCATGCACAGCGCCACTTGTACAGGCTCCTTACCAGCAGGCGTGAGTGGAGGCTCGGCAGCTGCTCATCACGGTAGGGGGGCAGGGGGGTCGGAGGGGGCCCTGGAAAGTAGTCCCGGTGGGCCCCGGGCCCCCAGTCCGACCCTGGACAAGTTTGATTTTTTTGTTCGATCTAGGACCACATTGGCTAGTGGATTCAGTCCTGCTACCCGTCTGTGCCTATTCACAGCATCATTTGGCCCCAGGGCCGAACGTTCAGATTAACCTGATATCGGCCAGCCATTAGTGGGTATATCGGGTTAAGATCTGCTCGTCGGGTGAGCTCGCCTTTAGACTATGACACATGGCTGATCTGCTGAATCAGTGGTGGTCCTTGTGTCATATTGCTTCCTTTAGCCAGGAAATATGTCTTCTAATGCACGGTAGGTAAAAAACTCTCATCTGTAGGAACCCTAGATGATCGATATCGGCAGCTTTACTCATGTATGGTAACCTTAATTCAGAAACATTAGTAAGTTGTTTGGAATTTGTTTGGAGGATTGATAAAGGGTTAAAGTCTGTGGCCTGACTGCCTTGCTCACTCCCTAATTATTTTTTCATTTAGTGCCCCCGTTAGCTGTTATTAAAATGTCACTCCGTGCATCTCATTAACTCCCAGTGCGGCTCCCAGTCTTGGGAGCACTCAGAGTACTGAGAGAGGTGCTGGCTTATAAACCAAGGTGACAGAAAACAGCCGAACACCCTTAATTACTCTCAGTGTGAGGGTGTCCTGACACGACTTCATGGAAAGGAAAGTGACTTGTACAAACACCAGATTGGCCCACTGGGTGTGGGGCAGGTACCTGAACCTCTTGTCCAATCACAGCCTGCTCCTCAGCGTGGTCATTGTCAGAAACCCAATTAGCTCCCTATATTTACTACCAAATCAATCAAAAGGGTGGTTTGAAGATAGAGAGACAAGGACAGACAATCACAGGAACACAGTACAGGTATGGGATCCTTATCCAGAAAGATCCACATTATGGAAAGTCCATCTCCCATAGACTCCATTTTATCCAAATAAACTAAAAATGTAAAATTGATTTCCCTTTTCTTTCTAATCATAACACAGTAGCTTGTACTTGATCCCAGCTAAGATATAATTAATCCTTATTGGAAGCAAAACCAGCCTATTGGGTTTATTTAATGTTTACGTGATTTTCTAGTAGATTTAGGGTATGAAGATCCAAATTACGTTATCCACAAAACCCCAGGTCCTGAGCATTCTGTATAACAGGTCCCGTACCTGTATTATGATATTCAGTGTGCAACAGTTCTGTCTGTGCAGTAGATGGGCGTCATATCAACAACCTCAGGAACGCCCCTCAAACCTGAATTCATATAAGTAGCTCGGAGGGCTCTGGGCATTAGTGAACTTACCAAATGCAAGACAAGGAGAAAATACAAGGGTCCCTGCTCCCAACAAACCTGCTCTCTACATCTTGTGCCAGAGTTGCAGTCCTGTTAAAGGGGTTGTTCACCTTTGAGTTAACATTTAGTATGATAGAGAGGGATATTCTGAGACAATTTGCATTTGGTTTTCATTTTTTACTATTTGTAGTTTTTGAGTTATTTAGATTTTTATTCAGTTGCTCTGCAAGTTGCAGTTTCAGCAATCTGGTTGTTAGAGTCCAAATTTCCCTAACAAACATGCACTGATTTGAATAAGAGACTGGAATGTGAATCGGAGATGCCTGAATAGAAAGATGAGCAATACAATTGCAATAACAATACATTTATAGACTTACAGAGCATTTGTTTAGAGAGGGTCAGCGACCCGCCATTTGAAAGCTGGAAAGAGTCAGAAGAAGGCAAATCATTAAAAAAAACTATACAAAAATGAAGACCAGTTGCTTAGGATTAGCCATTCTATAAAATACTAAAAGGTAACTTAAAGGTGAACCACCCCTTTAAGGCTCCAGCACGGGAACCTATAGCTTTATAGGTAGTGATGGGCGAAAATTCGCCTGCCGAAAATTTGCTGGCGTGAAAAAAAACGAGACGCGCGCCAAAAACATGACGTGACTCGTTTCACTAATTTTTCGCCAATTCACGAATTTCGCTGGAAATTCACGATAGATTCCCCTATCACTATTAATAGGCAGAAAAGAACACAGGGGGTGCAAATTCTTACTTCACAACTGCATTGAGCAGGTGGTAAGAACACTGCATTGTGGGTAAACCTCATGGAGAATTGTGTCAGATTGCTAAATAAGCCCAATAAAGCCCAAATAAAAACCAGATATCCCTATGCTTCGAGCAACACAAGGAATATTTTCCCTACATATATTTACAGATGATTCATGCTACATTGTTACTTTTCTAAATGACATCAAGTTCCATCTCTGCGCTGCCAAAAGGGATGAGAAACCCACGTACAATATTCCATGCCATGTTTGTACAATTGAGAGAGATCTGAGAGGCGGCGCTGGAAACTCCAAGACTTTGATTTGCAACTGTAGGATTTGTTGACACTGGCTTATTTATATTATGCTGAGCGTTGTCATGGATAATACAAAATTTACTCTCTCTGCCCAGGGCCCCTGCGTGAGGTTTATGGAACAGTCCCAGCACATAACTTAGACTAACAGAATCATATCATTGAAATTCAGAGCTGGGGGGTCCAAGTAGGAGAATTATACAGTGGGACCACTGAGCAACTTTAGGTAGGAAGAGCTCAATAATCTATAGTAACAGTGGGATAACAGTCTGTAGGAAGAGAGTGTGACTGTGGGATAGCAGGTATAGTAGGGAGAGATGGTGCCTATAGTAACAGTGGATAATAGTTTCTGGGAAGGGAGTGTGACTGTGGGATAGCAGGTATAGTAGGGAGAGATGGTGCCTATAGTAACAGTGGATAATAGTCTCTGGGAAGGGAGTGTTACTGTGGGATAGCAGGTATAGTAGGGAGAGATGGTGCCTATAGTAACAGTGGATAATAGTCTCTGGGAAGGGAGTGTGACTGTGGGATAGCAGGTATAGTAGGGAGAGATGGTGCCTATAGTAACAGTGGATAATAGTCTCTGGGAATGGAGTGTGACTATGGAATAGCAGGTATAGTAGGGAGAGATGGTGCCTATAGTAACAGTGGATAATAGTCTCTGGGAAGGGACTGTAACTGTGGGATAGCAGGTATAGTAGGGAGAGATGGTGCCTATAGTAACAGTGGATAATAGTCTCTGGGAAGGGAGTGTGACTGTGGGATAGCAGGTATAGTAGGGAGAGATGGTGTCTATAGTAACAGTGGATAATAGTCTCTGGGAAGGGAGTGTGACTGTGGGATAGCAGGTATAGTAGGGAGAGGTAGTGTCTATAGTAGCATTGGGAATAATAGCACAGCAGCATATATAGTAGCAGTGGAAAAGGACCAGGGCAGAATGCTGAAGAAAACAATAAAGTAAGATGAAATAAAGTAAGTTGAGATTCAGGTGCTGAAGGCTACAGATCAATTAAAACAAAGCACTGAAGGTTGAACAACTCAAAGAAACAGAGGAATGGTATTTGGCACCAGACATTAATATGGTATCTGTTTAATAAATGAATGTGTTATTTAGTCAGGAGACCTCCCCAGAGCCAGACATAAAATAAAAAAGGAGATATCTGTTGCACACAACGTTATTTTCCCCGGCAAATAAAGTGGAATTCCTCCCCCTGGTGGTAAGTTATTTATACAGTAATGAACTAGTCTGTGGGTAGCACTATAACTGTTACAATACACAAACAAAATGTCCCAGCCTCCTCAGCAAGACACAAGCATGTTATCTGTGTTGCACCTCCACTGTAAATGCTCATCCCTCTTCTAGACTGTCAGCTCTGTAGGGCAGAACCTGTGTACAAGATCTGTCAGGGGCATAACTAGATGCTAATGGGTCCAACAGCAACTGTACTTTTTTTGCCCCACTATAATTATCCTACACCCTTATGCCTGTAGTCTCTCTACTTTCCTTGCCCTTTTGCATCTTTTTGGTAGCAGAGAGGTTAAACTCAATCTGCCTGAATTAAATGGGAATACAGTGTGAATAAGAACGGTACAGAGGAAATGTTATGTAAAATGACAGCCTGTGCTATTTAGCCTTTTGTCTCCCTCTCTCCTGGAATTCAAACTTTGATTTTGTTAACTTCTATTAGATCTCACACTGAGAGCATTTAAAAAAAAAAAGGAGAAAAAAAAAAACACCAGTAATTGCGAGTTTGGTTTTTAGACTCTGGTTACATAATCAGTTCTCAATTATAATGAGAAAAGTCTTATGCCTCCACCTAAGAAAGAGAGAGAGAGCGACAGAGAGGTAGAGCGAGCTAGAGGCAAGAGAGAAAGGGAGAGAGATAGAGGAAGAGAGAGACAGAGAAAGGGAGAGAAATACAGGGAAAGAGACACACACACACACAGAGATAGAGAATAAAGAGGGAGAGAATCAAAGAGAGAAAGGGTGAGAGATAGAGGATGGGAAGCAGGAGGAGAGAAGAGAGAAGGGGCCAAGAGAGAGAGATAAAGGGAAAGACTGAGAGAGAGAGAGAGATTGAGGTTAAAAGGAAGAGCAAGTTTGATACAGACAGATTGAGTAAGAGAGAGAGAGACAGAGGTAGAGAGGGATAGAGAGATAGGAAAAGAAACAGGGAAAGAGGAACAGAGATGGGGGCAGAGAGAGATAAAGGGAAAGAGTGAGAGAGGGAGAAAATCAAAGAGAGAAAGGGAGAGAGATAGAGGATGGGAAGCAGGAGGAGAGAAGAGAGAAGGGGCCAAGAGAGAGAGATAAAGGGAAAGACTGAGAGAGAGAGAGAGAGAGAGAGAGATTGAGGGAAAAAGGAAGAGCAAGTTTGATACAGACAGATTGAGTAAGAGAGAGAGAGAGAGAGACAGAGCTAGAGAGGGATAGATAGAGAGATAGGAAAGAAACAGGGAAAGAGGAACAGAGATGGGGGCAGAGAAAGATAAAGGGAAAGAGTGAGAGAGGGAGAGACACAGGGGGGAGCATGGTGCAGGCAGGGGCTGTGAGTTCACAATATTTATCTTACAAATGTATTCCGTCTGCTCGGTCATATGGCAGCGTCTGAAATGGAACGGCTGCTTCCAAGTGTTCTTTAAGGACAGTACTGCAATCCCCCTCCCCAAAAAAGAGACGTTATCTTATTACAATTCTTTGAGCATTTGAGATGGTAGTTTTAGTTCAGTAACAGCGGGAAAGTGAATTTCATACCCCTCAATATGTTGGCACTATATAAATACAAATGAATAATAATAATATATGAGGCTTGTGTTGAACACACTTGGAGGCTATCACTTTAAAGGGCCAGAACCTCTGACTATTATAGTAAAATACCCCATCACCTTGAATACATGTGGTAACAAGCTGGCTTACATAAAGGGGAGAACGAGGAGAGTAGTCTCTGTTTTTTTTATAAACCCCAGCACATAAGAAGTTAGCCGGCAAGGGTTTCATTGCATTAGTCTGCAGCTTTTGAAGTAGATGGTCCTCATCTCTGCTCTTTGCAGTACTTAGCATGGTGATCTGACACTCTTTTTATTACTAGAAACTGTAACTAAACTTTAAAATCAGGGAGAACAGAAGGGGGTTGTTTATACTGAGCTAATTCTTGGGCAGCAGTAAATGTGAAAACATAACAATTCTCTGTAGGAAAAAGAATATTTTACATTAAAGGAGAGGGAAGGCTAGGGACGCAGTTTAATGGCAATATTTTAGCTGCGATAGTGCAAACTCGATTGCTACATTTATTCTGTGGAATTAGGGTTGCCACCTGTCCGGTTTTGACCCGGACAGCCCTGTATTTTGAAGGGCTGCCCAGGTCAATATTTCCTGCCCGGTTTTCCAAATAAGGAAAATCGGGCGGGATTAGCTTGATTGACGCAGCGGTCGGCCAATCGGCGATCGCTGCATCATAGCTCCGCCCCATGACATCACGGGCCCGCTCACTGACGTCATGGGCCCGCCCCCTGTCAGGGTTTAGCCATGGCAAAAGGTGGCAACCCTATGTGGAATGTTTTGCCATACCTGAGTAAAAAGCTCTAGAAGCTCTCTGTTTGCTTAGGATAGCAGTATTAGATTGGTGTGACATCACTTCCTGCTTGAGTCTCTCCCTGCTCACTTATAGCTCTGGGCTCAGATTACAGCAGGAAGGGGAGGGGGGAAGAGGAGCAAACTGAGCATGCTCACGCCCGGGGCAAGGAGGTTTAAACTGAAAACAGGAAGTCTGATACAGAAGCCCATGTGTACACAATAGAAGGAAAGAAATGCTGTGTTTCTTTTGACAGAGGACTCAGAGCAGCAGGATTTACTGGTAAATTTAGGTGGACTTTTTCTGATAAGGCTTACTTAGTTTTAACCTTTCTCATATTGTACAATTCCTGCCTAAAATTGGAGGGAGGGTCCTTACTTTCTACAAAAGGGCAGCCAGACCAGTCCCTGGCACTACTCTGTACTATATTTCTATTATACACACTGCACATGTTTTTCTTCCCTTACTAATCCTAACTCTGTAATCTCATCACCACTTTATATATAGCCCATTTCCCTCAAAACAAAGTAGCCAACACCAGCAGTGGCGTACCTACTAGCTGGTGGGCCCTGGTGCAGGATTGGCACCCGGCCCCCCCTATCGGGCTCTCCCCCTATGAATTGCACATTGGAGTTCTCCTAGCCTCTCCGGCGGGCCCCGAGATGGAGTGGGCCCTGGTGCAATTGCACCCCCTGCTCCCCTGGTAGTTACGCCACTGAACACCAGTCAATCAACAGAAGTGAAAAATCATGCAACTGGGAATGGGAGCTGGCTCCTGCAACGTTCTGTTTGAAAAGTCAGATCCATCAGTGCAGAATAGGGCAGACCCAATGAGAACTAGGAATGCAAGGCTATTGGGAAGTTGCTTAGAATGACATCCTCTCTTCCCATACACTCGAATTCTTTAGAATTTCCTAAACACTTCCCCTTTCCTCTACTCTACAATTCATCCCTGTCCCTGAAGATGCCCTGTCTTCTTTTTAAACTCATCTTCCTTTCCAGTTCTGTGCTTACCCCCCCCCACCCCACAGAACTTAAAGTAGCTGTTAACTTTTTATTCAGCAGCTCTCCAGTTTGCAGTTTCTGCAATATGGGTGCTAAGCTTCAAATTCCCCTAGCAACCATGCATTGATCTGAATAAGAGACTGGAATATGAATAGGAGAGGCCTGAATAGAAAGATGGGTAATAAAAAGTAGCAATAACAATACATATGTTGCCTTGCACGGCACTATTTATTTACCCAGATTTTATTTTCATACTGAACAAGTACCATAAATGAATCAAATAAACTGGTACATAACATTGCTTAAAGGGGTTGTTCAAATTTAAATCTTAAAGCCTTTAAAGCTGTAAAGAGTCAGGCAAATCATTTAAAAACCATAAAAACTAATGAAGACCTATTGAAAAGTTGCTTAGTATTAGCCATTCTATAGCATACTAAAAGTTAACTTAAAGGTGAACCATCTCTATAATACTGCTTTTTCCCCCTCACTGTATGCTGAACCCCTTCTTTTTTCCCCTGTATCACTCTAATGCTTACTGTTTTATTCTTTCACTTTATTCTAAGGATGGAACCAAATACATGTTATGTTTGGGGGTGGGGGGGGGGTGTCAGCACAGAAGATGCTATTTTTTTCACAAATGATGCAATATGTATTATTTTTGCTGAATCAGGAACATCCAGATTTGGATTGGGTTCAGTATTCGGTCAGTTCTTTTGTACAGAACTCTGTATTTGCCCAAATCAATAACAATGAATTTGGTGCATCCCTAATTCACTTTCTTTCACAAATCATCTGTACGTAGGATATTTGGCAAATATAACTTTGCCTTTCTGCATTCAATATACGTATGGAAGCTACAATTCTACTAATGAGGTTCAAACACATCCCAAGAACAGACTCGAACAGTGCCCAAAATGGGCAGGTTATAATAAAAAATGGTGTGCTTAATGAACTCGTTACACAAAAGTAAATGCATGATGATTGTAATGCATTGGGTCAGTATAATGTTCCAACACAGGGGTATTTCTGGCTATAGGAGCACCTGAGTATAAATACTTTTCATTCATTGGAACAAAACTCTTTGCAGTAGTGCTGCAGCTGGAATCTGCTTGCTCTTGGGAGGAGGGATAAGGACCAGGCAGGGGTACATTTTCTTTTCGACAACACAATAACCTCGCTTCTCCATTTTAGCCATCATTGAGGTGACAGTATCTGCCGTGCAGTCACCCAGTTGATGTGGCAGCTCCCTGCCTGCTAATTTATCTGCTTTCAGACTGTCTAGACAATGTTTGGGTCAGGAAGAGCCGGCTGCCCCTGCCTTTGGGCCTGATGCTTGCTGGAGCTCAGAGCTGTGGAGAATCCCAGCTTATTGCCCACATCTATTAATTAAATACACAGAATTGATGGGCTTTTATTTTCTAGATAAGAAACAGGCGGAGAGGTTCACTTAGACAGGAAAATATAAAAGAAAGCGGAAGATAAATCTTCCATCCGAGATAAACAGGACAGACTTTTCCTTTCTCCCTAAGGGCTGGGGCAGACAGGGAGATTCGGGGAGATTCTGTCGCCTGGCGATAAATATATAATATATAAATAGACAGATGGATAGATAGATGATAGGTAGATAGATAGATAGATAGATAGATAGATAGATGATAGATAGATAGATAGATAGATAGATAGATAGATAGATAGATAGATGATAGATAGATAGATAGATAGATAGATAGATAGATAGATAGATAGATAGATATAGAATAAAGCTATATAAATAGACAGATGGATAGATTGGTGATAGATAGATGATAGATAGATAGATAGATAGATAGATAGATAGATAGATAGATAGACAGACAGAGAGATAGATAGATAGACAGACAGAGAGAGAGATAGATAGATAGATAGATAGATAGATAGATAGATAGATAGATAGAAGAAAGTTATATCAATAGACAGATGGATAGATCAAGGAAGAACAGAAGAGAAAAGCAAAGAGTTGAAAGAAAAAATATTCAGAAAGGAGAGAGAAGAGAGGAGGCAGATTGACAGGCACTGGTCAGGCAGATAAATGATAGATATACAGATAAAGAGAGGGAGTGACAGAGACAGAATGATAGATATATTGTTTTTTATTTTTAGGGATCTTCTAAGGCTATTATAAGGATAAGTGGATGATAGATTTTCTCTGATTGACTAGGTTGTATTCGCTGATTATAGTAGTAGTCCATTAATTGGACACTGGTTGATCTAACTATGCAAAGTTTCAAATGCTCAAATTGACTACAGCACCCGGGGCCCATCGGGTCAGCAGCCTCAGGGACTCACTCTCCCCAACCCCAGCCACAACCTCTCTCTCTGCCTCCCCCCTACCACCACATCCCTTGTTCTTTTGATGGCTGTGATTGGGGCCATGCTGAGAGGTCCAGAAGCACCCAGGGTTTTCTGGCCATGGAACATGTCGGGGTCAGTGGGGCCTACCGGTCCAGTCCAACCCTGACTGGCTACCAATCAATTAAAAATAAACAAATGCAAGTTAGAGCGAGTCCAAGGATTTGGAGGTCTCAAACCAGACCAACCACTGAATGATTTACTGACAATTCAAATATGGCAGCAAGTAGGGTATTTTTGATGGTTGATCACAATGTTATTAATAGGAATAAAAGATAAATATATAAGAAGGCCAGTATTTTTTTCAAGAAAGGTGGCAACCCTAACAGCAAGTAGGGATTAACTCCACCCCTATGTCATTCACACACCCCTGACATTATCTGCTCCTCCCCCCACATCCCTACTCCCTATCAAAATAATCTCCAGGTAAAAGATAGCAACCCTAAAATTAGTTCAGCCTTTCTAGTTGGATTTTCCTGAAATTTCTAGGAATCCAGTAACCCTAGTTTATAAATATTTTACTGCACTGACTGGGCACAGCTTGATCGCCCCTTGTTCATTTTGGAATGCTCCAATTAACTAGAGGTTGGGATGGCTCTATGGAAAATCCAATGTTATAATAGGTTACAGATTTGTGAATGCACCAATGACCTGATTGGCTACAGGTTGATTCCAAAGTTCATTACAGCCAAAGGAGTTAATTACAATATGAACTCAAACCTCATTATGCAATAACGAAAGAAAAGGTGTACTATCCCTGCAGTGCTCCATTGTTGAGCTGCTGTCCCTCGGGCAGTTGTCCAACAACAGCTACAGGGACAGAGTTGGTTTGGGAACTGTACATATAGAAAGGTCTTTTTGTAGAGAACTCTATGATCTTGGCAATCAGAGCTTGCACCGCAGCGCTGCCTGAAACCCCCCTCTCTTCTGATACGTTTGGGACAGTCTTTGCTGCAGATTTCCTTTAAAAAATAGATGATAAAATAGCTTTTTTCTTAGAAAATAAATATGTGCCAGTTTTAATCAGAACAGACACCAAGGAAATGTGTTCTTCTGTTACCCAGATACGAATTTCTAATTTGTCCCTATGTGCCAAGGAGGCTGCGCTGAATAAATACATCTCTTGTTGTATTGGAAACCTACTTGATATTTTCCTCTCTTTTTGTTTTCCAACCTTTTAAAATATTCACTTGGATACAGACACTGTGTCCCCATTTCTCTTCCAGATTTACAGATCTCGACAGTCTGCTTCCAATACCCATGCAGCAATGGTGCTTATTAAATGTTACACAGTAATTCTACATTTCATCAAAAACTGTAACATTGAGGCTATTACCCCCACGGTCCCACTGCTACTATAGGAACCATTTCTCCCTACTACCAACAGTAACAGTGCCTTACTATACCTGCTATTCCACATTTACAGTCCCTTCCCAGAGACTATTATCCCACTGTTACTATAGGCATCATCTCTCCCTACTATACCTGCTATCCCACAGTCACACTCCCTTCCCAGAGACTATTATCCACTGTTACTATAGGCACCATCTCTCCCTACTATACCTGCTATCCCACAGTCACACTCCCTTCCCAGAGACTATTATCCACTGTTACTATAGGCACCATCTCTCCCTACTTTACCTTCTATCCCACAGCCACATTCCAAAAGCTGTGAGACATCAAATTATTTTGGCGCCTATTTATCATGCTGTGTACTGAAGTGGAGTGAAGCCTTAACAGCAAAGTTGCACAAGGCAACCAATCAGCAATGAGATTTAGACAAAAGCAAAGATCTTATTGTTTGCTACAAGCAACATCAGCAGTAATGTTTCACTCCACTTTTTACACAGCATGATCAATAGACCCCAAAGTGTTGCATGTGCTTGAAACGGAGTAGTATCCTCTGGATGAATCTGGCCAAAGTCAACTGTGGACAGTTACAAGGTTCCCACTTGGTAGAAGAGGCAATATTGGGATTAGCAGGAGAAGCAGGGCTGGTCGAGGCTTATGCATGATACATCCCAGTGCCCTATTGATGTTTCAGAAGATCAGAAGTAGGACGTGACTCACAGGTGTTACATCTGGGAGATTCTGTACAAGTGAATGGCCTGGGGCTTCTAGAGCCTTGCTCCTTTATTTGCTCAGGAAGTTGGGGTTTTTTTTTGCTGTTATTGTTCAACCACAGTCACATTTCATCTTTATTAATAGGCCAAGCTGTGCGGTTTGCAGGCTGAGGAAAAGCTTAGTCACCATTGGCTAGACACCAGGGCATTGTCAGTGCAGCTGTGGAGTAAAGTGCAATTCACAAGGGTCGCAAAGCTCATGAGATCACCGCCCAGCAAATTAGCATGCCTGCTTGTATTTATCTGTCTGGAATAAACATTACTACTTTGCACTCTGTGTTGTTGCCTTTTATTTATAAAGCATTCTGCAAAGCACAGGTGTCAGAATACATGGACAGTAACTAGAGTTGGTGGTGCCTTGTAAGTGACCCATTTTTATATTATAAAGCAGGGCTATGGAATTTACAGCTTTTCCAGCGTTGTTGTACTACTACTCCCAGCATACACATACATGCTTAGCCTGTCTATGGTCATAGGTGTGTTGCTCTGGCTGCAGTATTCCTATAACTTGAGTAATGTGTCATGAAATTAAGTGGCAGGTCTGACATTGTCAGACTTGCTACTGCTAGTCCTCACTTGAACCTTTATATCTGCCAGTTCTCCTACATTGAACCTAGAGTGGACACATTTGCAACACACAACTATCCCCTCCAGACAGGGGCGCTCCGCCAATGAGGCGAGTTGAGGCACTCGTCTCGAGCGGCCGCTCCTGGTAACTAAGAGCTGAATTTCCAGTTTTCAACCCAGAAATGTGGCTCTTCTGGTACAGAGCACATGCTTGCTGTGGACCCCCCCACCCCTGTTCGATGCTGAAAATGTGAGCACCGTGCGGAAGGGGGAGGCAAATTGAAGGCCGCCTCAGGCGGCAAAGTGGGCTGGATCGCCCCTGCCTCCAGATGGCATGTTCTCCTGCACCCTCTAGCTCTGGGTCTTGAAGTCCTCTAGTCCTACTGGAGGTGTCTAACCTCACACATTAACACCACACATGTAAGGAGCACAATGACATTTATCAAAGAAGAAGTAAAGGATAAAACTAAGTAAGCTTTAGAAGAAAGGTCTATATAAATACACCAGTAAAGACTCAAAGTATTGCTGCTCTGTGTCCTCAGTGTTTCTTTGCTTATATTGTGCACACATGGGCTTCTCGGTTCAGACTTCCTATTTTCAGCTTAAACCTCCAGGGTTTGGGCTTGAGCATGCTCAGGCCCGGATTTGTGGAAAGGCCACCTAGGCCCGGGCCTAGGGTGGTAAGATTTTAGGGGGGCGGCATGCTGCACAACCACACCCACATTTGTTCAAAAACACTGGGGATGGCAGGAGATACAATTGTTTTTTAAATTTCCTGTGCACCAATCCCCTATGAAAATTTGCACAAAAAAAAGTGGAGAGGACAGGGGCGGCAAGCGGCAGTGGGCCTAGGGGCACCCTCTATATAAATCCGGCCCTGAGCATGCTCAGTTTGCTCCTCCTCCCACTCCCTGCTGTAATCTGAGCTTGGAGATATGAGCGAGCAGGCAGAGACTCAGACAGGAAGTGATGTCACAGCAAGCCAAGATGGCAGCTGCTATCCTAAAAAAACAAACACAGTGTCTACAGCTGTTTACTCAGATATTTAAAAGCATTCTAATGAATCAAAATGGCATTCTAGCTTGCACTATTGTGGCTAATCTATTGGCAATAAACTGTCTCTGAAGCTTTTCTTCCACTTTAACGGAAAGTGTATAAGCATCCATTCCTAAGACAAGTGGTGAGGATGCATAACAAGTGGAACAATACTTGGCCCTCAACCTTGGTAGCAAATATTAGCAGTGGGCCCCCTGGTCCAATGATCACATAATAACAGGAGTATTTAGACCTATTAGGAGAGGACTACATTAATGGTTCAATGTAGTCCTCAGTCAACAGGATCTTCAAAACCCATAAGACTATGAGTATTATATATTATACTGGCTGGAGTGGTAAAGTTGGCCCATGTACCTCCACCTTTGCAATGGCTCATTAGCAGGAGAAGCCTCCAGGGTCGCAGTCTGTTTGTACAGGGTATCTACCATGGAGCCTGATTTCTGTGAAGAAAGTTGCTGTTGCTCAATAAAATGAACACAGTAAAAAGCCCTTGGCTACTTGTAGAAAATTATCCCCCACACTCACCGGGGAGACCCTAATTAACTTCACTATTCTGATAAGGCAATGTTCTACCTCGGAGCTGACGAGTATAAGGTTTGGAAGAAATTAGACACCAGTCTGTAGAAACAGATTCTGTTCACCTTAAATAACACTGGACCCCATAGTCCCACCTCAATATCAGCTACTTAATAATGTTCATCAAAACAAGAGCTCAATTTGGCCTTACAGCAATCTGCCAAACTGAAGCTTTAATGCCCTCTAGGTACATATTCCCTTCACCTCAATGGGAATTCTGTGTGTGCTCTGAGAGAACCTCAAAACCAACTCAGTTAATAATGCCTACAGGCTTTGGTTAAGAAACTGATTTATAGGATGAGTCAGTACCTGCGTGAAGCTGAAAACCATACCTCAAGGAACTTCATAAGGAAGTAAAGAGAGGGAAATGCAGACGTCTGAGTGCAGGTGACTCAAGCCTTGTGTAACATAGAGGACATCAAGAGGAGACCTCATAAGGACCAAACCCACTGACATCATTAAAAAGAGAGCGATTCACTTTGACTGTGTTCGAATAAGATGGTTTCCCCCATGCAAATGACAAAGTTCGAGGATAGTTTCCACTGATGTAGCGCCTCCTACAGACAATTCATTGTATAATGACCTGGTAAACAGAAAAATACAGGAATGTTCTAGGCACGCAATGACCATGTACTGTCTAAGGCAGTGATCCCCAACCAGTAGCTCGTGAGACACATGTTGCTCTCCAACCCCTTGGATGTTGCTCCCAGTGGCCTCAAAGCACGTGCTTATTTTTGAATTACTGGCTTAGAGGCAAGTTTTGGTTGTATAAAAACTAGGTGTACTGCCAAACAGAGACTCATTGTAGGCTGACCATCCACATAGAGGTTACCAAATGGCCATTCGCAGCACTTATTTGGCACCCCAAGAACATTTTTCATGCTTTTGTTGCTCTTCAACTCCTTTAACTTCTGATTGTTGCTCACTGGCTGAAAAGGTTGGGGATCCCTGGTCTAAGGGAAACAATATGGAAGCCCCATTCTATATGTATAAATACAAATATACAGGGAAGGAATGTTCTGGGCACACAGTAATTGCACCTCATACTGTGCTGTCTAAGAGAAACAATATGGCACCTCCTACCAATATGTATAAATACAAATATAAAGAGGAGGAATGTTCTGGGCACACAATTTAAGCCCTTATAATGCACCATCCAAGAAAAACGAACACAAAAAAGCTCACTGCTTCTAAACAGATCCTATTTTCTTTTTAATGCTCCTAATTGAAAAGCCATGGAAAGAACAAAGGCAAAATACTGCAATGAGCTGCGCTTTTTTTGGCAGAAAAGAGACAGTTGTGGTTGACTTTGAAATCACTTTTACTCTGCATTTTTAAGGAAGGTGTATACCCGGCTCAATGATCTGCATGCTAGAAGAATAGGATTTCATTTGTATTCAGATGGTAGAAATTTTATCCACTCAGATGAGACGACTCTGTTTAATTAGGTTTGGTAGTTAACTCAAAATAAAGTCTTCTGCTGGGGGTTTTTTGGAACAGGATTGTGGGCTCCTGGGAGACGGCAAGAGTTCTGACAAAAAAAAAATCAAAAGTGAGCAGTTTGAAAGACAAAAATATGTATATACATGCCCCCCAGCGTTAGGTTGGTTTTTTGAACGTAACGAGCGAGACTCTGCCGTGTTGTATTGCTCGTTAGGATTAATGAGTCTGCTAAATCTGCCTTTTGTCCTGCAACAAAAAAAGTAGCAATATGTAAATTGCTTTAGAAGATTTGTGTGACTCTTTCGTGCAGGGAGCCAATCACCACTCTGGTGTGCCCTTTGGTGTATCCTTTGGGATCCTGCACAGAATGGAGACTGATAGGGTGCTCAAGCTGAAGCAGTCCGAGTTTAGAAACTACCAAATTTTAACACCCCTGAAAAAAATGCACTTTTGCCAAATTGATGGGGCAAGCCTGGCTCTTGTGTGTGAATAGCCAGTAGCTTTGCTGTAATTGTGTAATGCCTGCCGTCAAACGTCGGCGCATAAATACTGGCACACGTCAAGTCGGACGCCCATGCCGTAATGGACGGCCTAAGGCCCCATCACCTTGAAAATGTCTATCTTGGAAGCTAAGCAGGGTCAGGCCTGGTTAGTACCTGGATGGAAGACCACCTGGGAATACCATCTAATTTGTGCGCCTAGCTTCCTATTGGTTCCTGATGTGTCTGTCCATCGTCAGCCTCCTGATTGGTTCCTGGTCCCTTAAATACCTTCCTCTTCCTCCTCACATTGCCCAAGCTGGCTTCTGTTTCCACAGTTCCTGCTCAAGCCTTGCCTGACATCTGATTCCTGGTTTTCGACTCCTGGCCTGTTTTTTGACCTCTGATCCTCTGCTGCCTGCACCGACTCTTTTGCCTGTTTCGACTTTGCTTCTGTTTCAATCCTTGATGGTACCTCGATCTCGGCTATTCCCTGCTCCTTTGCCTTCTCCACCGCAGAAACCCCGGGGCCCCAAAAGGGCGTCGGTGAAGACCGGAGCCGTAAAGGAGTATCCGTGTCCACCAGTCTTCCTTGCACCAGTGGCTCTCCTTCGGGATCCAAGCTATCCATAGGATTCAAGGTAACAGATTGTTACAAATTGACTCGATACCCAGACAATTCTGCCAGTGCCAGCTTGGGCATCCTAAGGGAGAAACTGACACAAAGGTGTCATAGAAAATTATGGCGGAAAGGAGAAATGGCCAACAGGATTTATCCATGTTTGGGGGCCAAGAAGGCCTGGGCCTCCTGTGAGATCAACTGGCAGGGCAGTCCAGTGTCAGACTGGCCCACCAGAATACCAGGAAAACTCCCGGTGGGCCAAGGTGTCAGTGGGCCCTCATGCTGCTAAACTTTTGGCCTATTTCATGGCCATTCCCTATTTCTATGAGAACAAAGAGGCTAAATAGATGGAATAACTGATTATAGTATGTAAAGAAAACAAACTAGGAGAATAGAGGTTGATTGAGGAGATGAAGAATATTAGTACTGAGAGTGGCCCCTGGTCTAAGGTTTTTGGGTGGGCCCCTGGTGTCCCAGTCCGACACTGGGGCAGTCTGATCCTACCAATGCCCTCTGAAAGGCTGATCTGCTACAGAGCCTCACATGGTAATAGAAGTAATCTAACATTAGGGTCTTCTTGGTCTTGCTCAAAACTGATGCCCACCATTCTGGCATTTCATGAGCCTCATTAAAACCACATCTTAACCATGTACTTGTCTTAATAGTCACTCTCCAACAGATTTAGTTATAGCCAATACATAAATTATGCCCTAGCCCCCATGACTGGTTTTTGGGCTGGTCCCCCTCTCAGCTCTTGGGCCAGGGCCAAAGGAAGGCGAACCTCACAGTTTGGGGACCAGTGCATTAGCGGCACAAAGACTTTCAAAGCGATCTTTACTGTAACCATGGCAACAATCTTCACATCGGATGTAATGGTTAACGGCATTTCCATTCTCGCAAGCACTTTTAGGAGGAAAATTTTTGTGCAAATATCTAAAGATGAACTCCAGAATATTCTAAACAACAGGATACAATGGGAGGGAAATGGTACCCGAGTCCAAGTAAAGGCAAAAATGATCAAACAGAGAAAAAAAAGATTTTAATACAAAGGCAATTTGAGCTATTCAAATAACAGTATAATATCTAGGCCACCAAGTGGTCTGACATTCCTAGTGAGTCTTCACCAAGGCATTAGTCCTGGTAATCTGCTAATATTTGGAAATTCAAGTTGGCTTTCACTTTTCTGCTGAGAACATTTTAGATGCTCTGGCAAAATCACAATTTAACTTCCACTGGCAAAAAAAAAATTAGTAGATGTGGATTCCCTAGAATCTGTAGGGAATTATCATGGTATCCCATTATTCAATTCAGAAGTACCATCAGTAATTAGTCAGGATGGAAGATGGACAGTTGTCAATTGTCAGTGGGTTCTTCTCTTTTGCTTGAGCTGGCCATATGAAAACACTTGTTTAACCAGATCAGTAAATGTTCACTTAATTTGGCAAACTTCATGGCAAGCCAAGCCAGCCCAGTACAATTGTTTACCTCAATGGCCATTTAGTGGGATTGTAAAGTGTAGTCGGTAAAGGCCAATGTGTAAACTGGGTCTGATCACTATGTAGGGTGCCCCTTAGATATACTAACTGCTTGAACCAAGACCAATACTAAAAAAAGGCAAACTTATGAAGATGGGAACTTTTAATTAAAAAAAAAATGATATAATATAATGGACTTCTCACATGGACAGATCATTATCAATTAGTGAGTAACACAACCATGGTCAGAGGTTACTTAATGGAAAAGAAATGTGTTAATTCGTTTCTAGATATGATGTGCTTAAAGGAAAAGTAAATGTTTTTCTTTTTCTTTCTGTAAATTTGCTCTAAACAGCCCCCCAGATTAATGTACCCTAGTCCCTGCTGCAAGTCTGCTCTGGTTTCTGTGTTATCAGCAGCTTGTTTCCCTTCTTCCTGGTGCAGAGTGAAGCCCAGCCCCTTAGTTTACTGAGCAGTCCATTTGCTGCTGTTCCACAATAGAGAGGAAGAGGGAGCCAGTGTTTCATTAGTAAGCTAGTTTCCCCAAGCAAAAGCTGCTACACACACTGCTCTCTGCTATGTCATAGTATGCAAATGATCTCCTGGACTAGTCCAAGATATAAGGTCAGCTCAGTAAGCTAAGGGGCGGGGCTTCACTCTGCACCAGGAAGAAGGTGAAACAAGCTGCTGATAACACAGAAACCAGAGCAGACTTGCAGCAGGGACTAAGGTACATTAATTTGAGGGGCTGTTTAGAGCAAATTTAGAGATAGAAAAAAAAAACGTTTACTTGTTCTTTAAGGTTTCTATAAGGATCAAAGGCTAATGGTCCAGCAAAGAGATTAGACGATGAGCTAGGGCAGTGCTGTCCAACTAGCAGCCCACACCTTCCCTTGTGTGGCCCCCCACATGAGATTAGACTGTAAACCCTATGGTCAGGGAGCTCCTTTAGTCTCCATGAAACTTCAAAACTTAATGTTTAAACTATACTTTATATTTATTTGAATTGTATATTATTAATGTACTTATTAATGTACTTAGTGGTACCCTGTTTGGTCTATTAAGTATTGATCTGCTGCACAGTGCTATTCTCTCAAGGAGCACTATACAAATAAAAATAAATACATACAATACAGACTGCTGTGACTACTTTACCTGCCCTATGTTCCTTGTGTGCTATACTCTGCCTGCCCTATGATCCCTGGGTGCCATACTCTGCCTGCCCTATATTCCTTATATGTGCTATACTCTGCCTGCCCTATATTCCTTATATGTGCTATACTCTGCCTGCACTATGTTCCTTGCATGTGCCATACTCTGCCTGCCCTGTGTGTGGAAGACTCTGCCTGTGTGTGCCATGCTCTGCCTGCACAAGGTGAACATGATGGGGGTTTCTTAGCATTTGGAAATACTTTTTAAGGGGTCACCAAGTTGTTTAATCATATGCTGGGGGGGGGGG
>CM044447.1:13687426-13717285 GCA_024363595.1 Xenopus borealis | reverse complement strand
CCCCCCCCCCCAAACATCCCCAGCTTTTACATTGCTTTCAGGCTACAACTAAAGCCATTGAGATCCCTTGGCACCAGTACTCAAGCAGTTCACAAAACGCACCTGTTACATAATTGAAAATCCGGAGCTGCAGTCTCTGCTCCAACAGAACTGTAACCAGCACTTGCCCCAGGCACAGAAAGTCTCCCCTGCGCTCACTATTCCAGGTCAGCAGATTTGCCCGTCCCAATAATTAGCTGCCCGTCGCTGTGGCACAGGGGAGATGCCCTACAGGACCAATTTTAGATTTCCCTTGCTGATTGGCAGGCTTCAAATGCAGCGGCTGGGTCAGAGGATAGCGCTAGGTAGAAACGCCCAGACTTGTACCTTGTGAGCAGGCAGACAGCTCATCATTAAGGAGAAGGGTTCTAAAAAAAAAAACAAATGATAAACTTTTTATGTGCAGAGGAAAAATGTTGCTGTAAAAATTGCTGATTTAGGAAAATATCCAAAACACACTTTTTTTTTTTTTTAAAGAAGCAGATTCTTACCCTGGAGCTCAGAGTTGCACAGAAAGAATAGAGCATAATAGATGGGATGAATTAAAAAACACGATGCTGTATAGCAGTGGTTCTCAACCTGGCGGTCGGGACCACTTTGGGGGTCGAATGACCCTTTCACAGGGGTCCCTTAAGGGGTTCCAAGAGCAGGTTCATCTCTCTCCCCACTAGCCCTGGGGCAAGGTTGTAGCTATCCGGGTGTTGGGAGTTGTAGTTCAGTAACCCTTAACCCTTAGTAGGGACTGCCATACAGGTCTCCCTGCCCATTTAAAATATGTAAAATTAACATGGTACTTTCCATCCGCTCTGGGCTGGCAACAAAAATATTTTAATATTTTATGGTTGGGGGGTCACCACAACACGAGGAACTGTATTAAAGGGTTGCAGCATTAGGAAGGTTGTATACACTGCTGTATAGTGTTAAAGTGCAAAGTCGGAATAGAACTAAAACTCTGCATTATGTCTTTAGGGGAGTCCATAAAGGGGTACTGCCCTTCAGCAGAGTGTAAAAGAGTTGGTGGTGCCTAAATATATATTTTCCGGGGCAAGTACTGAGAGCACCGAACCAAGTTCAGCACTGCAGCCAGATGTACAGGTATTGGACCTGTTATCCAGAATGCTTGGGACCTGGGGCTTTCCGTAATTTGGATCGTCATCTACTTGAAAATCATGTAAACATTAAATAAACCCAAAAGGCTGGTTTTGCTTCCAATATGGATTAATTATTTCTTAGTTGGGATCAAGTACAAGCTACTGTTTTATTATTACACAGAAAAAGGAAATCATTGTTAAAAATTTGGATTATTTGGATTAAATGGAGTCTATGGAAGCTGGGCTTTCCGGAACTTGAAGCTTTCTGGATAATGGGTTTTCAGATAACCGATCCCATACCTGTACTATTATGGCTGCTCCCCTTCCAAGAGAGACAGGGAAAATACATGCATCTGGCCCACAATGTTATTGTACAACACTCAGTTTGGGCACTGAGACTGCACCACATAAGCACACATACCTACTAATACAGACACACACACTTACCTAGGCACAAAAATAGAGGCACAAAAATAGAAGCACACAGACATACGCACACCTCCCAAAATTTTGGAAATAGAAAGGGACAAAAAGAGTTGGAGACCATAGCACGGCAAAAAATTTTTAATTACCATGTTCATTTTACAAAATTTGACAGGTTATGAAAGTTTGAACACATTTCTGTGGTTTTTATGTGTTGGTTCAGCTTTGCTAATGAAGGTGAATTGCCCTTTAAAGGAGAACTCAACCCAAAAGTAAAAAAAACCCCTACCATACATAGACCCCCATCCAGACCCGGACTGGCAATCTGTGGGTTCTGGCAAATGCCAGAGGGGCTGCTATAAGGTGCCATAGAAATTCAGTATTTAGTGGGCTGATGAGGGCTGTTTGGGCCTCTGTATGCCTGAAATGCCAGGGCCTATTTTCAGTGGCATAACTACCAGGGGTGCAATTGGGGCCCATCGGAGCCACAATAATGGTTATGGTAGGCGGTTACCTAGGGGGATATTTTACAGCACACATGCCATCAACACTCAAGCATGGACTTTATAGAGGTAAGGGCCCCAACAGGGGGGCCCAGGTGCCCATCCTGTACCGAGGCCCACCAGGGAGTAGTCACACTACTACCTATTTTAATTCTCAGTCCGGAACTGCCCCCCCCAGCCTAGCTGCCACCCCGGCAAATGCCCTTAACTCAACCCAAAAAGATGAAAAGCCCCTACGTCCTAACCTACATAGACCCTCCCCAGCCTATCTGCAATGGAAAAGTTGCTTAGAATTGGTCATTAAAAGTTTACTTAAAGGTGAACCACCCTTTTAAGGTGTGAGCCTAAGTTCTCCCAAGAGACCTATTTATCTTAATTGTTACAATCACTTATTTGATTATCTCAAAATTGTTACAAAAGTATCTTAGGGCACCTGCTGGTGGCTGTTCTGAGCTCTCCTCCAAAATCCAATTAAGACGGAAACTTTGTATATTTTTCTGGCTGTTCAGTGCAGGAGATCATTTCAGTAACAAACCCGGACTGTGGGTTGAGCTGTGAAAAGCATTACTGGCCCACTAAATAAGGGATCGTTGGGAGGTATGATACATGTACACTTCCCATGCTAGCCAACTGTTCCAGAAAATCCATGACTGTTTATCCCAAAACGAGTGGGTTTTGGGGGAGTAAGTAGGTTGCAACTGGGTTTCAGGGTATGGCATGGGTCATGGAATTTTGGATAAAAATGTGACAACAGATAGACATGCACTCAAGCTAACTGTATATGAAATATTCACATTACCACTAAGACACAAAGAAAGCGAGATTAGGGCTGTCAGTGGATCATTATTCAGGTCGGCATGCGCATTCTCCTTGCACAAAACGCATGTGGCCCCAATGGAATAGATAGTAAGTTATACCATTCGTCTCTGTCTCACTCGGTACTTACAACTCTCCCCCATTCTGTGTTCATAAAAAGGAACATGAAGGAAAAAAAAAAAAGACCATTTATAATTTGTGCTGGAACTAAATAAATGCTCAGATTAATATTCCCAGCTAAGAGAAATGAGTTGCCAAAAATAGTCACTGAGGGACGGCAGGGAGTTCTGCTGCAAAGTTTCCTCTTATTCATGGGAAAAGTTTCAGCGTGGATAATTATATACCAATTAACATACACTCCTACGCCTATAGCCTGGGGCTAACCATTGTGGTGGGGGGGTGGCAGGTGGGAATACTGAACAAGGCCCTATGGTAGTAGAGGATTACAGATTGCAGCCAATGGGTGTGTTGGTTGTAACATGGCACCTCTAGGGCAAATACAGGTGAGCATTTTTAAAATTGGCTCCTACCTGGCAAGTCCCACAGGTGGTAAGTCGGCCTGGATGGATTCTGTTGTGTTTGGTAGCCGAGGATGAGGAGAGTAGAACAGGGCTTTATTAGCAGGTCATGCAGCCAT
The DNA here is from genome assembly GCA_024363595.1 of Xenopus borealis. Classification (NCBI taxonomy): domain Eukaryota; kingdom Metazoa; phylum Chordata; class Amphibia; order Anura; family Pipidae; genus Xenopus; species Xenopus borealis. The sequence continues at coordinate 13,713,776 of CM044447.1, read as the reverse complement.
TACATAACAGCAGTAAGTCTTACTTTCACTTTCAAGTTGTACAGAAAGTCCTATGTATGCACAGTGCCACCTGCAGGCCATTTGTATAAACACCACAGATTCTAATCCAGTAGTTTAGTGGCCCTGCTTATAGCACCATTACACACACTGTGGATTTTTGGGTGGGCTCAATGATGGGTGTTTATGTAAATTTACATGTAGGACTTTGGGCTGTATTATTAGTACAATTGATTAATTGGGAGGGGGGGGCAAATCAGAAAGTCCACGTGAGTCAATATATCTGTATTAGGAGTCACACGCTTACTAGTTGCATCAAAGTGCAACTGGCACGAGCTCTCTCTTTCTATGGGTGCAATCTAAGCTATGAGCAGCGCCCAGCATTAAACGGGTGGTTATAGAATGGCCAATTCAAAGCAACTCTTTCAATTGTTTTTCTTTTTTTTTTTCTAGATTTTTTTGTTCTGACTTTTCCAGCTTTCAAGTGAGGGGTCACTGACCCCGATCTAAAAATAAAAAGCTCTTTAAGGCTACAAAACAAACTTATTGTTATGGTTACTTTTTAATACCATTTCAGGCATTCTGCTATTCATATTCCAGTCTCTTATTCAAATCAGTGCAGGGTTGCTAGGGTGATCTGGACCTTAGCAAACTGGAAGGCTGCTGAATAAAAAGTGAAAAAAACTAAAAAAAAAAAAACACTTTTTACAGCTTCCAAGTGAGGCGGTCACTGAACCCGATCTAAAAAAAACCAAATGTTCTGTAAGGCTACAAAACTGTTATTGCTACTTTTTAATAGACCTTTCAGTTCAGGCTAATCATATTCCAGTCTCTAATTCAAACCAATGCATTGTTACTAGGGTGATTTGGATCCTAGCAACCCGACTGCTGAAACTGCAGAGCTGCTGAATAAAAAGCTAAATAACAAAAAAAAAAAACGCAAATAATAAAAAATCAATTGCAAATCGTCTCAGAATATCACTCTGTACATCATACTAAAAGTTTAGTTAAAGGAAAACTATACCCCACAAACAATGTAGGTCTCTATAAACAGATATTGCATAAAACAACTCATATGTAAAACCCTGCTTCATGTAAATAAACCATTTTCATAATATACTTTTTTAGTAGCATGTGCCATTGGGTAATCATAAATAGAAAATTGCCATTTTAAAAAATAAGGACAGCCTCCTGGGATCCTAGGATCCAACGGTGCACACAAACATACCAAACAAACTATAAAGTTAGGTCACATGAGCCAATTAACAGACAGAGTTGTGTCTTTTGCTTCCACACTTCTTCCTGTTACAGTTAGAGTTGAAATATTTCTGGTCAGGTGATCTCTGAGGCAGCACACAGACCATCATGAAATGGTGGTTCAAGGCAAGAGATGTAAAAGGACAATATTTACTTTAATATATATTCCAGTTTGATAAGATTCTTTAATATGTCACTTGATTTGATATAAACTATCTGTTGCTCAAAAATTCATTTTCGGGGTATAGTTTTCCTTTAAGGCCAACAACCCATTTAATAGAGAACTCAAACTATATCACAAGTAATTGTAACTGTTATTGGAGAGTGGCACTTTAGCAACGACCTTGGCCATTCCGGTTTGCAGAGCAGCCAATCACTAGTAGCCCGAGTTGTGCAAGTTGGAGCCAGCGCAGAGCTTATTGTCAGGCCTCGGCGGAGAGCAGCAAGGCCAGAGTAACGCAGATCAGTAATCAATAAGCGCTCGAGGCTGCTCTCTACCTCTCAGCCCTTCTCATCCCGCCGGCCGGAACTTCTATAGAATTCTCTTTTTATCTAAACAAAATGGTTCATTATTTCACACGTTTATTGATTCTTCCGCCTTTCCATAGAGTTGGGCCGAGCGAGAATGTTAATGAGTAATGTCTCCTCCAGCCTGAAATATAGCAGCGTTCAGAGAAAACATGAATAGGAAGAGATATTTACTTGAAGGAAAATCAGTGCTAAATTACAGATTAGCCCTACTTAGTCGCATCCAGCCATATAGCAGCACATTTACCCTGACACAGGTTCGAGAGGGATTATAGTTACTCTTCAAGCTGTTCCTCCAGAATATAATTCAGGATCTGCCCCCCTCATACACTTATACAGAATTTGTCTAACGGAAACAATATGGCACCTCCTTCCCATATGTATAAATACAAATATACAGAGAAGGAATGTTCTGGGCACACAATAAGCTATACCATCATACTGTACTGCATAAGGGAAACAATATGGCACCTCCTTCCAGGCCCGGACTGGCAATCTGTGGATTCTGGCAAATGCCCGATGGGCTGCTGCATGTTTCCATAGAAAGTGACTGTTCAGTGGGCTGGTGGGGCCTGTTTGGGCCTCTTTGTAGCAGAGATGACAGGGCCTTTTCTGAATCCCAGTCCAGCCCTGCCTCCTTCCCATATGTATAAATACAAATATACAGAGAAGGAATGTTCTGGGCACACAATAAACTATACCCTCATACTGTGCTGCATAAGGGAAACAATATGGCACCTCCTTCCCATATGTATAAATACAAATATACAGAGAAGGAATGTTCTGGGCACACAATAAGCTATACCCTCATACTGTACTGCATAAGGGAAATAATATGGCACCTCCTTCCCATATGTATAAATACAAATATACAGAGAAGGAATGTTCTGGGGAGTAAATCAAATGTAAACTGTATGTATAAATTAGGTACATTTCCCCTTTAAATGCTGCTTAAACAGCTCAGAGTGTGTCACTAATCAACCCCCCACGCCAAAAGAAGATAAGCAGAAAATTGTTTGATCAGAGGCAAATTGGTTTTGCAGAAAATGAAATTAATTTGCAGACATGCTGGGTTCTTCCTTAGTTACAGAGCAAGCAGATGTAACAACCAGCCCAACCCTATGAGTAACAGAGGGTGGCACCTCTATGGGCATTTAACAGCATGAAAGGGAAACCTGCATCACGTTCCTTTCCATTACGCTAAAGCAATCCTATTGATTTATAACACAGGTTTAGCGCAAGAGTACAACCTAATCTGAACAGACGTTTTAGGCCGAGGCCACAGGAGCGGTTCAGATTATGTGCACTAATGACTTACAGACCAAGGCATTTTACATTCATCTCAATGGGAAGTGGTTGGCAGCAGACTAGATTTTTGACCTCAGAAGTTGATGACAGTGGAGTAACTCAATATCACTGTGCCCCACAGCAAATCATTTTTCCGGCCCCCAAAGTGCTTAGAGTTTTACCAATATTTATTAAAATGGTATATAAATTAGGGCCTCACGGGGCCCCTATACCTCCTGGGCCTCCTTCTTCTATAGTTACACCCTGGGTTGATGACCATTGTTGACAGATACACAGTCATTTACCTGTAAAATATAATTCAGCAAAAACTATATCTGCAAATAAAACCGTGTTTAAGACATAAAAGCGTTAAAAATTGCTGATAAGGAGAACAGCGCAGTGTTGATAAATGAGTTGAGGAGGTGCGTTCATCTCTATAAATTGGGGAGACAGAGTTTAGCACCTCCACTGGGACTATTGTAAAGGAGTTGAGATTTTAACATGTGGACTGTAAATAAATGAGATGGAAATCCCAAGCTGCAGGAGGAGATTTTGCCTGTTTGATTAAAGGGGATCTATCTCGAAAAATGAAAATATTATATCAGCTTCATCTCACTGAAATAAGACACTTCCTAAATACAATCAATTAAAGATTCTTTACCGTTTAAGAAATAATCTAGTTACTCTTCAGTCTCTCACTCTCATGTCACTCTTCATGCTGAGGACTGGGTCAGACTTTTAGGGGCTCCCATTCTCAACAGAAGAACTCAAATAACCAACTCCAGCACAAACAAAGGGTAACGGTACAACAGACTCTGGGAAACAGGATTTCCATCAGAGACAGTTATTTTTTAAAGAGTGAACACCAAGGTTGAGGGTGCAACTCCCACAAAGGATGTATTAGACCTGTCAATCAAAAACTGACTCCACCTACTGCATGAAGACAGAATGAAGATGTAACAAAAGCTTACCCTGGTGGTCTAGTGGTGCGGCATTTGTGCTTCTTAAAGGCGCATGCGCGCTGACGTCAGTACGTCAGTGTGCAATGGCGCCAAAATGCAAATATTTAAAGGGACATTTTGGTTTTACACATTGCCCGTGATAGGCTTTATTCCTGGTGGTTTCTGAGCCTTGTGCATTCTGTCCTGCTTGTTCTGATTGATCTCCTGTGTTTGACTCCTGCCTGTTTTTTGACTACCTCTACATTCTGTATCTTGACTCGTGCCTGCCTTATACTATCTTATTGATTAACTGGTTTGACCCATGCCTGCCTGATGATCCTTGATATCTGCCTGCCTCGACCCAGTCTGTCTGACCACAAATCTGTCTACTACTGTCTGTACCGTGACCTTCGGCCTTACTGTCTCTAATTACAGTCGTGCCCCTTTGCCTATCCAGAACCTTTCCCTTGCATCTCTCATTAAAGTCCAGGTGGCATCTGAGTAGCTGAGGGACAAAAGGCGGTCACTTAACTGGTGAAGCACAAGCCTAGACAAGGGTCCTTGGTACTGGTTCTGGTGTTGGCTGCTGACCGTGACAGAAGAGAGACAGGTTGCGAAGCGGGGGAGTGTGAGTAACTTGATTATCTAATAACTGAAAAGAATTTTTAATTAATTATATTTACAAATTTTCTTATTTCAGCAAGATGATGCTCATATAAAATTTTCATTTTTGCAATAGGTCCCCTTTAAGACAATAAAATAAGATATAAAATACAGACTCTGAACTGCAGGTGCAGGATTCTTGTGTTTGATTAAAACTTGATCAGCCAATCCTGAGCTTCAGATGGAGGCTGTTCTATTTGAAATAGAAATATCAGAAGATTGTTTCTCCTATTTCATTAAACTTACATCTAAATCCTGAGCTACAGGTCGAGGTGTCTTATTTTTGCATAAAACTTTTAAACAGGAATCCTGAGCTGCAGAGGAGATATTACCTGCAGAACTAGAAAAATAAATCCTCTGGTCCAGGAGGATGTCTCCCCATTCTGATTGAACTTGAATTTTATATCCTGAACTGCAAGTGGAGGTTTCTCCTGTTTGATTAAAACTTGAAATAGAACTCCTGAGCTGTAAATGGGTGTTTCTCTTGTTTGAAATTTAAATTCTTAACTGCAGGTGAAGATTTCTCCTAGTGGATTAAAATTTGTAACAGAAATCTTTGTTGCAGATGGAGGTGCTCTTCTTAAGTATATTACATGGGTTATTTGGCTTAAAATTGGATTTCTTTCACCATCACCAGTAACACTGCTTGCTTTTCAGTTTGCATTCTAGGTATTATAGCTACTACTAACTCTGCATTTTATATCAGATATTCTTGTTTATATCAAATGAGAAGTTTGTTTTATAAATCTGGATCACGTGTTATTTTGAGATTTTTTTTTTTTTGGGTCCCTCCTCAAAAACCATTGCACAAGTTTCACTCTTGCTGTTTGGCCATTCCAAATTGCTGAATCATTTCGATAAGCCAAGGAAATCACTTGTGCATGTTGTGTCTTGACTAACCATTTTCACCTGGGTCAATCAACTGCTAAGAACGAATGAAATAAGTGAGAAATGCTGGAGGTGGCTAGAACTCAAGCAATGATTAAAGGGAAACTGTCATGGGAAAACATGTTTTTTTTTAATGCATCAGTTAATAGTGCTGCTCCAGTAGACTTCTGAAATCCATTTCTCAAAAGAGCAAACAGATTTTTTTATATTTAGTTTTGAAATCTGACATGGGGCTAGTCATTTTGTCAATTTCCCAGCTGCCCCTGGTCATGTGACTTGTGCCTGCACTTCAGGAGGGAGCTGCTTTCTGGCAGGCTGTTGTTTTTCCTTCTCAATGTAACTGGATAGTACGCAGTGGGACATGAGTTTTACTATTGAGTGCTGTTCTTAGATCTACCAGGCAGCTGTTATCTTGTGTTAGGGAGCTGTTATCTGGTTACCTTCCCATTGTTCTGTTGTTAGGCTGCTGGGTGGGGGAAAGGGAGGGGGTGATTTCACTCCAACTTGCAGTACAGCAGTAAAGAGTGATTGAAGTTTATCAGAGCACAAGTCACATGACTTGTGGCAGCTGGGAAATTGACAATATGTCTAGCCCCATGTCAGATTTCAAAATGAAATATAAAAAAATCTGTTTGCTCTTTTGAGAAATGGATTTCAATGCAGAATTCTTCTGGAACAGCACTATTAACCGATACATTTTGAAAAAAAATTTTTTCCCATGACAGGATCCCTTTAAGAAAACCTTACCCCCTGGTGCCCAGTAATGGCCAAAGCTTTGCTCTTGCCTGGTACATAAGTTCAGGTATCTCCCGGGTAGACCATTTGGGTTGACCGCTCTTTAGACAATTGGCTAAGATGAAAAATCTGCATGGTTAGCCAGATAGAGAGGTATTTAATAATAATCTCAAGGCAGGGGGGATAGAATCAACGTGGAATGGGGAATATATGGAGTTTAGAAAACACTTCTTAGATGGTTTAATTTCAGGGACACCCAAGCAACTCTCTTTTTATTACCCTGGGTTTGTTCGCCCCAATGGTCTGGGATATAATTATCTGTGATATATTATATTTTCACAACTAACAAAAAAAATGTACATTCTTTCATTTTTGTTGCTTTCTGCCGATATTTGAAACTCTTGTGTTCAATTTGCATCAGCGATCGTGGTTTCACAGTGAAATCCTCTCCCCCCCCCCCTCCGCCTTCTCAGTCTCTTCAATACTATAATTACTTATGGCAAACCGCACCATCTCTATCTCATAATTACAGAGAGAGAGAGTGCTGATGGAGGCTGCTTTGTATCTTAGGATACAAACTCTCTGTCCTTTCTGCTCCTTCCACAGACCGTTAGAATGTTGCATCAGTCAAGAGGGGGTGGCAAAAGTTTGTTAAAGGTCCGAAATATTAATTATTATATTATAATAAAATATATACACTTATTGAAAATGGTCCATGTTTAGTATCTCCTTGTTTCATTTTTGCCCACTGTTTAGGTGAGAATCTCTCCACCAACCAGGGGTGAAGATCAGCATTACATAGACAAGACTCTTCTCCAGTCAAGAAGCAGAGCTGGCACTGCAGTAGTTGGTGAGTGAAGAAGGGTCCTCAGTATTATGTTAGTCTTGATTATTGTAGCTGTAAAAAGGATAAAAGCACCCTCTGTGCAGAGTTGTATATAAGCAAACTTAGCCATGTAGCTATAAGATTATTGGCCATATCCCTCTCAAACCTGCATGAACGTTTGGGGGGGGGGGGTGAATCTCTAAAAGTGGCCATACACGGAGAGATCCTTGAGGTGGGCAATATCAGGCTGATCTGATCGTGGACCCTAGGACCCAACGATCAGATCATAATGAAGTGTAAACGGAAGGTGGGATCGCATCAACAAACAGATGGGATTTTTAGTTTTAGACATTTAGAATTTTGGCCAGATATTGATCTGGGAAGCCCATTGGCGGCCCCATACAAGGGCCAATAAGCTGCCGTCTCGGTCAGACAGCAGCTTTTATAGTTGGAAGGGATGGTGGCAAGATAGTTACTCTTAAAGGTACAGTAACACCAAAAAATTAGTTTTTAATAGTAGTGCTTCTGAAGCAAACACTGCCATTTTACCAGTGCAGGGCAACACTGCATTATATTTTTATTACTATAAAACAATTTCAGTTTTTGATGTTACTGGTCCTTTAAAGAGATACTGACACCTGAATTTTTTTTACATCTATTATAATATTGGCTTTGAAACAGTGGCGTAACTACCAGGGGTGCAGAAGGTGCAATTGCACCAGGGCCCCCACCCCCTTGGGGCCCATCGGAGCCACAAAAATGGTTATGGCAGGCAGTTATCTAGGGGGAGATTTTACAGCCATCAACACTCCAGCATGGGATTTATAGAGGTGGGGCCTGACAGGGGGGCCCAGGTGCCCATCATGTTCCGGGGCCCACCAGGGAGTAGTTACGCCACTGCTTTGAAAGCTACTTCTAACTTTGCCATAAAGTATTTGCATGATGCTTTTACATTACCTGTCTGATCCCCCATGTTCCTGTACGAGGGGGCTGCCATATTTGTGCAGCAGGAGTCCGTTAGCATTAGAAACTGTAACTAACAGGCTGAGATGGGACAGTCAGGTTGGCAAAGTCAGAGTGTCAGAGAGTCAGGCTTAGGAACTTCAACTAACAATTATATACAAAAACAAACCTCTCAGCAAAGAATGATCAATATGACCTACAGGTAACACATGTTAAAAAGTAATTTTTAGTGTCAGTATCACTTTAAACATTCACTTCTCAGCAATCTCTCTCTCCCTCAGTGGAGGATGTCCATATGGGCCATCTAAGCAGTGGCCCAAGGTCCACATTTAAATGGGGTTGAAAGGAGGCAGAGTTACACTACCCCTGCCCTACATACAGAAGTCACATTTTAATTGTGTGGTCAAATACATGGTGTGTGCTCCCTTTCCATAGAGTCTTTCACAATAACAGACTCCTACACAAAGCTGCAGGTAGAGAGAGAGAGATTGTTAAATGAGGGATAGTGAAAAGAAACTTGACTATTTCAAAGAATTTTACTGATCACACACATGCAAAAATGGTCTGTTGATTTAATATATATATATATATATATATATATATATATATATATATATATATATATATATACATTAATTGAAAATGGTCCATGTTTAGTATCTCCTTGTTTAATTTTTGTCCACTGATTAGGTGAGAATCTTTCAACCAACAAGTGGTGGAGATTAGAATTTGATGGAGTAAGACTTTACTCCAATCAAGAATCAGAGCTGGCTCTGCAGTAGTTGGTGAGTGAAGAAGGGTCATCAGTACAGTATTAGTCTTGATTATTGTATCTATAAAGAAGATAAAAGCACCCTCTGTGCAGAGTTGTAGCTAAGAGAAAGTTACACAGAGGTAGAGTCTGACCTGCTCCAAGTTGAAAGCCTCCTCTTAATAATCCAGTAATAACCGCTTCTCATCCTTCTGAGAGATAAGCTATTAAATCCGGTTAAGTGGAAATGGCCGGGGAAAAAAAATCAAGCAAAATTACCATCCAACAGCTTCAAAGCGGAAGCAGAGCTAAGAGAATGTTCATCAAAGATCCAATATTTCAGAAGCAGAGAGCTCAGCGAAGATGGCATGTAATGAAACCATGTACTGTGGGATTATATTGATCATGGATATCATTACGCAGGCTAATTCCCGGCTTCTGCCTACAACTAAAACATATACGACAACTCCTCTTCCCAGTGTAAGAATCAGTTGCTGTTGCCATACATGACATTCTGTTGGAATGCTCCAACTCCTGAACAATGTTGCAGAAGGCAGGAGGAGAACAGACTTCTTATACATTATTTCAAGAGTCAGTTTTTAAGAGTCGGAACTAGCGAATTGCCTCCTCTATGGGTATTTATTAAAGTATTAATTGTAAATCATTGTTGAATGATGTATCTTTAGAAAATGGGTGGAACAAGTTTCAGGTTTACTAATTGTTACGGTGATGAGAGGGTTTAGACATTTTTCAACCCTAACTTGCTACTTTACAACCTGCACTCCACCTAGCCTGAGGTCCTCTTCTTCTGCTCTATGACCCTAACCCACCCATCAATGATCCGACAACCCTTATATGGTGGGATCAGCCACCAGAGAGGCACAATCAGAAGTTTTAAATCACTAAAGAAGATGAGTGCTGTCTGAAGTTTGACTAACCACCCACCGAACTAACCTTTATGGGAAGAGTCTACTTTTTCAGGTCAACCTGCTCATCACTAGGCATTACTGTCTAATTGGAAGCTATGCAATAGTCAACCACTCTGTAGTGGAATACAAGGTTGCTATGGGGTGGTGTTAGTCCTTTCAAGAGGCCCATACAAACTTATGATTCATGACAGGCCCGGACTGGCAATCTGTGGGTTAGGGCAAATGCCAGATGGGCTGCTATAAGGTGCCATAGAAAGTCACTATTTAGTGGGCTGGTGGGGACTGTTTGGGCCTCTATGTGGGCTGATTGGGCCTCTGGGTACCTAAAATGCCAGGGCCTATTTTGATTCTCAGTCCAGTCCTGATTCATGACCTGCAAAATAGGTGGGACTTGTGGCAGAAGTAGATGTAGTTTGGATTAAAGCGAGCAAGTTTAGGTGTAATACGTGGTACGTTGGGGACATGGACAAGCCTGCACTATAGGTGAGCAGTTTTTGTTTTCATTTGGGCCCTTATACTATTTAGTTGGTAAGAACATTACGACTATGGGCAAACAGCTGCCTAACAGCCTAGGGTCTCTAAGGAAAGAGCCCTCTTAATTATAAGCATAATAATTCTAATGGCAGCCTAGTAGGAATAGACCAGTCTTTCAGTTAATTGTATTCCCTGGGTGCCTCCTGCACAGTCACACAACTGTATTTGTACAATAAGGGGAAGGAAGATTGCTGGCATACAAATGTATTTTCTACAACAGACATGAAAGTGATCTAAAAGGAAAATTGCAAGTGGAAGAATAAGAGATTTGCGGATTAATATGGCCGCTAAACTTTTCTCATTTCACTTCCGAGAGATTGGTATTTTTGATTAGCGTTCAAAAAAATAAATGAGAAACAGAATGCATAATGTAAAACATCTCCCATAGCGTCTAGACTTGATGTTAAATCTTCCCAGACACGGGACAACAGAGTTACTTCATGCTGGTTGTAAACCTTCTTTGTTTAAAAGGCCAGTGCCTTTGCATGAAATGGTTTCCTATATAGTTCCATGCGAACCCAAAAAGGTGACTTTAAATAAACTAATTCACAAGGGATGTAAGTTTGACACTACCAGTTCCCTGAGTTCTGAAAACCCATTCTTACAGTAAAACATGGCTTGATGACATCACAGCATGTCAGAGCGATGTGATGACCTCTTTATAGTAGTGACATCACCATGAACCTGGCTGGGGAGAACATCCCCAAGTTTGACAGTCCAACTTCCTTAGATCTCTTTTTGTAGCCCAACAGCAAGGTTTGGACCAACCAGCAGTGAGATTTTACTAGTTCATGATGCAGCATACTCCCCATTGCCCATTCACAGCAAGTTTTGACGTTTTTCCTATCCTGACGGCTTTCTGGTGTCTTTTGAGCAGTCCGGCCTAGTGGATTTTGCACTTTAGGCAAGTGATATCTGTTTCTAGACACTCATGCACAGCAAAAAAAATTCTGAAAACAGAAAAACTTATATCACCCCATTCTTGTAGACCTGGATATCTCTCTAATCTTCCTATAAATCCTTCTGTAACCATATCCATTCCCGGTACCATGTGTGTTCCCTTCTGATATGGGGAAGAGCCAAACACAAGAGAATAAATCTGTTGCAGGGAGCATCTCTGAGTGCAGAGACAAACCTTATCTGTTTCTGGCAGAACCCAGCCAGCCCGTAGGGGAAGTGGCAGTCTATCAGAGGGTGCTGCCAACAGATTAGCATGCAAAGCGTCTACAGGATGAATCCTAAGTAGGACCCACCATAACGACTGCCTTACCAAGGCCTGACATCCTGGCAAACACAGCGCTGTTAGAGCAAGTGAGGATAATATTGATATCTCTTATAGCAAGATACTGATAATGAGCCAGGGCACATAGATTTAACTGTACTGTCACTTGCTGCTTGTTTTCCTGGACCCACACTTTGCAGTGGTGGTGCCATTATATATGTAAGTATATCTGTTCAACCTAGACTGCAATTTCCAGCATTGCTGGCAGATACATTACAACAAATCAAGAGCTAATGATATAAAGTTCTACAGTCAGCATCCTGCCTTAAACCTCCCATCTTGACCAACCTTACTCATCCTAACCAATTTCTCCCAACTTGCTCTACTACTCATCCTGCCTACTCCTGTCATCTTGCCCTACTTTACTCATCCTGCCCTATTCTTGCACTATTGCCACCCTTCCCTACTGTCACCTTGCTCTAAACTTGCCATTTTTCCCTTTTTGTCATCCTTCTCTACTGTTGCCATCTTGCCCTGCTGCAGTCAATCAAGCTCCATCAAGCTCTACTACTACCATCTTACTGCATTCTAACTATTTAGGGTTTACAGTCTTCATTATGCCTTACTAGACGGCTTTGGCCCACTCTAAAGAAAAACACAGCTCTGCAAACATATTTGCATGAGTTATTCTTCACAGGGAGCCTTATTTATCAATGTGCTTGCATTTATTCTTATTGGTGAGAGCATCCATGATGAGGAAAACTGAACTTAATCAGAGACCCTCCTTTGGCCAGTTATGAAACACAACATAAGATGAAACATATTCTCCTGTTCCAATTTCCGCTATTCCTCAAACCTGCAGAACCAGCAAAGCCCAGGACTGTTTCTTATCTTCTCTACCTTCTCTACCATACATGCACGGATAAAAGCTACTGACAGACCGAGTCGGCAGCTTATTGGCCTATGCATGGAGGCCTCCGTATATCTACTACCAAAATTAAAGTGTACTTTACACCATGCTATAACCACACTGTGGGTATATACCATAAGCTATAACATAAACAAAGTGCTGCTACATACTGTAGACAAAATTAGATCTTCACCTTTTTTTGGGTTGAAAATGCTGGTCTTGCTTTTATTTTCAAATATTTCTCCAGTGTTGAAAATATTGTAAGTAGTATTTTCACATCTGATGAAAAACTTAAGACCATTCTAATCATTGCATGGCAATCTTCTGTAGGCCATGTCACAACCACAAGTGTGGTGTTTCTTCCCCAAAATGTGGGCTACCTTCTGTAGACCATGTCATAACCAAGTTGGGGATTTGTTCTGTAAACCATGTCCAAGCAAAGTTCCTTCTGTAGCCCAAATCATAACCAAAGTGGGGATTCTATCCACAGATGTCACAACCACAGTGGGAGTTAGTTCTGTAAACTATATTATAACCAAAGTGGGGGTTTTTTTTCAGTAGACCATGTCATAACAAAGTGAGATGTTACTTCTGTAGACTGTCCTATGCAAAGTGTGGAATGCCTTCTGTAGACCATATAATAACCAAAGTAGGTGATTCCTTCTGTAGACTATTCCATAAACAAAGTGGGGACTCCTGCAGTAGACCATGTCATAACCAAGTTGGGGATTTGTTCTGTAGACCATGTCCAAGCAAAGTTCCTTCTGTAGCCCAAATCATAACCAAAGTGGGGATTCCATCCATAGATGTCACAACCACAGTGGGAGTTAGTTCTGTAAACTATATTATAACCAAAGTGGGGTTTTTTTTTCAGTAGACCATGTCATAACAAAGTGAGATGTTACTTCTGTAGACTGTCCTATGCAAAGTGTGGAGTGCCTTCTGTAGACCATATAATAACCAAAGTAGGTGATTCCTTCTGTAGACTATTTCATAACCAAAGTGGGGGCTCCTACAGTAGACCATGTCATAACCAAGTTGGGAATTTCTTCTGTAGACCATGTCCAAGCAAAGTTCCTCCTGTAAACCAAATCATAACCAAACTGGGGATTCCTTTCGTAGACGGTCAAAACCACAGTGGGAGTTACTTCTGTAAACTATATTATAACCAAAGTGGGGGCTCCTACAGTAGACCATGTCATAACCAAGTTGGGAATTTCTTCTGTAGACCATGTCCAAGCAAAGTTCCTCCTGTAAACCAAATCATAACCAAACTGGGGATTCCTTTCGTAGATGGTCGAAACCACAGTGGGAGTTACTTCTGTAAACTATATTATAACCAAAGTGGAGTTTTTTCAGTTGACCATGACATAACAAAAGTGAGATGTTACTTCTGTTGACTGTCATATGGTGTGCTAGTTACTGTTTGATGGTGGTTACAGACTGTATTGCTACATTTACAGTGTTCTTATGCTTGAAACTCAAAAATAAATTAATGTGACTTTATAGGCGAGATTTCATTTTTACTGAGAGACAGCCCAAACGGCTATTGTCCTCTTCCTATAAAAAAAAAAAATACGCGACTGTGTCCCTATAAATCTGTAAATCTGTGCTGCGCAGCTAAATTAATGGGCGAGTTGCCATCATTCACTTCCATAAACTGCTCTGTTGTTGCATCATTAGCCTTCCCCCTTCTACTGATTATGTGATAAATCTTCTTTTTTTTTCTCTTTGTCATTTTTGAACCACTGCAAAATATTTCTCCCAATTTTCCTAGACACGACTTTAAAAAATTATTTCTATTGCTGCAGGCAACAAATCCTGCTAATTTATTATTTTATTTTAACATATTTGTCTAATTAAAAATCTTATTTTCTAGGCTTTCCACTTAGAGAATCCCGCACTTTGCTGGAGATGGGCTGGGCAGAAATTAGCATTGCAGATACTGAAGCCTTATTACATAGTGCAAAGGGAGGGAAAACACCTACTATTAAAGGAGAAGAAATTCCGCTGACCTAAGGTTCAAGTCAGAAGATAGGACATGACTTCTAGGGAAGGAGTCCCAAACCTTTTTTTTGGTTTGGGGACTGGTGTAGAGGTATAAAAATATTCAAGGACAATAAGCAAGTGCCATGCAAAAAAAGCAATCCGGCAACCACAAACTAAAAATGGAAAAAGCAACATTAAATTATAAATAAATAGTAAGGAAAAAAGAAATTGGTAAAAGAGGGACATCATTTTGTTGATGGAAGCAGGGAGAAAGTAGATTTGTGAACTACTTTTGAATTCTATTTAGTCTTTCTCTTTATGCAATATTCAGGTGGTTTGGATTTGATCACCTTTTATTGTGTAAACATTAAAACAGACATGAGAGCAAGTTTCCCTGAGGGAGGTAAATTGGTTTATGGCAGCAAAAAGTATGCACTGTTTTGAAATTACTTAAAGGCTGATTTACTAAGGGTCGAAGTGAATACTCAAATGCAAAAAATTCAAAATTCGAAGTACTGTCTCTTTAAAAATCCTTTGATGTTTTGACTTTGCCAAATAAAAGCTGCCGAAGTGCTATGTTAGCCTATGGGGGCCTGCTAGAACATTTGTCTAAGTTTTATTTTATCAAAGAAAAATCCTTCAATCGTACGCTTCGATTCTAAGGATTTTTTCGTTCGATTGAACGATTTTTCTTCGATAGCAGGAATGCCAAATTCAATGAAAAATCCTTCGAATTCGATATTAAAAGTTGAAGGATTTTAAGGGCTCCTACACACGGGCGTTTTGGACCTGCGCTCCCCTGCGTTGCATTTGGCTGCGTTCAGCCGCAGGGGAGCGCAGGTCTAGACGCACCTCATTTTGTTCAATGAGGTTGTACGCGTGTAAGCGCCGAACGCAGATTCAGACGCAACATGCTGCATTTTTCCTGTGTTCGGCGCTCACATGCGTTCGTGTGAGTACAGCCGTGTGCGTCTATACCTGCGCTCCCCTGCGTTTGAACGCAGCAAAACGCAACGCAGGAGAGCGCAGGTAAAAACGCCCGTGTGTAGGAGCCCTAATTCAATGGTCGAATTTGAAGTATTTTCTACTCCGAAATTTGACCTTTAGTAAATCAGCCCCTTACTTTCTTCTTTTACACCTCAAAGGAACCAGATAACACAGACCCAATATGATTCAGTTAGTAAAATCCGAGTCAGGAGGAAGCTTGACTAGACTACAGCTCGTGAAAGTAAAAAGTGAAAATTCTCTAATTGGAACAGTTTTAGTATACAGTAGGATTCTGGGGTTATTGTGGATAAAATACTGTGCAACTCTAGGCAGTGCCAGTCAGTGGCTTCTAAAGCACTTTAGTGGATAAATAGGCAATTAACTGGAGGGGGTGGGTAGGAAATACTTAAGCCTCATTATATATCACTCACTATCATGTTTCCCTGTGAGGGCAGTAAAATTTTGGAATGCTTTGCCAGGTGATGTTGCGATGGAAGTTTCCATTACTGCTTTTAAAAAAGGGCTAAGAAGTCTCCTGGGAGAGGCTTCGTTATACAGGGTAGTAATGTCCAATACTACTGACAAATCTGGGTATTTAAGTAAATTTATATGTGGGTCTTCCTGCATGTATATAAATCTATGACATCAGCAAACAAAGCTTTATGATGTCACCACTGACTAATCTTCTTGTTGTGGTCTTGCAGCTCGTGTGTCCAGCAAAAAAAAAAAAAGAGAATCTGTAGTCTGTACATTTCTGTGATGGATGATTTCAGAACCATGTGATGACATATTAATTAGCAATTATAGGGTGATTAACAGATTGCAGGATGGTAAATGAGCTCATTATGAAAGCTTATGGAATGGTTAATGGATTGTGAATGATGGGAGGATAAAGTCATTACTTTGGTTATTAAAGGTTTGACTTCACCTGTGCCCTAAATCATTATAAAATAGGTACCTTGGGTGGAAACACTGGGGTCCCAATATTGGTAATTACACTAGTTAGGTAAAGGTAATTGTTGCCTCCAGTTCTGCTGACTGGGGTGGCTGGGAATTGTAGTTTTATTATATTTGCTACCTCCAACCCGACTTCTCAAAAGACAAGTCATTTCAAATGCAATCTTAACTTTGCTGGTAACTCTCTCTCTCATTTATCCTAATTTAAATTTCTGGCCAATAACATTTTCCTGCAATTCATAGACCCATTAATAGCTGTAAGTAAAAATAAGAAACTCTATGTTCCCATCTGACACCACAGTGCAATGAAATATCTTCCCCACTTATTTGCCTATCTAATAAAATATTTTCGAATGAATCCGAGAAGCGTCTCTTCCAGTGGCAAAATCGTCGCCTCCTTTCAGCTGAGCAGCACCCCCCCCCTCCAACTTATTAATCATTTCTCTAAATCTGACTCTCTCGAACAGCGCTCAGCAAACGCTCACCTATAATTTAGAAAGAAAAAAAAAAGGCCACACTGAAGAAAAAATGTGCAGGGACAGAGTGTGTCCCTGTGAATATTAATACAGTAATTCTAACCAAACATCAACATTTTCTTGTCTCTGTGCTGAAAAGACGTGTCAATCATAGCCTTGTGCTATATTGCTTAATATCCAAAACTTGCTGGGCAAACTCCAAGCAGGGCCCAAAGCACTAGAAGGGGCCAACTCTCAGAATCAGAAAGATTTTGTGAGTGTTTATTTGTACCCTGGGTACCCCTGGAACTATAGCAGGGTGACACCCCAATGTTTCTATATATCTGTAATCTTGTTATGAGCTAAGGGGGCCCAGTCTGAAGGTCAGTTAGGGGGAGATTTGGGGTGAGTGTTTATTTGTTCCCTGGGTACCCCTGGAACTATAGTGACACCCCAATGTTTCTATATATCTGTAACCTTGTTATGAGCTAAGGGGGCCCAGTCTGAAGGTCAGTTAGGGGTAGATTTGGGGTGAGTGATTATTTGTACCCTGGGTACCCCTGGAATTATAGCAGGGTGACTGTTACCCCAATGTTTCTATATATCTGTAACCTTGTTATGAGCTAAGGGGGCCCAGTCTGAAGGCCAGTTAGGGGGGAGATTTGGGGTGAGTGCTCATTTGTTCCCTGGGTACCCCTGGAACTATAGTGACACCCCAATGTTTCTATATATCTGTAACCTTGTTATGAGCTAAGGGGGCCCAGTCTGAAGGTCAGTTAGGGGGAGATTTGGGGTGAGTGATTATTTGTACCCTGGGTACCCCTGGAACTATAGCAGGGTGACACCCCAATGTTTCTATATATCTGTAACCTTGTTATGAGCTAAGGGGGCCCAGTCTGAAGGTCAGTTAGCGGGAGATTTGGGGTGAGTGCTCATTTGTTCCCTGGTACCCCTGGAACTACAGCAGAGTAACTTATCTCAATGTTTCTATTATGGATGCACCAAATCCACTACTTTGGATTTGGCATATGCAAATTAGGGTTTGGAAGGGGAAAATATTTTTCACTTCCTTGTTTTGTGACAAAAAGTCATGCCATTTCCCTCCCCTCCCCTAATTTGCATATACGAATTAGGATTTGGTTTGGACAGGAAGAATTCGGCTGAATCTGAATGTTGCTGAAAAAGGCCGAATCCCAGGTGAATCCCAAACAGAATCCAGGATTCTGTGCATCCCTTGTTTCTATAGATCAGTGATCCCCAACCAGTAGCTCGTAAGCAACATGTTGCTCTCCAACCCTTTGGATGTTGCTCCCAGTGGCCTCACAGCAGGTGCTTATTTTTCTTGGCTTGGAGACAAGTTTTGGTTTCATTAAAAAAAAACAGGTGTACTGTCAAACATAGGCTTTTGTAGGCAGCCAGTCCACATATAGCTACCAATATTCAATGTCAGCACTTATCTGGCACCACCCAGGAACATTTTTCATGCTTGTGTTGCTCCCCAACTCTTTTTACATCTGAATGTTGCTCACAGGTGAAAAAGGTTGGGGATCCCTGCTATAGATCAGTTTGTGCTTTTTTTTACTTTACTATTTCTATTTGATAATTTTTTTGCATTTCAGATCAGAAGTTTAACAAGACAGCTATCATAGGAAAGGGCAAGGGATGACATTTACAGATGTGAAGATTTTCAGAATTTAAAATAACAAACAATATTAGTCATTGTCTGAGCTCTTTTCTCTCTAGGCAGTCTATATCATCATCACCATTGACAGTTTAATTTGGAAAAATACTTTATTAATATGGTTTGGTCTCCTATTTTCCCTTCTTTCCAGGACACAAATATACAAAGAAGGAATGTTCTGGGCACACAATAGGCTATTCCCTCATACTGTACTGTCTAAGGGAAACAATATGGCACCTCCTTCCCATATGTATAAATATACAAAGAAGGAATGTTCTGGGCACACAATAAGCAATACCCTCATACTGTACTGTCTAAGGGAAAGAATATGGCACCTCCTTCCCATATGTATAAATACAAATATACAGAGAAGGAATGTTCTGGGCACACAATAAACTATACACTCATACTGTACTGTCTAAGGGAATCAATATGGCACCTCCTTCCCATATGTATGAATACAAATATACAGAGAAGGAATGTTGTGGGCACACAATAAGCTATACCCTCATACTGTACTGTCTAAGGGAAACAATATGGCACCTCCTTCCCATATGTATAAATACAAATATACAGAGAAGGAATGTTCTGGGCACACAATAAGCTATACCTCATACTGTACTGTCTAAGGGAATCAATATGGCACCTCCTTCCCATATGTATAAATACAAATATACAGAGAAGGAATGTTCTGGGCACACAATAAGCTATACCTCATACTGTACTGTCTAAAGGAAACAATATGACATCTGCCTCCCAGATCTATAATTACAAATATACAAAGAAGGAATGTTCTATACATACAATAGCTAAACCCTTACAATGCAGTTGTTAAATAGGGCAGAACTACTACTGTGCAGTATATTATAAAGGAGTAATGCTGTAACATGCCTTTGCTATTGAGAATGCAGTACAGACACACCATGTGCTTAACAACAATACTCTCCTCCTTTGTTGCACAAAACTTGAACATTGTTTCACTCTTTGAACTCTGCCGAATCGCCGACATTAAAGATATAGGAAGTTTTGTAGGAAAAGCCTTTGGCAATAAAACAGTATAAACAAACACACATGCATTGCTACATTATTACTCACTTCCTTCGACAATGAAACAAGAACCATTTTTTTTAAGGTTTGTTGCCGTCAACGTTTATCACGTTATAGAATTGCCAATTCTAAGGAACATTTTTAATGGGTTGTTATTATTTATTTTCTACAGTTTTTGGTATTATTTGCCTTCCTCGTCTGACACATTCCAGCTTTTAAACAGGGGTCACTGACCCCTTCTAAAGAACAAATGCTCTGCTACAAATGTATAGTTATTGTGTCTGTTTATTACTCATCTTTCTATTCAGGCCCTCTCTTATTATGAGCTGCTGAGAATATAAAACTAAATAATTTTAAAAAAAAATGCCCCCCACCAGCGCAGCCAAACTGGCACTGGAAGGGAGCTCACGGTAAGAGCCGCCATGACAGTGGACGCGCATGCGCATTAAGAAAAGCAGCCCCAAACAGTGACCGATTTTCTCCCTGTCTGTCCCTACCCTAAAACCGCCCCTAGTGTTTATGTGACTGAGAAAGGGACCTCAGACTGTAAGCTCCAATGGTGCAGCAACTGATGGGAATGATGTATCATCTAAGCAAAGTGATGTGGAAATGTGTTGGCGATATATAAATAAAAGCAAATAAAATGAATAATGGCCTTGGTGCATTCATTCAACTAAATTCAGGTCATGCTGGAAAGTTGCAATACATTTGCTTCTCCAGAAGGTGGCGAGCCTGTTCCCAGAGTACTTGAAATGACTGGGGGGCATACACCCCCCCGAACAACATAATCTAATGTTGTGTTGCATGTCCATATTTTTTGCCACTAGGCACTTTTTGCAAGAGCGCTAGTCACTACTGAAAGCCCAGAAGAGCATTATACACCATTGAGGGCGGAAGAGTTGAGAAGCATTATGGGCAAGTTTAAATCACGGTACAGGTACGGGGACCTGTTATCCAGAATGCTCAGGATAACTTAAATCTTCACCACCTAACTATACTAGAAAATCATGTAAACATGAAATAAACCCAAAAGGCGTTGTTTTGCTTCAAATAAGGATTCATTATATCTTAGTTGGGATCAAGCTACTGTTTTATTATTAACGAGAAAAAGGAAATCATTTTGAAAAATTTGGATTAGTTGTGCAGGTATGGGACCTGTTATCCGGAAACCCGTTATCCAGAAAGCTCCAAATTTAGGAAAGGCCATCTGCTATAGACTCTGTTTTATCCAAATCCTCCAAATTTTTTATAATGGTTTCCTTTTTCTTTGTAATAATAAAACAGTAGTAATTGATCCAAACTAAGATATAATTAATCCTTATTGGAAGCAAAACCAGCCTATTGGGTTTATTTAATGTTTATATGATTTTCAAGCAGACTTTAGGTATGAGCTTCCAAATTAATGTATGATCTGTAATCCACAAAACCCCAGCCCCCAAGCATTCTGGATAACAGGTAGCGTTGCCACTTGTCTGGTTTTGATCTGGACAACCCAGGGCTACCCGGGTCAGAAACTTTAGGATTCCCTATGATTGACAAGGCATTCAGCCACATAGTCACTGCCCGCCCATCCATGTCACAGCTCCGCCCCCTACACATCACAGCCCCACCCCTGCCCGGTCTCCACCAGGCTAAAAGGTGACAACCCTAACAGGTCCCATACATATATAAAATGGAGTCTATGGGAGATGGTCTTCCCGTATTTAAGAGCTTTCTGGATAACTGATCCTATACCTGTATTATGCCCAATTTATCATTTGTTCCATCTCCCTCTTTGAAGCAGTGGCTGGGGCTCTCTGTGAGGATCTTCTGTGCTGTATAGAATTTATTTCCCCTTTTCTAAATGTTCTGGTTGCCAGGTCCACAAGTGAGCGACATTTGGTTTGACCAGTAGTGCAAAAAGTAGTGAATTTGCTGTGAGCACAATTGTGCTTTCAGTAGCTTTCAGCAACCTTGTCAGGGCAGGTACAGTATTATCAAGGGAAGTGAGAAGGGAAACAGCATTTATTGCCTCAGCTTCCACATTTGCCATCATCCCGTCCCTCCCTCTTTTATTCACTAATGGAGGTGAAAAGTTAAGAGCACCAATTACACGCTCCTGATAAAAGCACGGAACACTATTAAGACGTGAGTGCTTATTAACACCTCTTTAATGTATCTCCTTGTTTTAATCCATGACATTTCTCATCCTCAGAGCATCATTAAATTGATATTACTGGCAAATCCTTGACCCGTCTCCTGCGCTCATAAATACTGCCATGTATTATCTGCGTGATAATGTAGGGCAAGGTGTTCTGCTGGCAAACAAGCACATGGATATGCTGTGAGTCTCCTTCCCTCCTGTTGGCTGTTTGAGCACAATGAACGCTACTTTAAGCTAAAAATGTGCTGATGCAGCCTGAAATTGTGTGCCCATGTTCCTTCTCTGTATATTTGTATTTATACATATGGGAAGGAGGTGCCATATTGTTTCCCTTAGGCAGCTCAGTATGAGGGTAAAGCTTATTGTGTGCCCAGAACATTCCTTCTTTGTATATTTATAGATATGGGAAGGAGGTGCCATATTGTTTCCCTTAGACAGTACAGTATGAGGGTATAGCTTAATGTGTGCCCAGAACATTCCTTCTTTGTATATTTATAGATATGGGAAGGAGGTGCCATATTGTTTCCCTTAGACAGTACAGTATGAGGGTATAGCTTATTGTGTGCCCAGAACATTCCTTCTCTGTATATTTGTATTTATACATATGGGGAGGAGGTGCCATATTGTTTCCCTTAGACAGTACAGTATGAGGGTATAGCTTCTTGTGTGCCCAGAACATTCCTTCTCTGTATATTTGTATTTGCAGGGTTGAACTGGGCCAGCAGGACGCTGGGAAAAAACCTGAATCCTCAAGGCCCAGACCTGTTCCCCCAGCTAACCAGCTGTTGAGCAGGCCCAGACTGGCAATCTGTGAGTTCTGGCAAATGCCAGAGGGGCTGCTATAAGGTGCCATAGAAAGTCAGTATTTAGTGGGCCGGTGGGAGCTGTTTGGGCCTCTGTGTACCTGAAATGCCAGGGCCTATTTTGATTTTCAGTCCCCTGGAACTGCCATTATGGCACTTAATTTTGCAGCCCGCTGGGCCCCCAAAGCTACAGTCCGCCTCCGGTGTATTTATACACTTGGGCAGGGCTGTCTCAACAAAATATGGGGCCTAAGGTGAATATGAAATTCTGGGCCCATAAAAGTGCTAACCCCAGACTTGCCAGTAAGATCACAGCAGCAAAAAAGATTCAGAACAGCAGCAATGGTGCAAGAAAAGCCTGCTGCTTCACAGGATTCTCTATTAATCAAGGGACTCTCTATTAAAGTGGATACCTGGTGCTGTACTGAAATTGTATGACTCTCTCCCAAGCCTGAAGCTCCATGGCTGCTACTCCCCCTCCCACTCTCCTGTCCTGTCTCCAAACTATGGATAATCGGCACCAATGAGCCGAAAATGCTGTGGGTTGGGTTGGACACAAATTCACTTGTACTGAAGATGCAGTCTGCTTGTCTTATATATATATTGCTTGTCTTATATATATATATATATATATTCATAGATACACTCCAATTCATTTATTTCATTGTATGACCATATGTTACATTAACGTTTCGGTTGTGGTCTACAAACTTTGTCAAAACGTTCCCTTTAAAAACTTATGTATCAAAATTGTATTTAAATATATTAAACCCCTCCCACTTTACATGGAAAACTGATGTGGGTGTACATATATATATATATATATATATATATATATGTGTGTATATATATATATATATTGCCCTTTAAAGCTAATGAAGATACAGCAGTATATAGATGTGTCACTCATGCATGTGCTGCTGACTCATAGCCAGCTCACAGAAATACTGTTCCACCAATGTATATGAGTCACTGTCTGACTCCTGCTCTATACAGCACACTCACAGACACATTTAAAGGGGAAACTCCCGTTTTAGAACACGTTTAAAAAGAATTTCTAATGTTATGTTTAAGCCTGGACTAGTATTGAATGAGTCTGCAGCTGACCACACCAACCACAAAACAGACTGTAAGGCTTCGGTTTATATTCCTATGCTTATTTTGCATTGCTTATGGTCACGGCCCATTCCTGTTCATCTTCCATTCTGCCAGATTGCTACGATACTCAATGCTTATGGCATTAACTTTGTGATAGTTTGAATTGCATGCGTCTGGTGGTTCAGAAGATCATCTTTGGCTTGTCCATTAGGTGGGCAGCTAAGCTAAATAGCTCTTGCTCATATAATATATGTATAGTGAATAAAGTACCCCCTCTTGTAAAATATAAGGATATTATAAGTTACCGAGGAGTTTCATGACCATATAAAAACACGAGGCCGAAGGTCGAGTGTTTTTATACAGGTCATGGAACTCCAAGGTTACTTCTAATATCCTCATATTTTTGGCAACTAGGGGTACTTTATTTATTATAATACACAAGTTTCAGGGAGTCATGTGACAGAAATGACATCAGAACTCACCGTTTATAACTGATGACATCAGAACTCACCGTTTATAAGGATATAATTTACAAGATATTTACGGCTTTTGTGTATTATATATATACACATACACACATTGACTGCTGACTTTTAAACTGCAAACTTTTCAACATTCTCATTGGCTACTGTTTCAGTTAGTTCCAAGTGATCCCTCTGCAAATGTCTAAGTTTTATAGACTGGGAGACAAGTGCCTTTTATATGAAACCTGAATGCACAGGGAGTTATGGGATATGTAGTTTACCAGAAAAAAAATAAACTCCAGATCTATTATGCAGCCAATACACCGCAGTCTTCTAACCGTGACCAACAACTAGTTAATCGGCTCCCCGCCCAGCACTTCCCAACTCCCTGGTGACTATGAATACTAAAGGTGGATTATTTGTCACGGTTGCGGCCTGAAAGCTGCCAAACGCAGGTGCGCTAAAGTGCATGTAAAATCCGCTGAATTGATTCCGTGCAGCTGTCCCCGGGCACCCACCCGAGGGTAACATTTACACAGCAAAGTCTGCAGATACACGGAGTTAAATTGACATCGCCTGCTGCTTCACGGAATCATTTCAGCCACTGGATTTTCCTTGTGCACAAAAACAATGGGACAGAAAAAGGAGCAAATCAGAAGGACAAAGCAATAAGTTCAATAACATCTTATTTGTGTTACTGGTGGAAGTCCATAGGGGCAGTGAAGTTCCCATTATGGCACAGGCAGGCTGAATACATTAAAGGGGATGCATCATTTGTTTGGAAAAGATTTAACAATTTCCAGTTAAGTTTTATTTGGACTTTAAATAATGGACAGTCAGAAGTGCCTTTTTTTTCCATGGGAAGAAGCCAGTTGGAATTATTCCCGCACCTTATGTGCTCCACATTTTGAAGTACCCCCAAGCAGTGATGCACGGCAGATAACCTACCCGATAAATAAAAATGTTCATTCTGTCTGCAGGGTACTTTCCCTTAAATAGAAAACTGGCTAGGACCAGCCTCAGGATCAGTAACCATGGCTTAACTTCTCATACCTTGAAGTGGTTGTTCACCTTCCAACACTTTTATCAGTTCAGTTGGTTTCAGATGGTTCAATCAGAAACAAAGACTTTTTCCAATTCCTTTCTATTTTATGGGTTGGGGCAGACGGGCAGATTCAAGGAGATTTAAGTTGCCTGGTGACTAATCGCCTCTTCTGCGGGGCCACAATCTCCTGAACTGCCTTCTGTCTGCAGGGTCGGACTGGGGGGCCCGGGGCCCACCGGGACTAGTGTCCAGGGCCCCCTCCAACCCCCCTGCCCTCCTACCGTGTGCCGATCCTGATGGAAAGGCGCCGCGCGTGCCTGCATGGAGAGGTGCTGCATGCGCCTGGACGGAGAGGCGCCGCGTGCGCCTGACAGGAAGCCTATTTTTCAATCGGCAGAGGGGCCTGGCCCGGCGGGGGCCCATTAATGGTCGGGGCCTACCGGGTATTTTCCCGGTATCCCGTCGGGCCAGTCCGACACTGTCTGTCTGCTAAAATGTAGAATCGCCTGCGCTAATGCACTTGCAGCGATTCGATTACCGAACTTCGGGAGACTTCGGAAATTGAAGTGCTGCAAGTGCATTAGCGCAGACGATTCTTCATTACAGCAGATGCAAGGCAGTTTGGCCAGCCAGCAGAAGAGGCGATTAGTAGCCAGGCGACTAAATCTCCCCGAATCTGCCCGTCTGCCCCTACCCTATATGTTTTTCTAATATCGAAGTATAAAGTGTAATTTTTCACCTTCTAAAGCAGCTCTGGGAGGGGGGTCGCCATCCCCCCAAAACTGTTCTTAATTGATATATTTAGTTGATCCATTTCTTATCTTTGTCCCTGATGAGCAGAATCTCTGGGTTTCATTAAAGGCAGCTGTTAGAATTGATACAATAGTTGCTTAATGTTGCAAAATTGTATCAGTTTAGAGTCTGCACCTGAATTACTGAGCTGCCAGACTCAAACATCAGAGATACGAACTTTAAACTTAGATGTTGGAAAAACAGTAAAAAAAATTTAAAAAAGGAAAGCAATTGAGAAAAAGACTTTATTTCTGTAGAACAATCTGAAAACAACTCAACTGTTACTGTTCATACCCAGTAATAAACAGTATGGCAGCCCCTACCCATAGGCCAAGGACCCCCCTATCCCCCCAGGTTATGCCTTTACCATTCAATTAAAACATAGAGACATATTATGACAAAATCTGTGGAGGTCACAGGCTTTATTTAACAGTTAAAAAATCAAAGTCTAGGTACAC
>CM044447.1:13637269-13667521 GCA_024363595.1 Xenopus borealis | reverse complement strand
CCTATAGTAGCAGTGGGATACTAGCACAGCAGCGCCTATAGTAGCAGTGGGATACTAGCAGTGAAAGATCACAGATACATTACATGAGGGCACTGCAGCCATTCCAGACGAGCAGACATGATACGTGGCATTACACACTGTCCTGAGTTGCACTATGTTTGATATTTCACAATTTTTTTCACATTTGTGTCCTTAAACTCCGGCTACAGGCATCGTCAACACATATTACTAGCAAAGAGCCACGTTTGTGAGTCTGAACTCCTTAGCGGCATTACAAAGACCTGCAGCTCACACTAACAAATCAGCTATGGGGTGGGGGGGTTAGATGCCTAAGTACACTTGAGTGCATTTGATATTATCCACTATAAATACTTTTATACTTGTTTCCCATGGAAACTGCTTTAAAGCCTAAGAGATATTTTAAGATGAAGTATAACCAGCTCACTATTCACTGATTCATTTTTGTTTCAATGCAGAAGGGAGAACTGACACTGCAGCCCCATTTCGTGCCAATCTCACCTACTTGCGGATAGGATTGCAGAGCTGATAAATTAGGCACAGACTGTTGTATTATCAGCTGAACTACTGCCTATCAGGTTAAATAATATAATGAAATCAGGGACAGATTTAATACTGATGTGGCCCAGGCCCTATTATTTATATAAAATAGCACTGGCCCACCAATGGCCCCACAGTCATCAGTTGTCAGAGGGTGCTGGGAGTTTTTTTTTTTTTGCTATAACTCCATCTCCTCCTACTGTCACCATCATGTCCCCACAGTCATTAGTTGTCAGAGGGTGCTGGGAGTTGTACTTCAATAACTCCATCTCATCCTAATGTCTCCATCCCGTTCTTCCTTCTCTATATCTCCATACTGCCTCTGTCTTCATCTTGCCCCTCTGTCCCCGTTTTGCCCTTCTGTCTCTGTCTCTCCCCTCTGTATCCATCTTACTCCTCTTACTGTATCGCTCCTGTCTCTGTCTCGCCCCTGTGTCTCCACCTCTCTCCCCTGTCTGTCCCACCCGTCTCTGTCTCACTGCTCTGTCTCTCTCTGTCTGTCTTGCTCCTCTTTCTCTAGCTCACCCCTCTGTCTTGTCTCTCTGTCTCGCCCCTCTGTGTCTGTCTAGTCCCTCTGTCTCGCCACTCTGCCTCTGTCTAGACCCTTTGTCTCACTCCTGTCTCAGTCTCGCTCCTATGTCTGTATCGCTCCTCTGTCTCTGTCTGTTTCGCCCCTCTGTCTCTGTCTGTCTTGCCCCACTGTCTCTAGCTCACCCCTCTGTCTTTGTCTCACCCCTCTGTCTCCGTCTTACTCCTCTTACTGTCTCGCTCCTATCTCTGTCTCGCCCCTGTGTCTCCACCTCTCTCGTCTGTCTGTCCCACCCGTCCCTGTCTTGCTCCTCTGTTTCTGTCTGTCTTGCCCCACTGTCTCTAGCTCACCTCTGTGTCTGTCTAGTCCCTCTGTCTCGCTCCTGTCTCAGTCTCGCTCCTGTATCTGTCTTACCCCTCTGTCTCTGTCTGTCTTGCCCCACTGTCTCTAACTCACCCCTCTGTCTCACCCCTGTCTCTGTCTAGTCCCTCTGTCTCGCCCCTCTGTCTCGCTCCTGTGCCCGTCTCACCCCTCTGCCTCGATCCTCTTTCTGTCTCGCCCCTCTGTTGCTATCTCTCTCTCCTCTGTCTGTTTCACCCCTGTCTCTGTCTCGTTCCTCTTTCTCTGTCTGTCTCGCCCCACTGTCTCCATCTTGCCCAACCATTTTCAACAATCCCTGCTGTTGCAACCTTGTCTTCCTGTCATCTTGCCCTAATATCTTTTTTATATATTTTTGTTTCAGGTAGATGTGTGCTGCAGACTACACTTGTATACATGCAATATGTATTTTGTGGCTGGCCTGCTAATTCCTGCACTCCACTCAACAGCTGTAGTTCAACAACATCTGTAGTGTCCCCAGCTGCTTTATCTGAAAAGTCTAATCTTATCTCTGTCCAGTTAACGCCTCCCCTGCCATAATATCTTAACTACCTCTGCTTTTAACCCTGACACTGCCATGGTTATATAATTAGTTTGAAATGCATTGTTCACTTAAAGGGCCAGTAACACCAATAAAAAAAGGATGATGTATGCTTGTAAATATAACATTGAATGGCTGCCATTCAAGCTCCATTTTTGCCTAATTGATAAACTAGTTAGCATACAATGGATTTAGCACTAGAGCAGTCAAATATCTGTCATTGCTCCAGAACACCCATAGTAAGAAACACTTGTAAAATATAAAATAGGGCTGTTGCTGCTGCCAAGGTAAATACAATATGGTGTTACTGAACCTTTAATACAGGATCCTGCTGCTCATACATTGTATCCTGCAGGCTGGCACCCACACAAAGCAAATACGGTGTGAGGTAACTGTTCTTTTGTGATGGGAGATAAGCAGGAGATAGGTACAGCTGTGCTATTGGGCTAGAGGCAGTGCTAGAGTTAAGAAGCCCATGGGGGTGGGGAGGTGTCTGGCAGAAGAGAGTCTAATAGATATGTCTAGACAGGCTTTTGGAAATTCCTGTCACTGCGGTATGGGAACAGATTTAGAAAAAAAAAAAGAAAGAAAAATTACTTTTTTTCTAATTTTTTTGAAGCAGTGCAGAACTTAGGGAGTCGATAGTCTTTTATCAGGAGTCGCAGCTTACAAGATCTTCCTGTTTGGTCCCATTTTCCATTTAGATGAGTTGCAATTTTCACATATTTCTAAGGGCTAATTTATTCCTCTGAGCCCAGCAGTGGGAGATGTATCACACAGCCAAGCAGCACCATTCAGCCTGTACAGATCTCTGCCTAGTGGGGTACACTTTGCGCTCCCCTTTTCCTGGGGCAGGAGAGTAATGATTAGCTTATTATGGGGGTCATTGGAAATAGAGGGTGAGTTGGTTAACTCTCTCATTGCTGGGCTCATTATGTCCCAGGGAGAGGGACTTGCAGGTGAGAAGGGTGATGAGGAGCAGGGAGACCGCAAAGGCTGATTGCTAAGGAGTCAGAAGACAGACAGACATCTGTGTGTTTTTTTGTGTTCTGCCTGGGTCCCTATACTGGGATATGATTACCCCACCCTGGGGAAGATACAGATGTTTGGGTTGATGGGGGGGGGGGGGATATCTGCTTGTCTTTCCATCCACATATACCTATTAGCCTGTCTGTGTATCTGTCTGGCTTTCTCTCTAATCTGCTGTCTATCTGTTAGATCTGCTAATTTATAGCTGTCTTTCAGTTAGCATCTAATTCTCTGTCTGTAATTCTATCTACTTATCAATTTCTTTTTCTTCCTCATTTTCTATTTTGCCATTTATCAAAAAATCCATCATCAATATATCTCTGTATAATATATATTTACATGAATCATTACTTGTCCATCCATCAGTTCCTCTCTGTAAGGGTTGATGCTGAGGAGTTTAATACTGGGGGGTTTAATACTGAGGGACTCAGTCATAATACTAAAGTGGTTGATAGTGAGTACTGAAAGGGTTAATACTCAGAATGGAACTACTGCATGGTTTAACACCCCAGGGTAAAACTAGGAGGATTGACACTACTTAAGGTTGTTACTAATGAGGTTTAGGGGTTATATAATAAAGGGCAGTAGAATAGTATGTGGGGCGTGATTATATAGTTCAGAATTGCTGACAGGCTGAAGGTGGACGTTTCTAAAGATATAAAGCTCTTCTGCCCAGCGTTATTATATGTCCTGCCTGTCTCCCCTGTCATAGGGAAACAATTCCCATCTCCCCCTGTCGGTCAGTCCAGCAGGCATCCTGCTACTTTAACAGCAGGGGGCGGTACCTGCTCTGACTCCCTTCCTCCTGTCACTGGCCCGCTCCCCTGTCCCTCATCGAGTTCCCGGCCCCGCCCAGACTTGCTGTGTGAAGGGCAGTCCCAGTCTGGCGCTGACGTCACGACCCGTCTGGCTGCCTGGGGTTGGGGAGAGAGAGAGAGAGTGAGCGCAGCTCCTTGGAAGGAAGCGAGGCAGTGAGACAAAGTGACCGCTCCTGTCCTGCCCGGGACTCATCCACTCCTTGTCTGGCTCTGATCGTCTCCTGATCCTGCCTGGCTCTCACAACTACTCTACTGCTGCCCAGCCTGGCACTCAGAGACTGCTCTTCTGCTGGCACTCAGAGACTGCACTTTACTGCACCAGCCTGGCACTCAGAGACTGCTCCAAACTGCCACTGACTGGCTTCTCTCCTGCCCCAGCCTGACACTCACACTTCCTATTGCCCCTGCCTGGCACTAAGAGACTCCTCCTCTCCTGCCTCAGCCTGGCACACAGTAACAGTGTCTGCCCTGCCCCTGCCTGCTATTAAGTGACTGCATCTCTTCTGCTCTCCAGGTCCAGGTAAAGTGACTTCTCTCATACCCCAGCTCTTAGCACAGTTGGTAACAAAGTGCCTGCTCTGTTGCCCCCAGACTGCACCGAACTCACTTTAACTCCTTCCAAACCTGAGCTCGGTGTTCCTGCTCTTCTGCTCCAGCCTTGGCCAAAAGCAACTGCTCTCCTAACAGGAAAGAAGATCCCTCTCTGCACTCCCTTCTACTCCCTTCTTCACTCGTCACCCTGCCATGTCTGTGCCCCCTCCCCATGCAGCAGGCTGAGCCAGAGTGACAGTGTGAAGCACTTTCTGGAAGAGACTTGCCAGTACTTCAATGCATAACTTGATGGGTCTGAACAGCACCAGCGAATCCATCCATTCCAATGTGTCCTGCACATGTAACTGCAAGAGGTCTCTGTTCCAGACTATGGAGATCTGTAAGTAGCAATTCTAAAGGGGAGGTTGGGTTTGGAGGGGCTCTTGGAACACTTACAGGCACTCATCCAAAACTTTCAGCAGACTTTTCCTATAGGAAGTGAGCAGCATATAGAGTAGGTCTGTGTGTAGCCACTAGTTCCTCTATATGTCTCTTTGTCTTTCTCTGTCTCACTCTGTCTGTCTCTCCCTTTCACCCATATCCCCCCTTCCCACTCTCTGTTTCCTCTGCTTCCAACAACCGAGAAATCCTTTTTATTTCTACCCCCTCAAATTTGGGCTTAACTATCTCCGTGCCAGTACTTATTGTCGACAAACGCCCATGCATTAAAGTTTCGCATGGGGGAATCTCAATCTTTTTACGCTCAGAATTGTATTGATTGTTACAAAGTTACCAGTAAACGGTTTACCTATACAAGCATGATCTTCATACCTCAAATATGCTGGAAAATTATGTAAACGTTAAATAGGCTGGTTTTGCTTCCAATAAGCATTATTTATATCCAAGTTTGGATCAAGCACAAGCTACTGTTTTATTACAACAGAGAAAAAGGAAATCATTTTTAAAAAATGTGTTCTATTTCATTATAATGGAGTCTATGGAAGATGGCTATTCTGTAATTCGGAGCTTTCTGGATAATCAGGATAACGGAACCCATACATGTATTATCAGGTATATCAGGTCTGTTGTAGTGGGGGGGGGGGGATAAAGATTTAGGAATCTAGACATCTAGAGAGAGAGATTAAGTGATGGGGCTGATTTCTTGACATAGTGGGACATAGGGTCTTGGTGCTGCCAGTTATATAGGCGATCTGCCAATTTACAATTTACATGTTCAATGTGAACCAATAATACCAGACATTTGTCCGTTACATAATATTAACACAGTGGCAGTTCTACAACTCTTCTGCATCAGGTTTGCCCCGAAGAGCTTGCAATTCTATTGCAGCTGCCGTTTAAAGTGGCAGTTTAACTCCTTGGCATGGGTATATATACGGTTGCCACCCTCCCTTTAAAGAATATCATTAGTAAATAAGTGTGCTGCAGGGCTGTGCAGAAACCACTGCAGTCCGCGGCATGCATTTAAACGAATTGCTAATTAGCCACACGATGCAGATTTAATGTGTGAAGAGTATACAGATAGAGAAGCATGGTATGAAGCTCAGTAGGTTTTAGTTAACACTTTCTCTGCCAGACAGCCCAAATAACATTTCCAAAGAGAAAAGTTTTTAACCCATTAATCCGTTGCCCCTATGCACTTTCGGATATGGGGAGAATTTTAGATGTTGGAGGAATCATACTTCCAAGTGTCTGTAATTAATCCCAACTTTATCCAGCGAACAGTCAGACCCGCAACTTAAAGGGGGCCAGTGCCCTCGATTAAAGAGTTCTTTTATTATTTAAAGCTTGCAGAGGAAAGACACGCTTGGGAAACAGTGTAAAAAAAACATTAGCCATTCCGGGAGCTCCGGAGACTTCAAGCCAAAACCGCATCGCTAATCTCCCAGATCCAATTTTATATAAAGTTGTGAGCCCCCCCCTAGCAAAGCAGAGCTGTGTTTTATTTATTTATTTTTGCTTGTATATAACTTTAATTATAAGCGCAAGACGCTGCCCTCCCCTTTAGATCCATCAGGATTTAATGTTACTGCACTCTAAGTGCATGACAACGACTGCAGCAAATATTTTGGAGACTGTAGGCGGAGTGACTAAAAGGTGTCCAGACAGTTATGTGTTTGAATGGGGTGTCTGCTTTTACATTTTAGCCCCCCCATCGGTGAATTGTTTCCCTGCCCCCCTTTTACAGTCAGTATTATAAAGAGCAACTAAGTGTTACTTAATTTCCTCTCTTTTTGCTGTATGAAAGTATATTCCGTTGTCAGGGTTACTCGTTTGAGTAATATTGTTGTCATTTTAACCTTCTATTTATTTATACTCCGTTATCACTTTATTTTTTTGCTGTTCAAAAGTTCGCTTTTATTTTTTGTTGGAAATGTTTTGTGCAGTTAGTTCCTCTGCTTTCATTTACCCTTCCCAGTTTCAGTTTAACAACTGACATCATTTATTAAAAATAAACCATAAAATGTCCTTTCAAGAGGGAAGGGGGCGAAGGTCTGAAAAACGGAACAAGCAGACAAAATGAGACTGCACGGGCAACGCATTAAAACCATATTTTGTCGCTTTTAATACCCAGCCTGAACATCAAAGACAACGCAATTAGGGACGGTTGCATCTTAATGAGGGGTGTTTTGTCATTTCATTTCCAGACACTTAACATCAGCTGAGTCAGGGCACCACGCTTGTCTGTAATGAGCGCTCAGTTCAGAGCCCCCAGAAATGAGCTTGTGCTGAGAGAATCATGTTTGTCTGTGCTTATAATTGATACAAAGAATCCATAATTGTTTTTACTTGAAATAGAAATGAAACACAAAACAATAACAACAAGGACAGAGGAATAAACAAATATATCGAATAAGGGTTAATGTGGATAGAACCATAGAGGGCTCTTTAAATGCACCATCGTTATTAATTGAATGTAATGATCCCATTGTGTTTTTCCTTCTGATTGAAGTGCACGGCTCTTTCCAGTGGGGGCCGGCTCACAAAGAGTGCTATTGTCTGTCTACCAAGGATTAGTAGGTAGCGAAGACAAGTTGAAGTTTGCCAAGTGCAAACATATTTATTGTTGTCCTCCCACCCCCCCACGCGCCACTAGGAAGGTGCTTGGTAGCTTTGGATACACAGGAGCCCATTTGTGCCGACTGAGCGATGTCTTAGTGGTGAATCTCTAAGACTTTATATAATTAATATAACACTTTACCCAGGTCTGATAATCAGGTGGGGGGGGGGGCGTCGGTCAGATCCAAACTGGAAATGCTCCTTTGCTTTATTGGATAGGGAATAAAGTCTGTAGGAGAAAATATAAGTTGTAGACAAACAGGAAAAACTGTTGTGTTTGTCCGATCTTTGTAGAATTCGTACATTGTATCTTTTGCGGATCGGCTTGATCCCTTATTGAATGATTCGGAGCATGGACAGGCTGGGGGATACATCACTCGTTTCGCTTGCTTCTATTGATAAAGCCGTTGATCCCATTTATTCCCACTAATCACCTCCAAGCCTTCGTCATTTCCCTCCTATCATTCTAAATTTTCCGCTTGTCCCCTCTCTGTCTCGCTCTTTCTCTCCAGATCAAGGACATGAAGTTAATGCTAAGTACAAGCAACTCACCTACCCCTATTGTGCATGCAGCTTTATTTCAACGGACAGGCAGGAATTTGCTTAACACCTCTTTTTTTTGTTGTTGTTGCGCCCTGGAAGGCGTACACCTTGTATTGTATAAAACTGAATGAATAAGGCAATTCTTAACTGGTTTCACCCACTTCAAAGGAAAGGTGCCTCAGCCATAGAATTCCTTTTAAAATAGGGAAAAAAGTATGACTCCTCCATTATCCATGTGAAATAATAGCTTCCTGTCTACTGTATATCCAGAAGTTTCAGACCTTGAGAAGCGAGCAGCCAGTATTTAAACTTCCCATACTGGAGTGATTTGCCACGCAGAATGTGAAGTTCCTTTATTGGTGGGAACAAACAACCAGCATTTGAGCTTTCTGTGTTGTGAAACCAAGCACCCGGTATTTAAAGTTGCAATGCTTGTGGGACCCACTATTTAAACTTCCCGTATTTGTGGGATGCATTATTCAAAGTTCCTAGTTGTGTGGGACCCAGCACCCAGGTTCCTAGGCGCTACAATTCACTGTTATAAAGTTACCTTAGAAAGGTAAGTGGGGTATCTGGGATCTTGGTGATATATGTACATTAACACATACCAGTTGACTGTGTTTTATGCCCAACGGAGGGACACTTTGAAGGTTTGAACTGCTGGGAGTTTTAGTTCAGCAAACTCTGTGGGTGCCCGGGGGTGCCAGGGTTAATTCTCTATTAAAGGTGTGATGCGTTGGCACCCGGAAGGTTAAAAATCTGTTTTCTTGTGCCTGATATAAAGAGCCTGGTCTGGAAAGGTCCTCTGGGGGAATGCAGTGCATCTCAGGCGGTGATCATTCTGTGCAAGTCCTATAACGCTGTCTGCATTTTATATAATGGATCGCATATTCAGCCTGTTGAAAAGATCAAGTATCCTCCTCTGAGCCACCTGTGCATCCCATTTATTATATAAACATCAAACCCTGTGCACTTGTCATTGATTTAAATCCGTACTGCAGAAATGAGCAAAGATCAAGGGACATGGTCATCAGAAAAATGAAGACTGTGTTCTTGTGCCTAAAATAAATATCTGCAATATTTGTTAAACTTAAATACCCATTGTAAGTCCTACTTCTAGTTATCTGTATAACAGAGGATTCTGTCACATTGACTGCAAAGATCCTATCTGATCCCCATTGTAAGCAGCAGTTCTGCCCTGCTTTATGGCTGAGATTCTAGCTATCTGTATAACAGAGCATTATGTCCCAGTGGCTGCACAGATCATATCTGATCCCCATTGTAAGCAGCAATCCTGTCCTGCTTTATGGCTGAGATTCTAGCTATCTGTATAACAGAGCATTATGTCCCATTGACTGCATATATCTTATCTGACACCCATTGGAAGCAGCAGTCCTGCAATGCTTTATGGCTGAGATTATAGCTATGGGGATAAGAGAGTATTCTGCCCCATTGACTGTACATATACTATCTGATCCCCATTGTAAGCAGCAGTCCTGTCCTGCATTATGGCTGAGATTCTAAAATTCTAGCTATCTGTATAACAGAGCATTCTGTCCCAGTAGCTGCACAGATCCTATATGATCCCCATTGTAAGCAGCAGTCCTGTCTTGCTTTATGGTTGAGATTCTAGCTATCTTTATAATTGAGCACTTATGTTATGTCCATTGTTTACATGACTATACAGTTCTTGCTTCCTTCTCTGAAGACACAGAGTATAAGGGTATGGCAACCTGAGACCCAGCATCAGACTTTAAACTGGGGAATCAGACCTTTATCAGAGCATGAAGTTGCTCCTGGTGTCCTATTGTCTCAGCATAATATAGCCAAAGGGCTTTGCTGTGACAGTCCATGAATTTGCAGACAGCATAGAAGACCATTTTCCCTTGGCCTGTTCACAAAGCATTGCAGTGATACAGACACATTGCCTTTAGGGCATTACCCATACCTTTGCAGTCAGATGTATCCATACTTAGAATTTCTGTAGAGCGGGCTCTTGTTTTGAATTTACAGCAGACGTTGGAGGATCAACAAGAAGCCAAGAATTCACTGACTGTTGTAGCAAATAACAGAGATTCCTGGTTTGCAGTGATCTGGAATATCGTATGTTAGAATAGGCAGACCTTTTAATGCCAGGATACAATGGAAGGTAATAAGTGGCTTGCAGACAATGGGGGGAAAAAAGGTAAATGGCACCTGCAGAAAGGGCGGAGGATGAGGAGATGTGCCCAGAAGCCAGGTTATTTATTAAACTCCGAATGCCAAATTTGTGGGTTTTTTTTTTACTATAAAATCCAAATACTCTGAGGATGGATAAAGTCTGAATCCTAAAATCCGGTATCTCAGACCTGCCGATGTCGCATATAAGTCAATGGGAGAGGCCCCGAATATATCATGATCTGAGCTGGGTTTTGTGCAATAATCAGAAGATTTTGTTGCTTTCCAGCAAAAATTTGAAAAAAATCCGAGTTCTCGGGTATAAAATCCATTTTTGGGGGTTTTTTTCCCGCACAGGAAATTTTCAGGGAAATCTATTGATAAATAAGGGGAAAAACTCATGCAGATTTGTTTGGAGTTGTATTAAGAAAACAATGAGTAGGGATGCACCAAATCCACTATTTTGGATCCTCCCTGAAAGATTCAGCCGAATACCGAACCGATTCCGAACCCTAATTTGCATATGCAAATTATGGGTGGGAAGGAGAAAACATTTTTTTACTTTGCATATGCAAATTAGGATTCAGGGCCGAATCCTGGATTCGGTGCATCCCTAATAATGAGATAAATTGGACTTTGATAAACGACCCTCTGTAGACTAGTGTTATTAGAGTGGGTGGGACATGCAGAACGATGCTCTTGATGGAACAGTTTCTAGTATAATGTGCAACATTGTACAGGGAAGTTAAAAGTGGGATTCTATTCATAGTCTGCCATGAAACAGCACCCCCCAGAGATCAACTTTGCTTGCTAAATTCTTATTTGGCTTTAGTAAACAGTGCAGAATAATACACTGTAAGATTCCTTTAAGCCTTATGTGACCCTCCAAGTGCCAGATTTGTCTGTTGCTTCCTGACAGTGTGAATAGGAATATACCGCATTTCCATGCTGATAAGTACTGAGCCGGCACCTCAGTTGTACAAGGTGAGACTGTGAAGGAGCTTCCAGACGGCAGAGGTCTCTGCGAGGTAACTCAATACCTAATTTTGGAATGAAACGCCACGGATCTCTGCAGTCTGCAGCCTGGTGCATCAGATATCAAGGCAAAGAGAACCAGCACCCATAACGGAGTATTGCAGACAGCACCCATTATGGTGTATCGTCGGCTACACCCGCTATGGTGTATACAGGCAGCACCCGTGTGGGTGTGTGTGAATATATATATATATATAGCACATATAAACTGTTACTGGTACCCAGTCCCTTTTCACCCTGCTGTGAAATGTGCCCTAAAAGCAGATCCGATTTGTACAGATGATGTGACGTCTTCCATAGTACAAGTTCTGGCAAGTCTTGGTTATTTAAATCCCAATGGCCCATAGAAGCTGCAATTTCTGCATCTGTGTTGGCTCAGTCTAATTTTAATCTGGGGGTGAGGCTCATGTTTTGAAATCTAAATAGGTACATATATTCCAGAATTGGTTGGTTTATGTTCTATATATATGTGACAGGCGGTGCTGTTATGCTGTCTGCAGAAGCGCCAGTGAGTACTCCAGCCCTGGCAGAGGATGATCAACGTTGGTACTTTTTAATGGCTGGAGGGCTGCAGTTTGGCTTATTCATGGCCCTTTTTATGCATTGGTCCCACTAAGCTGAAAGTCTGTGGGTGCTGGATATTGTAGCTCTTGACTGGGCCAGATTGATAGCGCCACTGAGATGTATATTGTAGCTCAGCTAATTGTATTGATTTGGGATCTTCCTTTCCTTCCCACATAGGATAAATATAGCCACTAGTATTCATGCTTTCGCCATCGGGACAGCCCTTCCTCGCTAACTTGTTCTTGGAGGATATAATTTGTATGGCTCTTCCTATTGATTACTTGCTCTGAGTCGAACTGCTTTATCCGCCGCTGTCTTGAAGGATGGGAAATCTTTACCCAGGAGGCACTGTGGTATTCCTTGATATATAAATAAATGCTAGTTACTATGCAGAGTGTGGGGGATACATGTGCAACACATTTCCATTGTTTTTATCTTATTTTTCAATAAAACGGCATGCAGGTTGGGAGATAAAACAAAGCTAAAATGCTTAATGTTCTTAGTTTATAGATTATCGGTGAATGCAGAGGACCTCTTGCCTTTGTCCAGGTAAAACAAACCTGCCGTGTATCGTATTCCTACAACCTTTAGTTGGAGATTCCTGCTGGCATATGTATAGCAACACCTGAAGACTTGCCATCATTTCTCCATCTTGCCCTACTGTCACCTTCATTGCCCTAATATCTCCATCGTGTCCTACTGTCACTTTCTTTGCCCTACTCTCACTATCTTTCCCTACTGTCTCCATCTTGCCTGTCTTCATCTTGCCCTACTGTCACTTTCTTTACCCTACTCTCACCATCTTGCCCTACTGTCACTTTCTTTACCCTACTCTCACCATCTTGCCCTACTGTCACTTTCTTTACCCTACTCTCACCATCTTGCCCTACTTTCACTCTTTCCCTTTCTCCATCTTTCCCTAATGTCCCTTTCTTTGCCCTAATCTCACTATCTGGCCCTACTCTCAATATCTTTCCCTACTGTCTCCATCTTGCCCTACTATCTCCATCTTTGTCCTACTGTCTCTATCTTGCCCTACGTCGACTTGCCATCTTGCTGATATGTCTCTGTCTCGCCCAACTTCCTCAACCTTGTCCTACAATTGCTATCATGATTTCCTGTTGACTTCATGCTCTTTGCTACATTATGTCATAGTCAAGGTCGGTCTGGGCTGGCGGGACAACAAGAAAAAACCCAGTGGGCCTTGCTGGCCCAGATCCGTACCCGGATCTGCAGGATTCTTGCTGCCGCAACCTCCCTTTTTCTGGTGGTTGTGGCAAAATTCAGAGGAGGCGGGCCCTGGACAGCAGCCCTGGGTCCCCCAGTCTGACCCTGGTCGTACTGCACCAACTATCACCCTGTTCTAGCTCAGCTGCTGTTTCGTGAGGCCCCACTCTACTCATGCCTCTGGACAGTTGCCCCTATTCAGACCCCCTAAAGACAGCTCTTACTTGAACAGAAAGGGGTGAGTGCGGTCAGCCATGAAAGTCAGGGGCAAGCTCAGTCCTTTAAATAACTAATCATTCACAGTGGTCAAACAAAGCCTCTTCTGCTCCCTGTTCCTCTGTGTCAGGCTGCCTGGATGGATCCTCTGTCTTTGCCGGCTTTTCAGGGTCTCTGCAAACTTGCCTTGACCCGGGAAGAGAAAGCAAGCGTGGCCTTGTGTCCCAGGGGACGGACCCAGGCAGAGAATAAGCCAAAGATCTGTATTGAAATGGTAAAAGGCAATTCTGTTCAAGGACATTAATGCTAAATACCCTTTATTGTAATGTAAAGAAAATCAAGAGGAAATTAGAAGTCATTTTTTAGGATCAACACTTGTTGTTGATGCTGTTATTTGAGACAATTTTTAGTTGGTCTTCATTTTTATATCTTTTTCTTTTATGACTTTGTATTCTGTTTCTCCCTGAATCAAATAAAAGACTGAGGGGCCCGAGGTTTATGAAGGACCAAGCAGTGGCCTTTATGATCTCTCTATGTCACGTCCTGCTGTGTTTTATAGCCTTACAATAGGAATCCAGCACCATCTTCCTTATTTGGAGCAGCAGTTTAGTTCTCTCTTTGAAAACGTGTAATTCAATTCAAATTTCTTACATTCAATTAAAATTCCAATAGATTTGTGGAAGCTTGATAGTAAATATGAAGAATATGTTGTCCAAGATCCGAGCCTTTTAAATTGTTTGATTTCTGTGCAAATCTCTAGCGGACACATTATTATAGAAAGAAAACCAGACAGAATTGGATTTTCATGGCAAAAAAATAATTTTTCTTTCTTTTTTTTTTTTTGGACAATGTGAGTTTTCATTTCGGGCATTCCTTTTTGTTGCTGGTAGTATATTTTCGTTGTTAACCCAATTTAGAAATTTTTATTGTCAAGCATGAATTTCCCATAGAATTTATCATATCCAAATCAAGATTTTTTTTTTTTTACATGTTTTTGGAGACTTGCTGTAATTTTAGCCATTACTTCTAAAAACAGATTTTTTTTGT
Organism: Xenopus borealis; assembly: GCA_024363595.1. Lineage (NCBI taxonomy): Eukaryota > Metazoa > Chordata > Amphibia > Anura > Pipidae > Xenopus > Xenopus borealis. The sequence continues at coordinate 13,653,270 of CM044447.1, read as the reverse complement.
TTTTGACAGATTATAGTTTTTTTTATACATTTGTAAGGGAATTTAGCACAGCTTATAGGGTGTAGGCAGCATCTGGTCTTTATGGAGGCTCAGTGGGCTTGTAAAAACTCCTCCGACCATTCCAGCTGTTGACCTCTCCCGGCCCCCCTTTCATCCAGTAGGGAGTTGGTGTCCCTGGGAAGGGTCTTTTTGGCTTGTCCGGGAGGTGTAAAGGTCACAGAGCAGGAGGGTTTCCTTAAGAGACAGGCTGCCAATAAAAAAAGAGGAGGGACACACAACACATGGACATGTCTCTTATCAGTTTTATGGATGAGTGTGTCCTGCCTGGCCTGCCCTTAAACTTCAGACTCTTTTTGATCCCTGGCTGCCTTCCAAATCCAATATTTAGTGTTGTGTCTACTTTAGGTATTTTAAACAAGAAGCAGAGGAAGCTGAGGACGTTCTTAAAATTTCAGTCACAGCTGCCGGCTGTGGGAGACATATGATGTGTGGCTTGTAGGCGAAGGAATCTGCTGAGGCTCCTTTAAAAAAATAAAATAAATGAAAATATATGGTTTGCATAAATCCACAGGTCTGAAACTGCACCGAGACCTAGTATTTAAAGAAAGTTTTATTTCAGCCTGGATGTAATCATTTGGAAATTACTTGGTTTTTAAAATAAAATCTATTCTTATAAAGCAGAGGTCCTGCCCTGCTTTATGGCTGAGATTCTAGCTATCTGTATAACAGAGCATTCTGTCCCAGTGGCTGCACAGATCCTATCTGATCCCCATTGTAAGCAGCAGTCCTGCCCTGCTTTATGGCTGAGATTCTAGCTGTCTTTATAACAGAGAATTCTGTCCCAGTGGGCAAAGAGAATCATAATCTTCTGGTCTAACTTTAATGAAGGAATGATTATATTCCACACATAGACAAATCAGCAATTCTGCATGTATTGTTTTTTTTTGTACAGTAGTCCAGGTGGTTCCTCAAATTTATAAATGTGCCAGAAATGTAGATTTTTAATTTTTTTATTTTTTAGCAGACAGACTTTTTAACGATTTGAAGATTTTTCTGGTGCTGGAGGCATTTTTAGGATTCTCTAAAACATAAATTGTGCAATGTTATTGCTTGTAAATGAAAGATTCCACCATCGTTTGTTCCCTGGAATCTGCCCGAAGTAATAAACAGAAGCATTGTTTATGGAGTTATAACCACGTTCAGACTGACTGTTGCACATACCAGCGAGTGTCGTAACTCCCGTCGTCTGTGTCGGGCATCCGCATTTTATACCTTCTTGAACTTTGGAATATGGGTGTCATTATCTACCCTGTACCATATCGGAGTGCCAAGCCTGTAAAATATTTCCCCTGTATAGGAATTTGGACCCCCACTCTGCCCTCGGCCACATTCCAGCTATTGACAGTCTATAGAAGATCTCAGATGCCCCCTCTGGAAACATGCCAGTGCGAGCGTGCATTGAACAATTAGCCGCCCCCACCAGTCTGACCTGATCATTCGTTCGCCTATTCATGAACTGACAAATTCAAATTTTTTTTGGTCTTTTGTATCATTCCCCAGATATTCCCTTGACTTTGAGGCATTTGCCCAATGTCCATTAAATCCAAGAACTTCCAGTTTTTTCTTTTTCTTGTTGCAATTGAAAAGAGACTTTCGCCTCCCCCCTCATCCTGGCCGTGCAGTCATTGATAGTAGATAAATACTTCATTAAAGAGCGAGGGTTTCGGATTGGAAGGGGACTATTGTTTCCTGCTGCGGAATTTTCATTTTTCTTTTCTTTTAAATAAAATTCTAACAGGGTGACATCAACTGTGTTTCATCCCTTCTTTGTCTAAGCATAGCACCCATATCCAAAGTATTTAGGGGGCAGAGGGAGTTTCCTTGCTTTTCTAGCTCAGCCAGCCTTTAGATTTGTCAGGCAGCAGTGCTGTAGAATTCTTAACCTATGTGTTGAAACCCAAAAATGCCTCCCCATGATTCCCGTGAATTTGTTTAACTGATTCTAAACCAGTGCTTGGGTTCCAAAGCCGATTCCCAGATTTTTATCAGGGTCCTTTAAAGAACTTGAACTTTTAAGTTAGCTTAAGTAAATTATGTAATGTCCTGTTCAATACTGCAATTGGTCTTATCTATATATATATATATTTTTTAACCTATTTGCCTTAATTTTCTGCCTCGTTCCAGTTTTGATATAAGGGCTGCTGACCCCAGCAAAAATGTTTGCTCTGTGAGGCTACAGTTTTATTGTTATTGTTTTTATTCCTTATGGGCTAGGACAGACAGGGAGATTCGGGGAGATCGTCGCCTGCGATTAAACACCAGGCGACAGAATCTCCCTGTCTGTCCCAGCCCTAAAGGAGAAGGAAAGGTTAAAACTGATAAGCCTTATCAGAAAGGACCACCTAAATATACAAGTAAACCCTCAAAGTAATGCTGCTCTGAGTCCTCTGTCAAAAGAAACACAGCATTTCTTTCCTTCTGTTGTGTCACATGGGCTTCTGTATCAGACTTCCTGTTTTCAGCTTAAACCTCCTTGCCCTGGGCGTGAGCATGCTCAGTTTGCTCTTATTCCCCCCTTCTCTGCTGTAAACTGAGCCCAGAGCTATAAGTGAGCAGGGAGAGACTCAGGGAGGAAATGATGTCACACCAAGCTAATACTGCAGCTGCTATAATAAAAAAAACTTCTAGAGCTTTTTACTCAAGTATGGTAAAACATTCTACAGAATCAATATTGCAGCTAATCTATTTGCAATAAAATGCCTCTGTAGTTTTTCTTCTCCTTTAACTTTCCATTCAGGCCCTCTATTATTCATATCCCACTCTCTGATTCATGCCACAGCCTAGTTGCTTGGGTGAATTGGACCCTAGCAACCCGAAAGCTGCTAGAGATCTGCCCAACCAAAAGCAAAACATTTCAAAAGCCATAAAGAACGAAGCCGATTGGCTCAAAATAGCACTGCCTGCATCATACAAAGATTCAGAAGTGAAGTATCCCTTTAAATACGTTTTTAATTTATTAAATTGTTGCTGTTTCTCTATAACAATAAGTAGAACGTAAAGTAGTTTCTCCTCATAGTTTCTATTCATTGTGCTTAACATAACAGGAAGACCCCATATTCCTAACATTCCCAGGTCCCAAGCATTTTGCATAACATGCTTTTAGGCATATGGAATTCATGAGAACTCCTCCTTCCAATGAGCCCATAGAAATAAAACAGGGTTTCCTATCGCACATACATTTACTTTACACTCATATCTTTGTTGGACGAAGCTGGCAGTGCCAGGGAACAATTTGCTTATTAGAGATATTCAAGTTGGTAATGAGCAATGATATTTAAAGCAGATGGCATAATCAGTGGTTCTTTATTCTACATTTAAGCCTATTCTTTTATCTGGGCAATTTTCTATGTATAATTGGCTGCTTTTAGGCCTGAAACATTCATCAGTAGTGGCAAAAAAGAAGCCTAAGTACCATATATGGTTGTGTCATCAAAGCATTGGGGGTTATGGTGTTATGTAGGGTTACATGGAAAAGATAGTAACGCTAGTGCTGACCCCCACCTTAACCAGTCAACTGTTCCCTGGTATTGTTGATGTGAGCACTTACTGATATGTATTAATAAAGCGTCAGGAAAAGAAGGGATACCTACTGTACCTAATGCCAGGCTGGAACTACAAGTTGGTTTGTGCCATAGACAGTTGGTTTGGTACAGGTAAAATTCAGGTTCGTCCAGTCCCACCAGCCCACACCCGCACCTTTTTTCAGCCTGTGGTACCCCCTGATCTCCCCCAATTGAAGCAGAGAGTCTGTATGGGGGTAGTGGCAGAGGCAGGGGGGCTTGGAGAGGGAGTGGGGGCCCCTGTGGTGGAAGCCCGTTGGACCTCCAGCTCACCAGTCCAACTCTGTTTGTGTGCCAGTACCAGACACATGCCATTGAGAAAGAGCTTGTTTGGAAACTGGCACAAATTCAATAACCCAGTATCTCTTAATTCAGTGATTTTCAACCTTGTGCCTCCAGCTGTTAAGGAACTACAAGTCCCACAATGCAATGAAGGAGTCTGACAGCCACAGTCAGGCAAATGCATTGTGGGACTTGTAGTTTCTTAACAGCTGGAGGCACAAGGTTGAAAATCACTGACTTAGTTGCTAGTATCAGGCATCCTGACAACCAGAAAGCAGGTGGACTATGAAACTATGAGAGTCGTTCGCTATATCCCCAGACAAAAGTGCAGGAGCGTTAATGGGTATACAATTACATTTCTTCTTGGTGTTCTATCCCCCTCCCATGTTGCTGTTAAACCCATACTATATAGTGACATGGGTGCTCCCTCCCACCATCACCCAAGTCTGGGGCCAGTACAGCTGAACTAATCATGGCAAATAAGAAACAGATAAAACCAAATTTACAACCAGCGTTTTTTTTTTTTTTTATTTCTTGCGAGGAATTTTCCATTCCCTTCCCCATTAATTAGCCTTCTGGAACATTGCTGCTATGTAAATAAACCTCATTTCCTCAAATAACCGACGTTCCCAGCTTCCTGGTCTGGGAATTCCTGCCCACAAGTCCAGCCTTGTGATATTTTTTTTCTTTGCCCGTGAACCCTGCTTCCATTATTTTTCCTTTATGCTTAACGTGGGGGTGATTTTTATGGTTCTATATAGAGGGGAGGTTCAGCTTTATTTAGCTTGTTATTGAATGGCCTGTTCTTGGCAACTTTGGGAATGGGCTTAATTTTTTTGGCTTTTAAATTATTTAGTTTTGTCTTCGTCCTCTTTCCAGGTTTAAAATAGGGGTCAGAAGCCAAAATTCTATTGCTGTATCGGGCTACAGTTTTGTTGTTATTGTTACTTTTTATTCCTTATCTTTCTATTCAGACCCTTTCCTAGCCATCTTCCAGTCCCTCATTAAAACCACAGCCTGGTTGCTAGGGATAACTGGACCATGGCAACTGCATAACAGCTAAAATCCACAATCTGGAGAGCTGCTGAACAAAAGCGAGTCGTTCAAAAACCACAAAAAATAATGACTAAGTGCAAATTGTCTCAGAATATCAGCACATCATACTAATGTTATTTTAAAGGTGAACTTGCCATTGGAAATTGAAGATAAAATTAGGATTTGTTTGGATGGCAAGCTTTAAAGGGGTAGTTTACCATTAAATTTTAGGATAATGCTGACAGTTATATGCTATAAACGGGGGAGGGGTAGGCAATTTGCGTGGCATCAGATGTTGCAGAACTACAACTCACCGCATTCTTCCAACAGTTGCTCCAAGTTGTAGAATTGCCGTTCTGTAGTACTGTGTCATTTTAGTTTCAGCTGTTGCCGGGGCAGTCAGCAGGGGTACAACAGGTTACATTATATGGGTTGCAATGTTTTAATGTCTTTTTCAGTTTAGGTTTGCTCCCTCCCTTGAATGCATACATTCTTCTTTGCATACAGATCTGTGCAACTTATATTTTTAAAATTTTTGTTCTTTTAAAAAAACAACTGAGGCTTTTCAGGGACTGAGTTTAAGTGAACTCCCCCCATTGCTTTTAACTGCCCCCCTCCTGCTGAATGCCCACAGACTGCACATTACTGTAGTACAGAGCAGCTGCCTCTCCTTCCCTGATGAAACAACTTTCCATGACTCTGTAGAAACATGCCCGCGCTCCCTAATTGGTGGCTTCAAGGGCCCAAAGGTTTCTGTGTGCGGAAAGCGTGAATCATTTATTGGTGTCTGTGATTCCAGAGCAGTGATAGGAGCCAAATGTGATTCATATTCACAGGCAGGGTCAGGGAACCACCCCTCGGATCTATTTTTGGGGGCAGGAATTGGATGTGTCCGTTATAACGAAGAACAGGACCTCCCCTTCCCAAGACCAGAAGATCCCTACATATTTCTTTATAACTCTTCCCTATGGGAGCAATGCAACGTTATTATGCCTCTCTCAATTATACCTGCTTATTTCTTCAGTTATTTTGCTGCCTGTCTCCAAATATAGGCTGGAGCGGCCTCCTGCAGCGTGTACTTGTCTCTGCCGTATACAGGGAGATGTTTACTAAGGTGGGACAAAGGAGTAAAACATTATATAGCAGAGCGATCACAAGATGCTGGGAACTGCAGCTGAAAATACGCTACTTTTAAATACTTTTCCTGTATTTTCACATATATATGAAGGAGATGCCATATTGTTTCCCTTAGTCAGTACAGTATGAGGGTATAACTTATTGTGTGCCCAGAACATTCCTTCTCTGTATATTTGTATTTATACATATGGGAAGGAGGTGCCATATTGTTTCCCGTAGACAGTACAGTATGAGGGTATAGCTTATTGTGTGCCCACAACATTCCTTCTCTGTATATTTTTACATATATAGGAAGGAGGTGCATATTCTTTCTTTTAGACAGTACAGTATGAGGGTATAGCTTATTGTGTGCCCAGAGCATTCCTTCTCTGTATATTTGTATTTATACATATGGGAAGGAGGTGCCATATTGTTGCCCTTAGACAGTACAGTATGGGGGCGTAGCTTATGGTTTCTATTATTATTCTTAGGCTATTTGTTATTGGTTTTCATTTTTTATTATTTGTGGTTTCTAAGTTATTTAGCCTCGTATTCAGCAGCTCTCCAGTTTGCAATTTCAGCAATTTGGCTGCTAGTGTCCAAATCACCCTAGCAACCATGCCTAGATTTGAACAAGAGGAATATGAATTTGAGAGGGAGTAAATAGAAAGATGAGCAATAAAAAGTATTAATGACAATAAATGTGGAGCCTTATAGAGCTTTTTTTTTTATTTGAAAGCTGGAATGAGTCAGAAGAAGACTCAGATGATATCACAAGGTAGCAGTAATTCATTTCTAAGGATTGAGATTGGAGACCCCCCTACTTTTTTCAGCACCATAGGAAAAGCCGGGACATCCGAACTCTATGCAAAATTTCTAAGGAAACTGCTCCCCCCACCCAATAAGGGGCCCTGGTTCTCATTTGACTTCTAATTCTGCTGGCTAGCTTTAATCCTGCCATTCAGTCAATCTGTGGTTGCTAGGATGAGCCAGCCAAATAAATATTCATATATCAATATATACATTTACATTATATCAGTCAGGGGATTTGTAGTTGTGCAAACTTTATGAGAAAAGTGGGAAAGTACAAAATGTTGGGGTCCAGCACCCCAGAAAACTGAAATCGAGCAACACCACCATTAGAGGCTTCTGAGTGGTTAAATTCCACTGAAAATGGACACCCCAACGAGTCAGGAATGCCATGTTAACCCTTAATGGGATTAAACTAATCCCATGGTAGATTCCATTTTGGAAGCCATAGGTCTGTCCTCCTCTCCCTGCAAAATCTCTGATCCCTGTGCGTCTTTTTGAGCCTTGTTTCTTAAGGAAATCTGCTGAAATTTGGATTTCCTGCCGTTGGCTGTTAAATGCTATGAAAAATAAATTACTAGCTCTGCAGGTCATAGCCAGGTTACTAGGTCTGGAATTAATCTGTATTTACAGCCAGTGAAGGTCTCATCATGCAACAAATGAGGATTTTGCTGTACAGTATACAAGCAACTGTGCTACCAACATTGCAGTATTAGGCACCAGGAGGCGCTGTTTCATTGGTGACTGGGGATCTTTAATTCCAAAGCAGAGTAAACCGTACATTACCCAGTATATATATATGAATCAAAGTAGGCATAGTTCCCCTTTCACCTGGTTAATGTTTGGGCTTGAAAGCCACATTTCAGATGATTTATCCTACTTTATTTTTAGTGCTAACCAACTCTCTCTTTCCAACGTTTAACACTTGTTGTGGTTTTGGTCTTTTTTTTTTTTTTTTTGAGAAATCAATATGGCAGCCATCCAGCCTTCCCTCCTACAAATACATCTTTGATTTTTTCTTCTTTTTGCTTTCATTAACACCAAAAAGATGGCGGTGGTGGTTGGGAGGATCCCTCAGGATCACTGCATTGAAGAACAACATGGTGCTGATGTCAAGCACCGGGATCTCACAGATCAAAATGTAAAAAGGAAAATAAAAAGAACTTTTACAAAGAGATAGTTTTTGTTTGAAAGCCTCCTACTTCTATAGTATACAACTGCACCAGCCCCATATGTATCAGCACTTTCACAGACAGAGAGTCCTGTGCATTCAAGTTTACCTTCATACTGTATTCTCTAAGAGGTAACAGTGTGGCATCTTGCATACGTATAAATATATAGAGAAGGAATGCTCTGGGCACACAATAAGCTATACCCTCATACTGTACTGTTTAAGAGAAACAATATGGCACCTCCTTCCCATATGTATAAATACAAATATACAGAGAAGGAATGTTCTGGGCACACAATAAGCTATACCCTCATACTGTACTGTCTAAGGGAAACAATATGGCACCTCCTTCCCATATGTAGAAATACAGATATACAGAGAAGGAGTGCTCTGGGCACACAATAAGCTATACCCTCATACTGTACTGTCTAAGGGAAACAATATGGCACCTCCATCCCATATGTATAAATACAAATATACAGAGAAGGAATGTTCTGGGCACACAATAAGCTATACCCTCATACTGTACTGTTTAAGAGAAACAATATGGCACCTCCTTCCCATATGTATAAATGCAAATATACAGAGAAGGAATGCTCTGGGCACACAGTAAACTATACCCTCATACTGTACTGTCTAAGGGAAACAACAAGGCAGCTTCTACCCACGTATAAATACAAATATACAGAGAAGGAATGTTCTGGGCACACAATAAGAAATACCCTCTTATTTCAGGCCAGCTAGCTGGCAAGTAATGAGTTAAAACCCCTCAAAGTGAGCTAAATTCGAGGGGCCTCAGCATCCTAAATTCCCCTGTAGATTACCAGACCTCGCTGGATTATATCTATATACACATGACGATTTTTCCATGAATCACACTCAGTCATCTGTTTTGTGCATCATCTCTGCAGAATCCTAAATTATAGCCGGGTCACTAGCCAAAATTCTGTAATTCTCAGCTCACCTCGGCCCTGCGGCCCCCACCCTGCAGTCTCCATCCACTTCCCTGTCTCCTCGGGGGAAAGTCGAGTTTTGCCAAGAATGTTATTATTGCAGCGGTTTTCCTCCTCGTATGAACCCTTTCTGTGCTGGGCCCGTCTGTGGGGTCTGAACTATTCTGCTTCTGGGTTCCTCTGCAGAACGTGTTAACCTTTCAACTGCCGGCATTCCCCTATACACCTATAATGGTGCTTAAAGTTTGGCAAGAACACTCCGAAAGCTCCAGTGTAAACAACAGAACTGAAGCAAGTCTCATCTTTTGGGTCTAGGGACAATTTGTCTTTCTCTAAGAAATACGCCGGCACAGTCCGTACCAGACAGAATCGCTGAGTGAGAACTGCCGGTGGGAGAAGCAGAAGGACAAAAAGGGCTCAGGAGGAGTCTACTTTGCACAGACTCTTGCATATATTTATTTTATACAGAATGTGGCCATATTCCCATGTATGTCCATAATATGTATCATTATCATCCCAGGGCTTTTGGATTTCATGCTGCCTCCTGGGCCCACGCAGTGAAAATGCAAGAAGTCACCAGTATCCCCACAAAGTCATTTTTTGGCCGCTATAACAAAAGACCTCCCTGACGCCGTAATGCAGAGTAATGTGGCAGAACAAGTTACAATTGCCTTATGTTGAATATAGAACTTGTCATTCCTTATGACTGGGAATCTAATGTTCTTTCTAATAGAGTCTGTGTCACTAACTTCTTGGAAACTCTCCGAGGTTCTTTTCTTTACATTTACGTCAATGGCATGGAGATACTTTCAAGGGGAAGATTGTTATTTCTTGAATTATTTACCTTTCACTAACCTAAAATGTAAAGCCTCTGCTACTCGTCTGTTATTCAAATAACCTTTGGGTGTTATGGAGAGTGGAACCCTAGCAACTAGAGGGTTCAATTACCTAAATACATACATATATATTAGGGATGCACCGAATCCAGGATTCGGTTCGGGATTCAGCCAGGATTCGGCCTTTATCAGCAGGATTCGGATTCGGCCGAATCCTTCTGCCTGGCCGAACCGAATAGGGCCAGGGAGCTAAATCACGTGACTTTTTGGCACAAAACAAGGAAGTAAAAAATGTTTTCCCCTTCCCACCCATAATTTGCATATGCAAATTAGGGTTCGGACCGGTATTCGGCCAAATCTTTCGGGAAGGATTCGGGGGTTCGGCCGAATCCAAAATAGTGGATTCGGTGCATCCCTAATATATATATATATATATATCTATATATATATATATATATATATATATATATATATATATATATATATATATATATATATATATATATCTATATATATACTCTATAAAAATGTCCTACCCATATAATCCACAGGATCTGTTTTCAGAGAGAAGACAATGCTCGAGGGCATATTTACTCAAGGGTGAAAGCGAAAATCTGGAGTAGTTTCACCAAAAATGAAAATTCCCATCAACACTGCCAATTTGCTGAAAAAGAGAATGCGACAAGTTTTGGGGTACTAAAGGGGGTGTTCACCTTTAAAGTTTGGGTATGATGTATTGAGTGATATTCTGAGACAATCTGCAATTGGTTGTTTATTCAGCAGCTCTCCAGTTTGCAATTTCAGCAATTTGGTTTCCATGGTCCAAATTACCCTAGCAACCATGCACTGAGACCAAAATAGGAGGGGGGCCTGCATAGAAAGATGAGCAATAACAATACAATTGTAGTCTTACAGAGCATTTGTTTTTTAGATGTGCTCAGTGATCCTGACTTGAGAGCTGGATAGAGTAAATAAAAAATATAATGAAGGCTAATTGAAAAGTTGCCTAGAATTAGCCATTCTGCAAAATACTCAGAGTTAGTGGTGAGCCTGAAGCCCTAGGGATGTCATGAGCCGGATGTAGAAATTGCAGCAGTACTCGTAGAAAATCACCCCAGATTCTCACGTTTAAGTGGAACTTACCCTTTAATAATGAACAAAGAAACTCACAGAACTATATACATATCACGGCAAAGCTGAATCTCCCATAGAACACAAGAGGAAACTTAACTGCAGCACTGTTTACTTCTGGACTGAAATGGGATGCGTAAGAACCGAGTCTTGTTTGTTTTGCTGCTGACCCTGTGCAGACTCAGGATGTTTGTTGCTGGGGGAAAAACGGAGTTGATGCAAACCCTCCCTAAAATAAATATTGTTTTAACATGAGAATACAGCTTAAAGTTTCCACTGTCGCATGAAAAGGTCCCGCCGTCTTCGGGTTGGAAAGCTATCTGGGATTTGTAGTTCGGCAGTCACACAGGATCTGAGCTTGAGCGTCTCTGTTGCACCCTCAGCTGCCACTACAATGCTGAGAAGCAATTTATATATAATATTAGTGATGTACCGAATCCACTATTTTGGAGCCGGCCAAACCCCCGAATCCTTTGCGAAAGATTCGGCCAAATACCAGAATGAATATTAATTTGCATATGCAAATGAGGGGTGGGAAGGGGTAAAATGTTTTACTGCCTTGTTTTGTGACAAAAAGCCACACGATTTCCCTCCCTGCGTTGCATATGCAAATTAGGATTCATATTCGGTTCGCCAGGCAGAAGGATTTGGCCGAATCCAAATCCTCCTGAAAAAGGCCGAATGTCAAACCAAATCCTGGATTCGGTGCATCCCTATATAATATGAGGATATTAGATGCCACCATGCCCGGACTGAGAATTAAAATAGGCCCTGGCATTTGAGTTACACAGAGAACCAATCAGCCCACACAGAGTCCCAAACAGCCCCCACCAGCCCACTAAATACTGACTTTCTATTGGACCTTATAGCAGCCCCTCTGGCATTTGCCAGAACCCACAGATTGCCAGTCCGGACCTGGATGTCACCTCGGAGTTCCTGAACTTTAATATCCTTATATTTTACTGTAGGGGGCTGCAGGCTTAATTATATAGGGAGCTCTGTGTATCACTATATTTTAAGGTATAATGTACCTCTACTGTAAATGATAAGGATATTAGAAGTCACTGAGGGGTGTGACCATATAAAGGCACAAGGCTGCAGGCTGAGTTATACAGGGAACTCTGAGTATTACTCATGTATTATAAGGGATAATGTACCCCCTACTGTAAATGATAAGGATATTAGAAGTTACTGTGGGTTTCTGTGACCATATAAAGGCACAAGGCTCGAGGCTGAGTTTTAGAGGGAACTCTGGGTATCACTCATGTATTTTAAGGGATAATTGCCCCCTGCTTTACATTATAAGGATATTAGATATCACTTAGGAGTTCTGTGACCATATAAAGGCACAAGGCTGCAGTCTGAGTTATACAGGGAACTCTGAGTATCACTCATGTATTATAAGGGATAATGTACCCCCTACTGTAAATGATAAGGATATTAGAAGTCACTGAGGGGTTGTTCTGTGACCATATAAAGGCACAAGGCTGCAGGCTGAGTTATACAGGGAACTCTGAGTATCACTCATGTATTATAAGGGATAATGTACGCCCTACTGTAAATGATAAGGATATTAGAAGTCACTGAGGGGTGTGACCATATAAAGACACAAGGCTGCAGACTGAGTTGTACAGGGAACTCTGAGTATCACTCATGTATTATAAGTGGTAATGTACCCCCTACTGTAAGTTATATAGTGAATAAAGTACCCCCTCTTGTAAAATATAAGGATAAGGAATATTTATTTATTATAATACACAAGTTTCAGGGAGTCATGTGACAGAAATGACATCAGAACTCACCGTTTATAACTGATGACATCAGAATTCACCGTTTATAAGGATATAATTTACAAGATATTTACGGCTTTTGTGTATTATAAGGAAATTACAAGTCACCAAGGAATTCTATGACCATATAAAAGCACAAGGCCTAAAGATAACAAGATAACTTCTTCATAACAGGGGAAAGACCTTTTATATAATAATACATAGGTTTCAGTGAGTCATGTGGCTCACTTATCACCAATTCTAACTGATGACATCACTAAACACTATTTGCAAATTCTATCATTTGCAGGATATTCATGACAATATAGTGAATAAAGTACCCCCTATTTTAAAATATAAGGATATTATAAGGCACCAAGGTAACTTCTAATATCCTCATATTTTGTAACGTGGGGTACTATATTTATTATAATACACATGTTTTAGTGAGACGTGACAAAAATGACATCACTACTCACCGTTTATAACTGATGACATCACTAGTCACCGTTTATAAGGATATAATTTAAAAGATATTCATGGCTTTTGTGCATTATAAAGATACAATGACCCTCCAGTCTACAGATACAAATCCCAGTAGCTCCCTGGACATGCTTTGTCTGTTGGTGGGGGACTTTTAGTAGATAAATACACCTGCCCTGATTTAACGTAGGTATGGAAATCAGTGCATGATAAAGATCACCCATCACCCACTGGTCACTTTTCTACTGCTGACTCCCCAGCAACTATGGTTAAGCGTGGCCGTGAGTTGACTTGTAGCCACACTGAGTAGTGAGTAGTCTTTCTGGAATGTCGTGGTTATAGGCAGAAGCTGCGAGGCAGGAACCTAGAAACGTACAATTTGTTCATAAAAACACCTCCTCCCCACCCAGATCTACCATTGTTGTGCTGCACCTGAGACCTTATCTGAACCGTCTCTTTCTTTTATTCCTAAGATTCCGTCTCACCTCTGTGTCTGCCCCTTCCCCAACAAATCAAGCTGTTTGACTTAAGGGGGCAATACATGGAGAGATCGTGTGGTCGATATCGGGCTGATCTGATCGTGGGCCCTAGGATCAGAATGATGCGGGTACAGGCGGTCTGATTGTGGAACGGCATCAACGAACAGATGCGGCCGCGATCCAACGGGATTTTTAATCCTGCCCGATTGATATCTGCCCGACTTTCTGCCAGATATGGATCGGGGAAGCCCGTCGGAGGGCCCCACTCACGAGCTGAAACTGCCGACCGCTTTTATCGGCCCATGTATGGCCACCTTTAAAGGGGTGGTTCACCTTCGAATTAACTTTTAGTATATTGTAGAATGGCCAATTCTAAGAAACTTTTCAATTGGTCTTCATTATTTATTTTTCATAGGTTTTTAATGATTTGCAGTTTTCTTCTATTTCTTTGCAGCTTTCAAATTGGGGTCACTGACACCATCTAAAAACAAATGCTCTGTAAGGCTACAATTGTTATTGTCACTTTTTATTACTTATCATTCTATTCAGTCCATCTCCTATTCATATTCCAGTCTCTAAGGGTAGGGACAGACAGGGAGATTCGGGGAGATTTTGTCGCCTGGCGTTTTTAGCAGGCGACAATCTCCCTGAATTTCCTTCTCCCTGTCTGCCGATCGTAAAAGGGACAAAGCGCCAGCGCCTGTGCAGACGCGGCGCGGCGATTTCCGGAATCGCCCGAAGATACCTCGTGAGGAAACTTCGGGCGATTCCGGAAATCGCCGCGCCGCGTCTGCACAGACGCTGGTGCTTTGTCAGTATACTAGCGGCAGACAGGGAGAAGGAAATTCGGGGAGATTGTCGCCTGCTAAAAACGCCAGGTGACAAAATCTCCCCGAATCTCCCTGTCTGTCCCTACCCTTATTCAAATCAATGCAGGGTTGCTAGGTTAATTTGTACCATAGAAACCAAGTTGCTGACACTGCAAACTAGAGAGCTGCTGACTAAAAAGCTAAATAACTATAAAACTACAAACAATAAAAAATGAAAACCAATTGCAAATTGTCTCAGAATATCACTCTCTACATTATACTAAAAATTAACTCAAAGGTGAACAACCCCTTTAAAGAGACCTCTTCTGTGTTTAGCAATGGTATATAAGTCTATATAATATGTATTTGGGAGTTGGCTGCCATATTGTTTCCCTTAGACTGTACAGTATAACCCACAACTTACTGTCCATAAGAAACATTCCTTCCGAGTATTTAAGGGGAACTAAATATCATGACAATTCTTTACCAATACTTTTGGGCTGACACACTGATTTGGTTGCTGCCTTCCATCCTTGCCCATTGGTCTCACAATCTAATTTAACCACTTAGAGCATGGAGGAAAAGTCAAAAAAGGATGACCCTGAATTCAAAGCCCTACTTTATGCCCAAAAGACTGGGGCTCGTTTGTAAATACTGGGATAATTTGACCCTGGCAATAACCTATGGAAAGCAATGAAATGTTTGCTTTCACTTTTCAACCTGCAGCAGCTCAAATCTGTCCAGCGTTTATAAATGAGCCCCCTATTTCTGCCATGATTAACCCTTTCAGTGGCAAATCACTGCGTCATGGACTGAAAGAGGTGATCCGAGCATGGCTGGGCCTCCCTAGGGCAGCCACTTTCATTAATGGATTTCAAATAACTGTAAACACCTTCATGCTTCTCTTGCCCTCCCCTGGCATTCGCTTTGTTACCCATATAATGTTTGCGTGCCGCACAGCAGCGATGTTTAATGCATTCCTCCCCGTGTTGATTTGTACAAAGGAAGCTGGTATGAAAAATATCTGTGCGCTACTCACCGTTTCAAAGGCTTTTTAGGAAACTGCAAAGAACCGCTACGCTCGCACACTTAGCCATCCTCCAAATTTTTGCTCTCTTGTTGTACTTCATTGAGAATGCGTGAGTGACTTTGAAAAAGCTCCCCTGCTGCGCGGTGCCGGTCTCTTCTCCCCTTCCTGCATCCATCATTTCAGCTGCTATTCACAGACTGCAGCACTAAGTGCTCAGCGAGACTAACAGAGCACAAAGTCTTCTCCTATCTATTCTGCCAACCACCAACCTGCTGCTAACACTCCTGCCATAGTGCTGAGGGGAGCATTACAGTTCAATTCTACCTTCTACTTCCTCAGACCACCGGTATTCAAATATGTATTAATACACAGGGGATAATGGCCCCCTACTGTTAATTATAAGGATGTTAGGAGTTTTGTGACCATATAAAGGCACAAGGTTGCAGGCTGAGTTATACAGGGAACTCTGAGTATCAC
>CM044447.1:13587554-13601995 GCA_024363595.1 Xenopus borealis | reverse complement strand
AATATATAGACACAGATATACCCCCATCTTTCCTTAAACCACTGTCACAGTGTAACCCCCCATATCATATATGCATATCTCCCAACATTTTGGAAACAAAAAGAGGGACAAAAAAGTTGCTGCACATACCGCAACAGAATTTTTCTTATTACAGTTTTGCCAATGAAGGTGAATTTCCCTGTGAGCCTAACTTTTCCCATGGGACCTGTTATCTTACCTTGATACAATTACTTATTTTATTATCTCAAAATTGTTACAAAGAATCTTATTTGAACCTCCTGGAAGTTCTGGGCTCTCTGCCAAAAGCCAATTAAGTTAGAAACTTTGTTTCTTTTTCTGGCTGTTCAGTGCAGAGAAAAATGGGACTACTCAGTCACAATCAAAACAAACATATCCTGACTATAAAACTGTGGCCAGTTTTATGCAGAATGAGAGGGTACAATATTGTTTGTTTCACTGAAATATACTTACTAGTGCACTAGTATGTGGATTAGTGTTTTTACACTAACAATGCAAAAAGAAGTGTGAGGTTCTCTTCTGCCTCCTACAGGAGGAACACTATCAGCATAAACGCAGGAAACAGGAAAAAAGCAGTGGAAACGAAAGTAGAATAATAAGTAGTGATGCAAATTCCTGCGATTCGCCACAGGTGAATACATTCGCAAAACGGCAGAAAAATTGCGCCTGGCCAATAGCTGGCATCGAAAAAAAACGCTGGACACCGTTAATGGCCACTGGTGTCCAAAAATGGACGCCCTCGTCCAAAACTAAGTTTTAACCTTTTTGTGAGTTTCTACTAGAAATTTGCGAAATTTCGGTGAAGCAAAACGCCCCAGATTCGCCCATCACTACTACAGAGGCTATGGCATTTTACAGTGGCACAGATAATCTCTGTTCCCCATTGTAAACAGCAGTCCTGTCCTGCGTTATGGCTGAGATTCTAGCTATCTGTATAACAGAGCATTCTGTCTGAGTGGCTGCACAGATCCTGTCTGATCCCCATTGTAAGCAGCAGTCCTGCCTTGCTTTATGGCTGAGATTCTAGCTATCTGTATAACAGAACATTCTGTCCCAGTGGCTGCACAGATCCTGTCTGATCCCCATTTTAAGCAGCAGTCCTGCCCTGCTTTATGGCTGAGATTCTAGCTATCTGTATAACAGAACATTCTGTCCCAGTGGCTGCACAGATCCTCTCTAATTCCCATTGTAAACTGCAGTCCTGTCCTGCTTTATGGCTGAGATTGTAGCTATCTGTATAACAGAGCAGTCTGTCCAAGATGCTGACTGAACCCACAGCATACCTCCCAGCATTTTGGAAGTAAAAAGAGGGACACAAATAGTTTTTTCTTGTAGCGTGGCTACAACCCCTTAATTACCATGTTCATTTTACAAAATTTGTCAGGTTATGAAAGTTTGAAAATATTTCTGCTTCTCTAAACTGTTACAATTTTCTTATCTCAAAATTGTTACAAAGTATCTTAGCTGTTCTGGGATACTTTGAAAAAGCGTAAAGCGGGGAGGCTGGTGAAAACTCCGCAGTGGAACAGAAAGTTAAAATCACGTCTTTATCCTTTCATGTTAAAATAAGAGATTCATGCAAGCAGGGAGACGCAGCTTGACGCGTTTCGTGACCAAAAACGTCACTTC
The DNA here is from genome assembly GCA_024363595.1 of Xenopus borealis. Lineage (NCBI taxonomy): Eukaryota > Metazoa > Chordata > Amphibia > Anura > Pipidae > Xenopus > Xenopus borealis. The sequence goes on along the minus strand of CM044447.1, from coordinate 13,600,348 downwards.
ATCAGAAGCCAGCTCTCTCTCTCTCTCTCTGTTCTGGGCTCTCTGCCAAAAGCCGGTTAAGTTAGAAACTTTGTTTCTTTTTCTGGCTGTTCATTGCAGAGAAAAGAGTGACTTTCCAGTACAAATGAGTGTTGAGCTCTCAAAAGAGGGACTGTCCCTCCATAAAAGTGACAGTTGGGAGGTATGCCCCAGTGTAAGCAGCAGTCCTGCCCTGCTTTATGGCTGAGATTCTATCTGTATAACAGAGCATTCTGTCCCAGTGGCTGCCCAAATCCTATCTGATCCCCATTGTAAGCAGTAGTATCTGTATAACAGAGCATTCTGTTACAGTGATACAGATCCCGATACCCGCTGTGAACCCTCATTAATTAGCAGCGCAACTAAAAGAACTAAAACAACAAGACACAGAAAACAACTCCTCTACAGTTTTCAAATACATTAAATTATATTATTATTAAGTGAAAGAAGTGCATAAAAGAAGAAACAGAAATTTGTCTCTTTAAAGGAATATATATATATATTTTTTAACTTTTTAGGGTGAAACAGAACTGCCTCTCCCTGGTTACTTTCCAACCATACAAAGTATTGGTGTAAACACGTCGGCCAGTGGCCCAGGTGCGTCTCAGAAGGTGACTGAGTTTCTGAGCCAAACGTTCAGTTAAAGCATTTTCGGGTGGCTTTGCTGCTTTGCTTGAGATCGCATTGTGCTGAGGTCAACTGATTTTACTTCTAAAGCGTCGGATGATGACAGCTTTCTGGAACAGCCCACCGGAACCACAGTCGCTTCCTGCAGCTGCATCCCTCGCCACTGCCAAGCTCAGACAATAACTGCGTCCATGTGCCAAGGACTCCAAACGCCCAAAGACCCGCCAAAGATTTCCCTGATTGCCTTAGCAACTACTCTTAACTCCTTCCCTGCCTAATGCATGAAAAATTCGAGGACAGAATAAGGTTAAAGGGAAAAGGTACCTTTAAATAGGCAGTAAAGTATACTGTGTAACATTGTACTGTACTGTCTAATGGAATCAATATGACTCCTCCATATGTATGAATACAGGTATACAGAAAAGGAATGTTCTGGGCACACAATATACTATACCCTCATACTGTACTGTCTAAGGGAAACAATATGGCACCTCCTTCCCATATGTATAAATACAAATATACAGAGAAGGAATGTTCTGGGCACACAATAAGCTATACCCTCATACTGTACTGTCTAAGGGAAACAATATGGCACCTCCTTCCCATATGTATAAATACAAATATACAGAGAAGGAATGTTCTGGGCACACAATATGTTATACCCTCATACTGTATTGTCTAAGGAAAACAATATGGCACCTCTCAAATAAATGTATAAATACAAATATACAGAGAAGGAATGTTCTGGGCACACAATAAGTTATACCCTCATACTGTACAGAATATAGAGAATACTGTAAAGAGAAAACAATTGTAAAAAAAAAGGGTAGACACTGAAGGGGAGTGAAATAAACAAATGTTTAATTTCTGTATAACAAATACAGCACAGATAAAGAAATGATATTTTAGGCTTTGCCCCCAGTTTAAATGCTAAGGTGCGAGGAAGGTGGGTGGGCTAGAAGATCAGAACTATGTTCTTGCCTCTTCTCCCAGAGGCTGCTGCACATGATATTTAAGTGGGTTTTTAGCCTTTTTATTTTAAGATTTCCTTCCAGAGGAAATTATATGTAAGACTCTCAGCAGATGCCGCTCTGTGCAAAGTGTTCCAGAGTCAAAAATGTACGAGAACAACACCGGGCAGTAACCATTAGTCTCCTCTCCTGTAAGCACTGAACACTTATATAAGAGGCAGGAGGCAGAGCTCAAAAGCTTGACCCTCAATGTTCTATCATTGCAGGCTGCTGGCTGTGCCCCCCATCATGTAGCACTATTTGAGACTGACTGCTCGAAAGCCTCAAAGCTGTTGTTTGCTTACTAATCTCAGTTGACCATATATTCCTTTAACATAAGTCTATAATAAGGATCAAAGGACCTTGCTGCTACTGCAAATTCACTGAGGTGTATCCATCAGGCTTTATGCCCACATTGCAGCTGAGGATGTAAGACCTGAAAATACCCCTGCCACCTCCTATGGACGTGAGTAGAAACTGTCTGGCACAAAGAATAAGGATATACAATGAGATATGCTACTTATTCATATCAGATACATATTTAGAGACGCCTACCCTCACTGGGGGTCATTTATAAACAGTGGGCAAATTTGCACCTAGGCAAAAACCAATGACAACCAATCAGAGAATTGCTTTCAATGTCTAAGTTGCAGCTGGCTTAAAAAAGTTAATCACTGATTGGTTGCTATGGGATACTGCCCAGGTGCAAATTTGCCCACTGTTTATAAATGAGCCCCAGTGTGTTTAAAGGACATCTCTCACCTGCTTATTTCTGATCTTGCCCACTCCCACACCTTGTGTTTCATTCCCTTCCTCTTTAGATTGTAAGCTCTTTGCACAGGAACACCCTCGCCTTTTATACAGGTACTGGTCATTATGTAAGTAAACCTGTATGTTCTATGTGTGTAATTCCTGTGATTTATTTTACAGCGTGGTGCAATATGTAGCATTATAACAACACGTTAATAATAATTATTATAATAATAATAATAAGTAAAAATGCCCCCTAGGCCACAGCCCTTATTACAATATAGCATCTTCCAGTATAAACGTATGGGCAATATGATCTCTTCTGTCTTAGGTTTTATCACGCTGCATTGCTGCAAACAAACCCGGCTTCAACTGTCATCAAGATCTTATATTTGTTGGATAAACAAACACCCACCCATTAATTCAGTGTTGTGTTTATTGCTTTCAACAGAGCTCTACATAACCCCTAAGGCCTGCCTAGCCTAATCAGTGCTGTAAAGCCTATCTAACAAGCTGTCAAGGCTTCATTTCTATCACTCTGTAAGATAACTGTAGGTGGAAAGCTAAGAAACGTAAACTCAAATGACTTTTGTCACAGAGGAGCAATAAATAAGAACCCTTCAACCAACTTTCCACCCTGTACCCTGCAGTGAGACCCCAGCAAGGACTATGACCAATGAATGCATAAATAAGACTTTCAGCACTCTATCGATGGATAAGGCAAGTCTTTGTGCTGTATAACGACTTTGCTAAATATACAACATTGCAAGAAATCAAAGAAATAAATTAAGATAGTGCCCCATTAAGGAACCTTGAAGCAGGAAAGTATCCCAACTAAGGGCAAGGCCAGACGGGGAGATTCGGGGGAGATCTGTCACCGCGACAAATCTCCCCGAATAGCTAGATAGCGCTGCGCACCCGCTAGGTGTAAAGTCGCAGTGGCGCGATTTTAAAAGTCGCTCAAAATTGCCTGGCGAGGCAATTTTGAGCGACTTTTAAAATTGCGCCGCTGCGTGTGAACAAGCGCAGGCGACTTTAAGCCTAGCGGGTGCGCATCGCTAACTAGCTATTCGGGGAGATTCGGGGGAGATTCGTCACGGCGATAAGTCGCCAGGCGACAGATCTCCCCCGAATCTCCATGTCTGGCCTTGCCTTAAGGGCTGGGACAGACAGGGAGATTCGGGGAGATTCTGTCGCCTGGCTTTTAATCGCAGGCGACAATCTCCCCGAATTGCCTTCTCCCTGTCTGCCGCCTGTTAAAATGAAAAAGCGCCAGCGCTAATACACACGCAGTGCGGCGATTGCCCGAAGTTACTTCGTGAGGAAACTTCGGGCGATTCCGGAAATCGCCACGCTGCATGTGGATTAGCACTGGCGCTTTTTCATTTTAACAGGCGGCAGACAGGGAGAAGGCAGTTCGGGGAGAATGTCGCCTGCGATTAATCGCCAGGCGACAGAATCTCCCCGAATCTCCCTGTCTGTCCCAGCCCTAAATGGTACTGTATGATCAGGGTACAAGGCTGTTTGATAGAATTTTCTACATAACATCAACATATGCAGCAGACAATGAGTGGCACTGTGAGTCTGAGGGGAAAGGACAGGAAATTCATAGTAATGTCCTATATAAAAGAGAGGAAAAATACAAAGCTGTCACTATGTAAAAACTGGAGTCAATGCAGTTCAGCAGCGAGTGTCCAAAGCACAGAGGGAATGTAGCAACACAATAACAGACAAGGTTGCATTATACTTTTTTGCTTCCATCTGTCTGCAGTTGCACAGAACTTTCGCAGGTTGTTTAAGGACAATGTTCCCTTGCCGCACTCCTTCTCTGGGCCACTAGAGGGCTCTTGCAAGAAAGTTCAGAAAACTTTTCAGGCAACTCTTTGCCTTCCCAAAATATAGTGGGGGTGTGATTCGAAATCTGACCACAAGAGGGAGACAGCTGCTCCTTCCTCTATTAGTCTGTAGAGGTGCCAGCACTGATTTTAATTCTCTTATTTTTGCAAAGATTAAAGTGTTTTTATCCTCACCTATGCCTTGATGTTACTTAGCAAAAGAAAGAGAGAGTTAGAGAGGGTGAAGACTCTTCAGCAAACACAGTAGTTCATGATTCACCTTTTCAGCCATTTCTAGCTAGTAAAATGCATTTCCTAAAATATCAATATACCAATGAATTAGTGACTAATTCAGTTGGTTGCTGCAGGCTGCATTGGCTGATATCAGTGCTGCCATGCAGCTTTTTAGCTACCTATTAGTTAATTAGTATGCATTTTCCTAAGATTGGCTTTAATATACAGCTTTCAATCCAGCTGATTCTGACTGGTGAGCACATTAGGCATGGTACAATGGGCAGCCAATGAAAATGCCCACACTGCATCTGCATGGTTGTGCTCTAGCTTTAACTGCTCTCATTCCTGCTGAGATTAGATATATAAAGTAGTGATGTGCGGGCTGGCCCGATACCCGCAGGACCCACAACTTCGCTGCTCCTCTTGTTGGTCGAGTTGAGCTCTTTGTGACGTCACCGACGGGTCGGTCTATAAATGGAGGGGTGTGGTGGGTTGGGGGTCCAGGTCAGGTATTGGTCAAGGTTTCTCGACCCACACATCACTAATACATAGGGCTCCATGCAAGAAGATTTTTGTTTTTCCCCTGACCTGCCCAATGGCCCTTAGTAAGCAGCACCATGGCCCAGATCTTACCTACCTAGGACTAGGAAGTTCTGAACAGTTCTGATGCCATGGGGTGAGCTCTTACCCAGAGACCAGGGCCCTTATATTGCAGACAGAGTCATCAGCTTATTGGCCCGTGTATGGAGCCATCTGACGGGCTTCCCCGATCGATATCTGGCCGAAAGTTGGCCAGATGTGGATTGGACGGGACTAAAAATCCCATTGAATCGCGGTCGCGTGATCTGACGGTCTGTTGCCGATTGTTATGATCCGATCGTTGGGCCCATCTCAAGGTTGGCATATCGGGGAGAGATCAGCTCGTTCTGCGACATCGTCTATGGTCACCAATTGCCCCTGTCCCCATGTTAGCCATGAATACCAGGGCTAAATTTGGGGTGCATATTCCTACAGCCTGCAACTTGGAATTTCAAGATTGCAGCTTTCAAAAACCTAAACCCAAAATGCACCCATTGTCTGAAAGTCCACTTCCCCTTTATGGCATCCATTGCTGGACACATACACACGCCAGAGCCCAGAGCATGTGCAGGTCCAGAGACAGAGAATTAAAGTTCAGCAGAAAGAATATACATGCATTAAACTGTGTGTGTGTGCTTTGTATACAGCAGCCCTATGGCAAGGGTTAAAGCTATGGCAGCTGCTTTATAACGTTAATGGGGTATGAGTCCTGCTAAGAGCCTGTGATAGCGGCTAATCAGCCTACTGTACCGACTCCTGTAATTACTGTACAGACCCTGGAGACCCGCTGGCTCTTATTTATCAGTACAGTAAGGATCAAGATGTCAGATAACCTGCCCACTTTCCCAGCCAGTCCAACCTCATTGATTGCTTACACAGACAGTCAGCTACCAGCATATTCAGGGCCAATTTTAGGGCCCCAGAGGAAAAATAAAAGCACAAAGAACGCATTATAGTAACAATCGTTATTTTTAGCACAATCCACAAAAGGAACCAACCCTCGTCTAATAAGGTATACAAAGCCTGTTAGGGAGGCTGCACAGATCATATCTGATACACATTGTAAGCAACAGTCCTGTCCTGCTTTATGGCTGAGATTCTAGCTATCTGTATAACAGAGCATTCTGTCCCAGTGGCTGCACAGATTCTATCTGATTCCCATTGTAAGCAACAGTCCTGTCCTGCTTTATGGCTGAGATTCTAGCTATCTGTAAAACAGAGCATTCTGTCCCAGTGGCTGCACAGATCATATCTGATACACATTGTAAGCAGCAGTCCTGTCCTGCTTTATGGCTGATTTATTTTGCACTGACCTGTGTTTTCTTGTTCCGACTCTGCCCTCCAGTCCTGTTGTGGCATAGAGATATGACGTGAGCCTGCACCATCTCTGGTTTCTCTTATGCTGAAAGCAAACAAATAAAATGGAATATAAACATCAGTTGCTAATAGTTTCAGAGAAGCCACTGAAGACTACACTGGATATGAAGCTGCCATGCACCTGAACTGACTGTAGCTTGTAAAAAAAAAAGGGTAACAAACGTACAACGTACATACATTTCATAACTTTTTACTTTAATTATATTCTGAAACAAGTTATTGGCTGTGTTGTGTATGTATGTTCAGTGTATACAATCAGGTACTTTTAAATACATGATATTAATAATAGTGAACCCTGGAGGGGACAGAGATGGCAGTATAGTGACTATTAGTGAGTCTGTACACTAAACATAGTAACATAGTAACATAGTTACAGTGACTATTAGTGAGTCTGTACACTAAAGGGTAAGTTTTCTAAAAAGAACTTTTAGTATCATGTAGTCTAAAGCAGTTTTCAGTTTTTTTTTAATGTATTCAATATGTGGGTTTAACGTTAAACTTAAAAGGGAACTATCTCAAAAATTTAAATTTAAAATAAGCTTCTGCATACTAAAGTTAGAAACTTTCTAAATACAATGAATTAGAAATGCTGTTTCAGAAATAATCAAGTTTGTATTCAGTATTCCGCTCTCAGCATCTGTTTCTAGTGATGGGCGAATCAGTGGCGTTACGCTTCACCAAATTTTTCGCGAATTTCTAGAGAAATTCACAAAACGGCTAATAATTTGGGAAACGCTGTGTCTCGTTTTGGACGCGGGCGTCCGTTTTTGGACATCAACGTCCACTGCCCTTTCGCCTACAGTGAATCGCGGGAATTAGCATCGAATTCGCTGCAGGTGAATAAATTCGCCCATCACTATCTGTTTCTCTTCATTCTCTCTTCATGCAGCAATTGGGTGTCAGATGAATGATCCAATATATCTAATGGTGGGGGGGTCCTTTGTGCATAGAATATGTATTGTATTAGAGCTCACTCAAATAACTGATTCCAGTACAAAGAAAGTCACAAATCCTGCATGTAGAGAGACATGATGTCTGGTGATTTTAATAGAGTGAGCTCTAATACATCTTCTAGGCAAAAGTATCCCCCTATATTAGATCATTCATCTGACACCCAACTCCTGAATGAAGACAGAATGAAGAGAAGGATAGTTAAGATCAACTTGATTATTTCAGAAACGGTACAGACTTTTTAATTGATTGTATTTAGAAAGTTTCTTATTTCAGTATGCTGAAGCTTATATTACATTTGTATTTTCGTGATAGTTCCCCTTTAAATTGAAATGTTGTTGCTAGGGCTAGTTAACCGTATAGTCCTTTATAGTACAAACTGCTCCTTATGAACCTTATAAAACTGTCAACGTTTCCAGGAACAAATTTAGTATCAGTTTCTGTTCTCGATCCTCACTCCCCAGCCTGACACAAGGGGCGGAGTCACATCTTATTTGCACATTCACTCCAGGAAACCAATGGAACAGCAGATCATGGCAGAGAGAAGCCGTGCGTCAGGTAAGCCACTTGCTTTTCTACCTGTCTCCCTTATTTGTTTCATTAGGCAATGAGCCCCCTTAATGGAGTGGTTCACCTTTCAGTTAACTTTTAATATGTTATAGAATGGCTAATTCTTAGCAGCTTTCAACTGGCCTTCTTTTTTTCTTCATTATTCTTCTTCTGACTCTTTCCAGCTTTCAAAAGGGGGGTGGGGTTCACTGACCCCAACTAAAAAAGCAAAAAGTACATATTTACTTTTATTGTTACTTTTTATTGCTTATCTTTCTATTCCGGCCCTTTCCTATTCATACTCCAGTCTCTTGTTGAAATCAAATCATGGTTGCTAGGGTAATTTAGATCCTAGCAACCAGACTGCTGAAATTGCAAACTGGAGGGCTTGCTGAATAATAATTCAGGGGAACTGAATAATGCATGAGAAATGCATAACTGCAGGAAATTTAGCAACCTGAGCTGAGTAATGTGCCACTGAGATTTAAAGTAAGAGGAGGGACAGGCACAATCCATTGTTTGGAGCTACAGTGAATGTCTGCTTCACACATGATTACCATTTGGAGGCTTTTGCAGCCCCAGACTGACATTACTGAATCTTATAGATGGATCAGCCCATTTAACGATGTCCACATTGAAGTAGGGGATCTTGGGGGCTGGCCATACGGGCGGTTGGATAGCGGGATCGCAACAACCAACAGATGTGACCGCAATCCAACGGGATTTTAAATAATGTCCGATCAACATCTGGCCGACTTTCAGCCGGATATCGATCAGGGCAGCCCGTCGGAGGGCCCCATACACGGGCCAATAAGCTGCTGACTCTGTCTGCTGGCAGCTATTATCAGCCTGTGTATGGCCACCTTTAGCCACATTGGGAGATTATTCAGTGCTGCTGGATAAAGTTAGATTGTAAGCTCTTTCTATGCTCTTTCTCTCCTTTAGTGGTTGGTATTGGGTGCATCTGTTTGTTTGATGTCTACACCCTTATATTATAAAGCACTGCAGAATATGTTGGTGCTTTATGAATATCTGTTAATAGTACTATTTATTTGGGTTGGGGGTAATTCCTTTACTATGCCCCAGAGAAGACAACCACACTTATTTCTAGAAAGCTACAAGCAACAGGGATTAGTATGTCACATCTTTGGAACAATTTCTTTTTTAACCCTGATAAGATTAAAGAGAAAACCCCCAGATTGTAAAATCCAATAAATGAGACTATGTTTCTTTTCTCCTGTCTAGAACAAAGACGCCCAGAGTCTCCAGTCCAGAGCAAGTCTGAGCTACGTGAGTATTGAATAGGTAAAGAAATGACTTGTCATAGGAGTTGGACTGGCCTGTCAGGGAATTTCTTGGTGAACCCCAAATGTGCCATCAATGTGTAGAGGTCCGTCCTTCCTCTCATGTGACGTCACAGGCTGATAGAAAGGGATCCTGCCAGGGCCGGAACTAGGGGTAGGCAGAGTAGTCGGCCGCCTAGGGCGCAGTCATGGGGGGGGGGGCGCACTTTAGAAGGGAAATAATTTTTTTATTTCTTTAAGTTTTAACTTTTTCCCTGTCTCCAGCTCTACTTCAGTCCCCACCTCCCTATTACTTGCCCTTTGCCTGGCATAGATCTGGGGCAATATTTTTGCTGCTGCTCTGGTACAGGCTGGTGGCACAGTTACAGACTAGGGGGGTCATTTCTGGTGGCACAGGTACAGACTTGGGGGGGTCATGGCTGGTGGCACAGGTACAGACTTAGTGGGCAATGCTGGTGGCACAAATTTGGGGCAATATTTTGGCTTGCTGGCACAGGTACAGAGTGGGAGCAATATTTTGGGTGCTACTGACACAGGTACAGATTAGGGGCAGTTTTTTGGGTGCTGCTGGCTGGCACACATACAGTTTGATTCATTAATGTCTTATAAGGTTTCTTTAATTAAGAAAAAGTGAATAGGTGGGAAATGGTCATACGGAACAGGGGTGGGGGGGGCGCTGATTGTACCCCTTGCCTAGGGTGCCAAACTACCTTGGCCCGGCCCTGGATCCTGCCCATTTCGTTAGATAGACTATTGCAAATGAACCCAGATTGGCACGTGCAAATGCACATCAGGTGGGCAGATAACAAAGGACAACAACTTAATCTACAGAGTCTTCCACTTGTTTATTGTTATTGGAATAACTCTGCCCCTTCTTCATCACAGAAAATCAGATCTACAGCTTCCTGAAACACAATGGACAACAAAAAGCTACCGCTATTGGAAAGGCTTTACATACAGACAAAAGTAAAATCAACTCCGTTTTGTACGACATGAAAAACAAAAAACAACTCATTCACAATGAGAAGATGAAGGTCTGGTCGGTCACACAGGACACCAGCCAAGGTTGGAAAGCAGCATATAGATTATGATTAAAGGATTTTTTCCTCGGCTAGTTTGGTTATTTTTTAATAAGACCAGCAGCAATGGGTTGGGGAATCCAGGGTTCACACGGGCTGCCATCCCAAGGGACCCCACACCCCTCAGAGGCCCACCTACTGTGGTTGTAAACCAACACCGCAGCATGCAGCCCAGCACCTTCTCTGAAAACAGGAACAACATAACTCTTGTATGGCCCCAAAATTATTAACCTATCGGATAGGGCCACAGTTGGACTGGACACTGGGGGCCCACCAGGTTACCAACCTCCTGGGGCCCTGTGCACGTCGATCCCGGTGCACGGCTCTGCAAATTGTTTTTTGGGGTCCATCAGATTGGGATCTGGGGTCTGGGCCAGCGGGGGCCTGTGTTGGTTGGGGCCCATTGGGTTTTCCAGTGTCCAGCCCGGCCAAGTCCGACCCTGAATAGGGCCAGCTAGGGTTGCCACCTGGCCGGTATTTTACTGGCCTGGCCGGTATTTTTGATGGTTGATCCCAATGTTATTAATAGGGGAAAAAGATAATTATATAGGAAGGCCGGTATTTTTCTCCAGGAAAGGTGGCAACCCTAGGGCCAGCAGATGTTTTAACCCCCCCCATAACTGACCTTCAGAATATTCCCCACTAGCTCATAACAAGGTTACCGAGATATAGAAACATTGGGGTGTCACCCTGCTATAGTTCCAGGGGTACCCAGGGTACAAATAAGCACTCACCCCAAATCTCCCCCTAACTGACCTTCAGACTGGGCCCCCTTAGCTCATAACAAGGTTACAGATATATAGAAACATTGGGGTAATCGTCGCCCTGCTATAGTTCCAGGGGTACCCAGGGTACAAATAAGCACTCACCCCAAATCTACCCCTAACTGACCTTCAGACTGGGCCCCCTTAGCTCATAACAAGGTTACAGATATATAGAAACATTGGGGTGTCACTATAGTTCCAGGGGTACCCAGGGTACAAATAATCACTCACCCCAAATCTGCCCCTAACTGACCTTCAGACTGGGCCCCGTTAGCTCATAACAAGGTTACAGATATATAGAAACATTGGGGTAATCGTCGCCCTGCTATAGTTCCAGGGGTACCCAAGATAGCAATTAGCACCCACTCTAAATGCCATTGGGCAATTAATTTACTCAAATAGTTTATAGCATCGCTTCAGTAAATAAAAGATTAATATAAAATATAAGAATATAATCACTGACTTTAAATTTATGGGGGAGCCCTAAATACATTTTTAAATCATTATGGTATTTTGTACATGTTATCTTTTAAGTCAGTAGCTGTAGTTTCATTGATTCTGCAGGTGATTTGCTGCTTTCTGAACAACAGAGTTCCCCAGACAGAAGCCTGTCAAATTCAGATCATGGGACCAAGCTCACAAAGCTGCGTAAGTATATTATTATTTTGGTTCCAAATTTGTACACGTCCTTTGAAGTTGCTTGGGCCACCTTAAGTGCTCCTACGGCAGTTGGTCTATTTAATAATACAATCCCTTTAATTTTGGTTCTAAATCTCAGGAATATGAGCTTAGAAGAACTGAACCAAACGTAGTTTGTTTTTTTTGTAGCTCGACTAACTATAGCATCACTTCAGGAAATGAAGGATTAATATATAATATATGGATATAATCATTATGATATTTTGTACAATGTTATTCTTTGGACAAACAGAGTAGGCGTAGCCTCATTTATTCTGTAGGTGATTTGCTGAACAAGAAGAGTTCCGCAGCCTGTCAAATTCGGAGAATGGCACCAAGCTAACAAAGCTAAATACATAAGTATATCAGAACATGTACCCATCTTTTGAAGTTGTTTGGACCTTCCTTAAGTGCTCCTTAGGCAGTTGGTCTATTTAATAATAATAATAATAATAATAATAATAATAATAATAATATCCCTTTCATTATGTTTCTAAATGTCAGGAATAGGAGCCTAGAAAAACAGAATCAAATGTACCAACTCTACCATCAGTTTGATTTTTGGAGCTCAACTAGTTTTATAGCAAAGCTGCTTTTGGCTTTACAGAGGAAGATATCTGCTTGTTTCTAAAAGACAACGGCGAGTCAAAAGCTATCAGCATTGCCCGCAGGGTAAACAAAACAACTGCACGTGATGTGAATCGGGATTTGTATCAGCTGAGTACGATGAATTTGCTACAAAAAGATCCCTTGACCAATTTGTGGTCCGTCAAACCAGGTTTGTACAGATGAATTAAGATCCCTCCTTATGTACTCTGCTTCTCATATACAGTATGTGCAACATGAAACTTATCTTGCACCCTGAAGTATTCCCTCATGTAGACAGAGACAGGAGCTCTACCATAAATTAGAGGCCCATTCCCAATGTAATGTTCCCCCTACAGTAAATATATAAGGATATTAGAAGTCACTGAGGGGGTCTGTTACTATATAAAGGCACAAGGCTGCAGGCTGAGTTATACAGGGAACTCTGAGTATC
>CM044447.1:13548021-13563422 GCA_024363595.1 Xenopus borealis | reverse complement strand
CCAAGTCATGTGACTTGTTCTCTGATAAACTTCAATCAGTCTTTACTGCTGTACTGCAAATTTTTTCCCCACAAAAGCTGCAGGCTAAAAGAACTCCCACTTCAGTTGGGGGGACAATAGTTATTTTAAATAAAAAAATAACCATGAACACTAGGCTACTTGTACTGGGAGGGGCCCATGTTGTATGGCGCTTGTTATCTGCATATGTCTGATGTGACACACATGTGCATAAGGAATGAGAGGTGAGTGTGTGCCACAAATGGCTGCCTAATAAAAAAAGGGGTGAGGGAGACAATTTGAGGGTGACAGGAATGAATGAAGGTGAATGTATAAACCCATTTATTGTACAGCACTGCGCAATATGTCAGCTCTTTATTATTACATGTAATACAGGTATGGGACCTGTTATCCAGAATGCTCGGGATCTGGGGTTTTCCGGATAACAGATCTTCCTGTAATTTGGATCTTCATGCCTTAAGTCTACTAGGAAATCATGTAAACATTAAATAAACCCAATAGGCTGGTTTTGTTTCCAATAATGATTAATTATATCTTAGTTGGGATCAAGTACAAAGGACTTTTCTATTAGTACAGAGAAAAAGGAAATCATTTAAAAAAAAATGTATTATTTGGATGAAATGGAGTTTATGGAAGATGGCCTTTCCGTGATTCTGAGCTTTCTGGATAACAGATTTCAGACTTACAGTTCCATGTGCCTGTAAGGGCTCTTACTCACAATCTCTTACTCACAATCGTTTTGTAGCGTTCAGCCGCAGGGGAGCGCAGGAATAGACGCAAGCAATTCTTTTTAATGGGGCTGTACTCACACAAGCGCATGTAGGCACCGAACGCAGGTTGAGACGCATCATACTGCATTTTGCCTGCATTCGGCACCTACATGCGCTTGTGTGATTATAGCGTCTATTCCTCTGCTCTCCCCTGCGGCTGAACGCTACAAAACGGAACACAGGGGAGCGCAATCACTAGTGAATTAATTCACTGGGTTGAATTAAAGTAAGAAGAAATGAATATGAAAATAAAATACAGCATTTATCTCTATTTCCAATTAGACACCACAAAGCGAACAAGAAGGATAAAGAGAAAGTGCTGGTGAATTGAGAAATAATGATAATAATAAGGGCCCTTACACACTAGGGTTTCCTACCTGCGCTCTCCTGCATTCCGTTTGGCTGCGTTCAGCCGCAGGGGAGCGCAGGTAAGAAACACTAGTGTGTAAGGACCCTAATAATAATAATACCAGCAGCTTGCAGAGATGAAATTGTTTAATTGTATTCCCTCTGTAATCATTAGCAGCTGAAATGCTCCAGGGGGCAGGTAGTTAATGTGTTATAGGGACACAGTTATTTGTGGGGTACAATTTTATTAATGGGGCTTTAAAAGGCTAAAAGGTACATGACACAAGGTGCACGTACAAACAACTGCCCTTCAGTGTAGATGGTTATAGATTCTCAGATCATCGCGTTTCCAGCAAGGCAAATATTTGCTTTATTGAATGCGAAGTGCAAGTGGATATGTAACTATGCCAAGATCTGTGCAATGAAAGGGAATTGCTTCATAGATTGACATCAGTGAGCGAGAAATATCCATAAATAAGCAGGGGTGTATTTAATGAGACTCTGCCTACGGACTGGATGAGAACCTGCAAGGGCTGCGGCCTACAGAACAGAAACATGTTCCTATAACTATAATGAAAGTATTACTAAAGGTGTAGGACTGTTAGCCCTAAAGCTTCACTTACTCCATCCTGACACTCAGGGGATGGACTGGGGGGCCCAAGGCCCACCAGGCCTGCAGCCTCAGGGGCCCCCTACACCATCTCAGTCACAAAAACCCCTGTGCCTCCGATACCTCCTGCCAATCCTGTGCCCACCCCCCGGTCTCAGTTTCCCAGCTGCTCCCAGTCTTGTAACTTGTGCTCTGAAAAACTTCAATCACTCTTTACTGCTGTACTGCAAGTTGGAGTGATATCGCCCCCTCCCTTTACGCCTCCAGCAGCCTAACAACAGAACAATGGGAAGGTAACCAGATAGCAGCTCCCTAATACAAGATAACAGCTGCCTGGTAGATCTAAGTACAACACTCAATAGTAAAAGCAGAGTCCCACTGAGACTGATTCAGTTACATTAAGGTTAAGGCCAGACTGGAAGATTCGGGGAGATTTGTCGCCTGATGACTAATCACCTGGCAACTAATCTCCCTGAACTGCTTCCCCCTGCCTTCCAGCTGCTTGATGAATAATCTCCTGCTCCTATTCACGCGTGGGGCTGTGCTTTTCCAATATCGCTCGAAATTGCCTAAGGGGGCAACTTCGAGTGACTTTGTAAAATGCAGTGCCGCATGTGACTAGGCACAGGCTACTATTCATTAATCAGCTGGAAGGCAGGGGAAAGAGGTTCAGGGAGATTGGTCGCCCCAAAGAAGAGGCGATTAGTCGCCAGGTGACAAATCTCCCAGAATCTTCCCGTCTGACCTTACCCTAAGGAGGAGAAATAACAGCCTGCCAGAAAGCAGTTCCATCCTAAAGTGCTGGCACAAGTCACATGACCAGGGGCAGCTGGGAAACTGACAATATGTCTAGCCCCATGTCAGATTTCAAAATTGAATATTAAAAAATCTGTTTGTTCTTTTGAGAATTGGATTTCAGTGCAGAATTTTGTTGGAGTAGCACTATTAACTGATGTGTTTTGAAAAAAACATGTTTTCCCATGACAGTATCCCTTTAATATTATTAAAAGTGGCCCCCACTCCCCATATATCTGCTACAGTCTCTATGTTTCAAATGAGGGAGTCTATGTTTCTAAAAGGTCCATGCAAGAAGCATAGTAGGAGGGGAATATCCAATCTCAGCCCTGCATTCCCACAAGCATAGACAGGCTTCAGTTCCCTATCAGGTCAGCCTAGCTGATGATTGGTTCCTTTCCTACAGTGCAGTGTGCTGAGTGCTGCAGGCCCCCCTGCACAGCCTGGGAAAGGAGGCAGCAGGAAGTGGAACCGATGGGCTGAACTTGTAGGGTTTTTGCAGAGATTTCCAATAACTCAATCTGAAACTCTACTTTTTTCACTTATACATGTTACTTCTCTATTTGCACTGGCACAGTCTTATTTTTCACACACAATGTGTCTCCTATAATTATAAATCAGCAAAGAAAACAGTAGGAGAGGTTCCATTTTAAACACATCACCAGAAATATTCTAAAGGGGTCCTGATCCCCCCACTGTAAAAAGCAACATGACAGCTCCCCTTGGTAATTTCTGTTTTAATTCGGTGATCTCTGGATAAATGCACCCCCCTCCATTGCCATTGTTCCATGAACTAAAATAAGACCAAAAACACCAAATGCAATTTTTTTTGTATAAAAATGTATTTTAAAATTTCACATTGCTCAAAAACATCAAGAAAAACAGGCACAATAAAAAATATAGCATCATCTATAGGATATAAAAAGTTGATATACAATTTTGTATATTTAATATAAAAAAATCCTAATTGCCTAGTATATTACTTGCCAAATGGCTTTTCACACTCTTCCTCATTATTGTGTCACCTATGTATAAATTAATTGTTTCAGTGACGATCTGCATTGAGTCTTATTTCACTAGACTGACCCACCTCTAATAAAGAAGAGGCTCACACTACATCACCCTTGTACTGTACACACAACTCTCCTACAATACATAAGAAGGTACACGCCAAAGAGAAAGTGCTTTACAGTAAGACAGTGTTCCTAAAAATACAGTACAGGGGTCTACCCTACTAAACTGATTTGTCCCCCCGCATAGTGGAATCACCCAGAGGACTCTGTGATTGAGTAAGGAAGACAAATTATTTTATCTTAAACTTCTACTCTAAAAATATCTCTTCACAGATCATATAATAGTGACCCAACCATCACCGATTATAGTTCTGTACACTAAGCCCAGGCTGCCGGCCTGCGGCCCACTTCTATTTTAGAGAGTCTAAGATCTGTCAGATCCTGCCACCCTTGCTTACAATTGCTTAAGCCTTTCCACTAAAGAAGACAACTCCCTTTCAATTTCATAAGGTAGATCAGCATTAACTTGGTCATCTAGATATTTTTTAATGTCCTTCACTTCCTCTTCCCAGAATTCTTTCGATATTTCAAAAAGTTCTTCCATATTGACATCACCAAGTCCTTTCAGGTACAAGGCATCTTCAGCTGGGATGAAGCCGATGGCTGTCTCTTTAGCGCAGTCTTCTCCGTCGATCCTTTTAAACATCCACTCAAGGACGCGGATGTTCTCCCCGTAGCCTGGCCACAAGAAGTTGCCTTCTTTGTCTTTACGGAACCAGTTGACGTGGAAGATCTTTGGCAGCTTGGTGGAGGAAGAGTGTTCCATGCTGAGCCAATGAGCAAGGTATTTCCCGAAGTTGTAACCAAAGAAAGGCCTCATGGCAAAAGGATCATGCATGATAACCTTGCCTGTCATAAAAATGAGGGAAAAAATGAGAACCTGCAAGGGCTGCGGCCTATTGCATCAAGCTCTGCACATATTCATTGATTTAACTTTCTTGCAACAGACATTGGCCTACAGAACAGAAACATGTTCCTATAACTATAATGAAAGTATTACTAAAGGTGTAGGACTGTTAGCCCTAAAGCTTCACTTACTCCATCCTGACACTCAGGGGACGGACTGGGGGGCCCAAGGCCCACCAGGCCTGCAGCTTCAGGGGCCCCCTACACCATCTCAGCCTCAAAAACCCCTGTGCCTCCGATACCTCCTGCCAATCCTGTGCCCCCCCGGTCATTATATGGCAGATTGAAGTCTAGTGATGGAATTTAAAAGAGACATATAGCATAACTAAAAATTATCCTAAAAATTATCCTATTATTTCCTAGGCCAGTGATCCCCAACCAGTAGCTCGTGAGCAACGAGTCGGGGCTACCAAATCATCAATTACAGCAAGGACCCCCCAAGGGATTTTTTCATGCTTGTGTTGCTCCCCAACTCTTTTTACATTTGAAAAATGAGGGATAAAATGAGGAAGTCAGATAAGCTGAACAAATGATTTCATCTTAGGTTGGACTGCAGATCTGTTATATCCATTTACCTTTATGTTCAGCTGCTGCTGTTGCTTCGGACCTCATTGCAGATCCAACAAAAACTCCATGTTGCCAACTCAGAGCTTCATAGACCAATGGAACACCTGCGTATCACCAGAACAGGAGCATTACAGAAGGGATTGGTAACACATATCAAAAACCACTTTTTGTATAATTTTTTAAATCTGATCATTAATGGGCTGAAATAATATAATAGGATAGAAGAGACCACACGACCCCATCCTCTCCTAGGGTCATTGGTTCAATAGTCAATAGGGCACGGTCTATGTGGGCAACCAAACTTTAATTTATTCATTACTTCAGGCCAGACTGTTTTTCAGTTTTCAACTGAAAGGGGAATTCTGGGAGCTGTGATTCAGCTACAAAACTGCATACTGGATTGCAAATACAGTGGCCAAAAATTTTGTGGCCACCGTATTTGCAATCCAGTATTGCAGTTTTGAAGTTTTAATAGCTTCATATAACAGAAACCCTAAGGTGATATAAATATATATAAATATAGAAAATATAGAACACTTACCTTTTGGCCTTCGGCCTCCAAATATGATGCCTTCAATGGGAACACCTTCCTGGGACTCCCACTCAGGGTCAATGATTGGGCACTGGCTTGCAGGTGTGCAGAACCGGGAGTTAGGGTGGGCACAAGGTTCCCCTAAAAGAGAGAGAGAGAGTTCATATAAGGTAAAACATATCCTGTTTATGTGTATGCGTTTCTGGGAGTTGCAGTTTAGCCAAAACATTAGAGGAGAAGATTAAAGAGATCATGGCAAACCCTGTCCCCCAATTTGTTGAAGTGCATGCTGGAAGTGCTTACCATTCTCTGGGGTCCACTCCTTGTTCTTCCATGAGGTCAAGGTGACTCCTGGATCCAAAGACTCATTAATGCCCTCCCAATAAATGCCACCATCACTTGTTTCTCCCACATTGGTAAAAATAGTGTTATTTTGAATGGTCTCCATGGCGTATGGATTTGTCTTTGCAGATGTGCCAGGTGCAACACCAAAGAAGCCATTTTCTGGGTTGATGGCTCTGAGGTTTCCTACAGGTAAATATCAAGTGAGACAAGGGTCAGGCAACCAGTTGGTAAAAGTGACTGAATAGAAAATACGTTCCAGGGGCCTGTGCTTAAATATTTCCTTAAAATCAATTATGTACCATGTTCATCAAACTTCATCCATGCAATGTCGTCCCCAACACATTCAATCTTCCAGCCTGGAACAGCAGGCTTCATCATAGCAAGATTTGTTTTCCCGCAAGCACTGGGGAATGCTGCTGCGAAATATTTCTTCTTTCCTTCGGGATTGGTAATACCCAAAATCTGCAAAGAATCATCCAAACGGTTATGGTCATTGTCATATGGTTCTGCCAGAGCTTAAACTATTTGGTATGGGTGTCAGATAGGATCTGTGCAGCCCATGGGACAGAATGCTCTGTTATACAGATAGCTAGAATCTCAGCCATAAAGCAGGGCTGAACTTCTGCTTAAAATGTGTATCAGATAGGATCTGTGCAGCCCATGGGACAGAATGCTCTGTTATACAGATAGCTAGAATCTCAGCCATAAAGCAGGGCTGAACTGCTGCTTAAAATGAGGATCAGATAGGATCTGTGCAGCCCATTGGACAGAATGCTCTGTTATACAGATAGCAAGAATCTCAGCCATAAAGCAGGGCAGGACTGCTGTCTTACTGACAGAAAAGAAGTAAAAGCAGCAACATGACTACAGTTCTCTTACCAGCATATGCTCAGCAAGCCACCCTTCTTCTTTGGCGATGCGACTGGCAATTCTAAGGGCAAAGCACTTTTTCCCCAGCAGGGAATTTCCTCCATAACCGCTTCCAAAGGAAATGATCTCTCTCTGTTCAGGGATGTGGGCGATGAGAGTCAGCTCAGGATTGCAGGGCCAGTTGTTTACTAGAGGTTCTAGGTCAAGGAGATGGAAATTAGTGACGTGGGACAAGGAGGACATTAGAAAAATTACAGACAGTAGGGCAAGATGACTGCAGTCCTTCAGTTGTTGGAAGTACAATGCCAAGTACCCACTAAAAGTAAAAGATGTTGGGAGTTGCGGTATATTGTACAATAACAGTTCAGGGGCTACTGCTCAGACAGTCACACACGTACTTTTCAGAGGAAGAGGACAGCCGACAGAATGTAGACACTTCACAAATTCCCCATCTCCCAGAGTCTCCAGGACAGCCGTTCCCATACGAGTCATGATTCTCATGCTGGCCACCACATATGGGGAATCAGTCAACTCAATCCCAATCTTGGACAGTGGGGACCCAATTGGCCCCATGCTAAATGGGATGACGTACATTGTGCGGCCTGCGTATATGAGAGGAAGAAAAGATTTTTGAACATAGGATATTGACACATGTACCCACCCATATGTACAGATAACATATTTCCAGTGAGAAGGGATGTAGTTCTCACCTTTCATACAACCAGGGAATCTGGATTTAAAGGATTTTTTAAAGTCCTCCTCTGACATCCAGCGCCCCAACTGGCTCTGCCCACTTCTGGCCAGTGGTACGGTGTCTCTCTGCTCCTGAGTGACAATCACTGTCTTACTTTCAATCCTCGCCACATCTTGTGGATCAGTCCGTGCCAACCAGCTGTACCGGGGGGAGAGAGAGCACACATCAGTATCTGTGAGAACTATATACAGTATGTGAGTAGTGCTAAATAGATAGATAGATAGATAGACAGATGGATAGATGATAGATAGATAGATAGATAGATAGATAGATGATAGATAGATAGATAGATAGATAGATAGATGATAGATAGATAGATAGATAGATAGATAGATAGATGGATAGATGATAGATAGATAGATGATAGATAGATAGATGATAGATAGATGGATAGATAGATGATAGATAGATAGATAGATAGATAGATGGATAGATGATAGATAGATAGATAGATAGATAGATAGATAGATAGATAGATGATAGATAGATAGATAGATGATAGATAGATGGATAGATGATAGATAGATGATAGATAGATAGATATAGCGATAGAGAGATATATAAGTATAGAGAGATAACAGAAAGATAGATAGATGATAGAGAGATAAATAGATAGGAATAGCGATAGATAGATAGATAGATAAGAGATAAATAGATAGATATATACAATATGTGAGTAGCAGTAGATAGAGATATAGAGTGAGATAGAGAGAGAGAGAAAGAGAGAGATAAATATATAGATAGACACAGAGAGATAGATAGATAGATAGATAGATAGACACAGAGAGAGTGATAGATAGATGATCGATAGATAGATAGATAGATAGATAGATAGATAGATAGATAGATAGACAGTGAGAGAGATATAGCTATAGATGGATGACAGATAGAAAGAGCTATATATAAATAGATAGATGATGGATAGATAGATAGATGCAGAGAGATAGATATAAACAGATAGATAGAGCTATAGATAGATAGATAGATAGATAGATAGATAGTGATGTGTAGCTTATAGTCTGATATATCTATATACATTATGTGTGTAGTGATAGATAGATATTTAGATAGACACATGATAGATAGCAATGTTTAGTTTATATATATATATATATATATATATATATATATATATATAGAGAGAGAGAGAGAGAGAGAGAGAGAGAGAAAGAAGGAGAGAGAGAGAGAGAGAGAGAGAGACAGAGAGAGAGAGAAGGAGAGAGAGAGAGAAAGAAAGTATAAGAAAATATTTTAAAAGAAAATATATAAGTGGATAGATATGTAGATATGAGTTAGTCATACACATTTGTATAGTGCCCACTTACCAGTTCTCATACTTATGCAGTCTAGTGATCATGCCAGTTTCCTCCATCAGGTGGAGAAGCTTCTTATTCTCCTCCTCGGATCCATCACAGATATGTATATAGTCTGGCTGGCAGATCTTGGCATTAGTGAGGATGAAGTTCTGTACCGCAGGGCTGAGCCGATTCAGGTTGCCTTGTTTCACTGCCCCAGCGATCTGCAGCTCTGCCTGTATCTGGGAGGGCATGGTGTGGGTCTATAGACTCTGTATAGGGTGGGAACAATGTATCCTTGTGAGTGTATTCTTATTATTCTCTTGAAAGAGCTGCAGCAATTGAAACAGCTATAAATGACACTCTACTGGTGGAAAATGTTATAGTAGCAGACTGTTCCCTAGTTCTTTGGGCATACCCCCAAACAGTTTTGCACCATACACTTATGATTATAATTCGTGATTAGATTGTAAATTCTCTTTGAAGTTTCTTGATTTAGCAGCACCTTGCTTGTTTCTTAGTGGCATATTTATAAGAAGGTGACATATATTTAGTTATATAGCGCTGAAAATAGGGGTAGGCAGGAGAGGCATGTGCCTAGTGTACAATTTGGGGGGTACATTTTTGGGGGGGCAGAGGAGAGAGAAAAGATAGAGCAGAAGGGGGAAGCAAAAAAAATTATTTAGCATACAGATTTGTGTATATAATATTAAAAAGAAGCATCTATATATACCGTATATATATATAGTTGCAGATACTCACTGTAGATTCCTTCACGTTAAGAAATGGGATTTCTTTTCTCTTCTATTCTTCACAAGGGAACAATTCTCTTTATATTGTTTCCTCTTTGCCTTCTTGTGATACCGGTAAGGATTCCATCTACTTAAATACCCTAAGCCCCGCCTCTCCCACACTGCCCCTCCCTATTTTTTTTTTTTTTTACTTAGGGAAAAATACAGCCCTTGTAATTTTGCCCCAACGTCATTGCACTGTCCTGCTCCCAGGGGCACAAACATGCTTTGTCAGAAGCAGATATTTTTAAACAACAAAATTCCTTTAAGGGTTTAATGATTTAACGAGTGACAGACGAGGGAACAGCCAGTGCTGAGGCTCATTATCACCTTGTTGTGACACTAATAGCCTTCCAGG
This sequence comes from Xenopus borealis, assembly GCA_024363595.1. Classification (NCBI taxonomy): domain Eukaryota; kingdom Metazoa; phylum Chordata; class Amphibia; order Anura; family Pipidae; genus Xenopus; species Xenopus borealis. The sequence continues at coordinate 13,553,390 of CM044447.1, read as the reverse complement.
GGAACATTGCAGCCAAAGTTCTGCCGGCCACAAACAAAAATCAAAAGTCAACACTTAACTCAAGTGGCTCTCGGCTACACACAAACTGCTGATCCAGGGAAAATGTGCTCTTGTTACACTGACTTGTACAGTACCATACTATATGGTAGGCAGGGTGTAAAAATGCAACCAGAAATCTTCCAGTTTGAAAAATTTATATAAATTTGCTCCACTTCTGATACCATCTTGTCCTACTGTCCATGCTGCTATCTCTTGCCCTGCTGTCTCTATCTTGTCCTTATTTGACCATATTACTCTCCACCTTGCTTTACTGTCACCATCTTGTCTTACTAGGGGTCATGTATTAACACTGGGCAAATTTGCCCATGGGCAGTTACCCATGGCAACCAATCAAAAGGCTGCATTCATTGTTCTACTTGCAGCTGGCTTTAAAAAGCTAATCACTGATTGGTTGCTGTAGGTAACTGCCCATGGGCAATTTGCCCAGTGTTGATAAATGAGCCCCACTGTCTCTATTTTGTCCTGCGGTTTTCCTTTTTCCCTACAGTCTCCATCCTGCCCTACTGTCTCCATCTTGCCTTACTGTCTCTATCTTGCCCTACTGTCTCCATCTTGCCTTACTGTCTCCATCTTGCCCTAATGTCTTTATCTTGCCCTATTGTCTACATCTTGCCCTACTGTCTCTATATTGCCATACTGTCTTTAACTTGCCCTATTGTCTCCATTTTGACCTACTTTCTTTATTGTGCCCTACTGTCTACATCTTGCCCTACTGTCTCTATATTGCCATACTGCCCTTATCTTGCCCTACTGTCTCCATCTTGCCCTAATGTTTCCATCTTGCCCTACTGAATCTATATTACCCTACTGTCTCCATTTTGCCCTACTGTCTCTATCTTATCCTACTGTTTTCATCTTTCCCTAATGTTTCCACCTTGCTCTACTGCCTCTACCATGCCCTACTATCATACTACTGTCTCTATTTTGTCTTACTGTTACCATATTGATGTCTTTCTCTCCTATTGTAAGCAGGGCCTTGGGCAATCACTCTTATCTGAACACTTGTCATTGCAGTCCTCCCTCTACAATATGAGAGTGTAAGAGTAAAATTGGATCTGATTGTAAATAGTACAAAACATATTTGCCCAGCAGTGCACCAGTGCCCAATGGTGCAGTTCTTCAATAGTGACCCATCTGTAAGTAACGTAGATTTATTATTAGTTATGGCAGCACCATTATTGACAGCCTTGCAGCACAGTGGGGAGTAACTGTACTTGTTGGCATAATTATTCAGTGTTGTAAAGGTGGGAGAGTATTACACAATGCTTTAGTAGTTGGTGAATAACAGACAGTGCTGTACAAGTTGAAAGTATACTTTACAATGAGAGAGTATCTGACAGTGTTGCACAAGTAGAGAGAATTTGTGTTCGGTGCTGTGCAAGGAGAGAGTATCAGTGTTGTACAAGGAGAGAGTAATTGACAGTGTTTTACAAGGAGAGAGTATCAGTGTTGTACAAGGAGAGAGTAATTGACAGTGTTTTACAAGGAGAGAGTATCAGTGTTGTACAAGGAGAGAGTAATTGACAGTGTTTTACAAGGAGAGTATCAGTGTTGTACAAGGAGAGAGTAATTGACGGTGTTTTACAAGGAGAGAGTATCAGTGTTGTGGCCGCGTGGGGGTCTGGTTGACCCAAGTGTTGTACATAGGGTTGCCACCTTTTCTTGAAAAAAATACCAGCCTTCCTATATATTTGCCTTTTTTTCTTTTAATAACATTGGGATCAACTATCAAAAATACCGGCCAGGTGGCAACCCTAGTTGTACACAGTGGTGTAACTAGAGAGTAAGCAGTCCCATATATTCAATTCTGACAGGCGGACCCCCCTCCCCCCCAAAAAAAACCTCAGACTCTGGACTGAGATCTGCCAAGCACTGGGATACTGGAATGACTAAGTGAAGTAATTGCATCCCAGGCAGACATGATTCACCCCAACCCTTGCCAGTTTGCCCCCGGGGGCAGCATTGGTGCCTTTGGGCATATAAAGCCAATTCTCATTTTATTCCTAGATTATCAATCAGATTGAGTTTCCCAATGTCCCTTTATCAGGAGCCAGGAGAGCGCTAGCAGCAGAGTCGGGACTCATTCACCTTTAGCCCAGTTGCAAGTTGATGCAAGAGAGCTCGGCTGTTACTTTGCCCAGGCAGAGGAGTCACTAATGACATCAAGGGGAGGATGGGCCGGGGTCGCAGAACACACAGGTAGGCCCAGTCTAATTGCAGCCCACTGACTGGCTGGGACGTGGAGGCTCGTTCAAGGTGTGTGGCTGCTATTGGCAAGAACACTCTGCCTGATAAAAAGCTTTGCCCTTTGCTTGTCTCTGCTGCGTCCGACCCATTGTCTGCCAGGCAGCTGCTACATGCACCTCTGCAATAGGAATATCATTGTTTTAATGCAGGAGTGTCCAAACTTTACTAATGCGAGGTCTACTTTTAGTCCTGATTACCCATAAAAAGTTTTGTTAGCATCCTGCTCTATGGAAATCATTGTTTAAATATATACATATATATATATATATATATATATATATGTATATATAGTGAATAAAGTACCCCCTCTTGTAAAATATAAGGATATTATAAGTTACAGAGGAGTTTCATGACCATATAAAAACACGAGGCCGAAGGCCGAGTGTTTTTATACAGGTCATGGAACTCCAAGGTAACGTCTAATATCCTCATATTTTGCAACTGGGGGTTCTTTATTTATTATAATACACAAGTTTCAGGGAGTCATGTGACAGAAATGACATCAGAACTCACCGTTTATAACTGATGACATATATTTATGGCTTTTGTGTATTATATATATATATATATATATATATATATATATATATATAGACAAATACAAGAGGTCCTCTGCACTCAACCCATTATCAATATATTTAAGACATTGAGACATTCTGTGCATACAGCTACTAAAAAATGCCTTACCCTTTAAACAACAGGGATTGATTGTCCATATATTGCAATATATTTAAGCTGGCCAACTACGTCAAAGTCATCCCATATCTGGCCAGTCCTACTCTCAATTTTCATCTGATTCATTAAGAATTCCATTACTTCATTATACATTTTACAAAGGGACTAAGTTTTACCTGCAACTTACTTGCTGCTTTCAAAGTAAAAGTCCTAATCTTGGTTGCCCTTTTATTAGACACCAGTGGGATCACCTGACTGTAGCTGGAAAGGGTGGGGGCTACAACAGAGAGCTGGTCACTGCTCCAGTATAACTACAACAAACAAGGAAAAGTTGTGCTCACCACTAATTTTAAAACCATTATGATGACATCAGAACTCACCGTTTATAAGGATATAATTTACAAGATATTTATGGCTTTTGTGTATTATATATATATATATATATATATATATATTTATTTCTTATGTAACCATAACATAATAAATATCTGAAAGAAAAGCACGAAACAAGAGGGTGATTTAGACAAGCTGTCTTGAGATCTACTGGCTACATTTCTACTGGAAGATCTGGAAGATCCCAATCTACCTCATGCGCACAACTGTTTTAACATAACATAATAAGAAATCTAGCCTTGGATGACTGCAGGCTACAGCAAACAAAGAAAGTTAGCTGGGGCCCAGGGATTTGAATACGCAATCAAAATTTTCTGTCCAGCCGATAGCCGAGCCGATCGATATCCAAGTCTTCTGCCGTTATCAGTTGGCTCATTTCCCACCATACACGCACCGGAAAATTATCTGCACGCCTATGGCCACCTTAAGCTCCTAATCACAGCTGCCCCAGCAGCCTATATTAAACTCTGCAAAGAATCTGCCACTGCATTCATATATCTTATAAAGACACACGGGAAATTCACATATTGGTGGCAAGGAGGAGGCAGTTGCAAAAAGTTAGGCCTGGGTGTCCACAGAAGGGAGCAAAGAGGGGTAAATGCCCCACCCTGACTAATCCATCTAGTTCCAAGAGCTGGTAAATGTAATTCAGTAAAGGCAGCCTGGGATTAGATTATCTTCTGCATTGTCATGAATGGGTTCATCTTCAGTGGGACGCCACCCGATGTGATGTTGGTTTACAACTCAACACTCCCAGGTAAGGGAGACATCACACCATATAATAGTTGAGACCAGGGTGTAATGAAATTCAGAGAGCGCTGCTTCATTTATTGCTGAGGCCACTGGGCCATGAAATTCAATGGCCGTTATCTTTGTGCAGTGAAACACTGGGGTGACTGTGCCAGGAAAAACAAGGATTACTGGGTCATGAAAAGCTGGGGCCACCGTATCATAAAACGTTGGGATGAATGTGCTTATAACGTTGAGGCTGGGGCAGGTGCCATAGACAAGGTTGGGCGAGTATTTTATTCAGCCTTATTTTCTTGTTTATAAACTAAATCAAACCCCCCCCCCATCCTATCACTTTCTCAGCTAAGATGCAGCTGGAAAGCTACAGATTACAGATCTCTTGCACATATACATAAACTGGCAAACCACACTTATTTATGTGTGCTACCCTGCAGTTCTTATACCTCCTCAGTTACAATCAGCCCAGAGAACAGAGCTGTTGCCTTTGTGATCCAAATGGCAAATGTACCATTTGCTGCACTCAATAAGCCAGCTGTTTGTTTGCTGTTCCAGGGCAGGTATGTACAGCATAATAGGTCTATAGTGTAAGGCTATCCAGCTTTGATTCGTCTAGTTAAAATACAATTCCCAGCATCCAATGATAGACAAAATCAGCATGTTTTATTGCATAGTGAAACTATAACCCCCCCCCCCCCCCCCCCCCCCCCCCCGCCCTGTAAATTTGCCCTTGATACAATAAACACTTGCAGAACTTTGGACAATACTCTGGATTATTATGAAGCAAATGCTCTTTTCTTTGCCACATTAAAATATTTGTGCTGATGGTGTCCAAAGTCCCACAAAAATACCTGTTTGCCCCTGGGCCTCTGCGCAGTGGGAATAAGACAACAAAGTGTGTTATTTCCTGGACAGTGCGGGACTGAAGGCCGTGTTTTTCTTTAAAAGAACGTTTAGTTGTTGTGGCTCCTGGGCAATGAAAGTAGGTGAAAGGGTGAAGAAACTAACAGGTGTGACGCGAGACACGTTAACCCATTAGCCACTAAATAAGAGGTTAACTATATCCAACAGGAACATTATATTGAATTTGGCAGGGACAGAACTAACGTACAAAATCAGAAGTACTCAAATTCTGGGTAACCATGTATGTGTGCCCAGAACATTCCTTCTCTGTATCTTTTTATTTGTACATATGGGAAGGAGGTGCCATATTGTTTCCCTTAGACAGTACAGTATGAGAGTATAGC
>CM044447.1:13507381-13518172 GCA_024363595.1 Xenopus borealis | reverse complement strand
GCTGAATTGTGCTTAGTACAGGGAATACCTATGCTGTCATAGTTTTATGGGATCTCTCTCAACTCTTTGGGGATATCATCAGACTGACATTAAAAACTGTACAAGATATTTATATGCTCCCCTCTCCCCCCATGAACACAAGTCTACAGCACAAATGATCAACTAGCAGGTAGGACAAAATGATTAATTTGTTATAACCACAGCTACTATGATGCAAACTTAAAAAACTATCATTATTTACTGTCACCAGAATGACCCAAGTTTAAAGGGCACTAATCATACCTAAAATGATTTACTAAGTAAATACAATATGTGAAAGTTCAAGAAATCCAATTTTTAAAACAGTTAGAAATGTTTGTATAATGTAAATGATCAGCTCACTATACCTTCTGCAAAATCTCCCCTATCTCCACTGCAGTTCTAGCTGAGGCAGCCATCTTGGATTTCACTGACTCCTCCTACCTATATCTTCACAGCCAACTGTAGCTCTGAAATCTCGCACATGCTCAGTTGAAATTCCTTGCTTGCCTAATAAACCTTCTAAGCTATTTTGAAATCTGCCAAACTTCTGTGTTAGTGCTGCCACCTTGTGGAAGTTGCTGTGTGCACTTCTCTTGATACTTCTAGAGTTTACTAAAGCTAGGCATTCTGGGTAGAATGTGCTACAATCTGAGCATGCTCGTCAACTCATTTGAATGTTGCAGTCAGTGACAAAGTATGGGATTTTCTAAAAACTGCTGTTTTTTTTAAAAAAAAACTGTACATGTAGTTTGATTAAACATGTTTAGGTTGTACTGGTCAGGTTGTTAATATGTGTTTGATTTTGGCTGTGATTGCTGCGCTTTAAGATGTTGAGAAGATCAGTATGTTTTTGCAAAACTGGACAGGCTGATTTTCTATCACAGGAATCTCAGTCTGGAAAGCAGCTTAGAACCTCAAGAAAAAGCAACTTAGAACCTCAAGGGAAAACAGCTCAGATGCTCAAGGAAAGGCAGCTTGGAACCTCAAGGAAAAGCAGCTTAAAACCACAAGGAAAAGCAACTTAGAACCTCAAAGGAAAACAGCTCAGAACCTCAAGCAAAAGCAGCTTAAAACCTCAAGGAAAAGCAACTTAGAACCCCAAGGAAAGCAGCTTAAATACTCAAGAAAAAGCAACTTAGAACCTCAAAGGAAACAGCTCAGAACCTCAAGGAAAAGCAGCTTAGAACCTCAAGGAAAAGCAGTTTAGAACCTCAGGGAAAAGCAGCTTAGAACCTCAAGGAAAAGCAACTAAGAACCTCAAGAGAAAACAGCTCAGAAGCTCAACGAAAAACAGCTTAGAACCTCAAAAAAAAGCTGCTTAAAACCTCAAGGAAAAGCAACTTAGAACCTCAAGGGAAAACAGCTCAGAAACTAAAGGAAAAGTAGCTTAAAACCTCAAGGAAAAGCAACTTAGAACCTCAAGGGAAAACAGCTCAGAAACTCAAGGAAAAGCAGCTTAAAACTAGGGATGCACCGAATCCACTATTTTGGATTCGGCCGAACCCCCGAATCCTTCCCGAAAGATTTGGCCGAATACCGAACCGAATCCGAACCCTAATTTGCATATGCAAATTATGGGTGGGAAGGGGAAAACATTTTTTACTTCCTTGTTTTGTGCCAAAAAGTCACGTGATTTAGCTCCCTGGCCCTAATTTGCATATGCAAATTAGGATTCGGATTCGGTTCGGACAGGCAGAAGGATTCGGCCGAATCCGAATCCTGCTGATAAAGGCCGAATCCCGAACCGAATCCTGGATTCGGTGCATCCCTACTTAAAACCTCAAGGAAAAGCAACTAAGAACCTCAAGGGAAAACAGCTCAGAACCTCAAGGAAAAACAGCTTAGAACCTCAAGGAAAAACAGCTTAGAACCTCAAGGAAAAGCAACTTAGAATCTCAAGGGAAAACAGCTCAGAACCTCTAGGGAAAACAGCTCAGAACCTAAGTGAGGGTGCCAAGCTTAGCGGATAGGCTTTAGCACATTGTTATAGCTGCTCAAACTATTTTATTTTTACAGAAATAACTGAAACAAGTTGGTCACTTGGGGCAGGTCTGGACTGGGACTCAAAATAGGCCCTTGCATTTCAAGTCCCCCACCAGCCCACTAAACACTGACTGTCTATGGCAACTTCTGGAATTTGCCAGAAGTCACAGATTGCCAGTCTGGTCCTGCTATGGGGGTAAAATGCCAGGGGGTGCTGTTTAAGAGCACAGAATTTTATTCTATAGACTTTGTTTACTCTAACCCTGCAGATATTTCCTATAAATGGTTTAGACATGCACAGATGAAGGACAGATGGAAGCATTTGGAACAATGTGACAATTATTTTGACTTTTGATATTTACTTTCACTGATAAAACAATGTTTCACTCAGCACTGACTGACCTCCAGCGATTGCCATAATGCATACACAGTAGAATCTCTGTTTCTTTGGACAGGGAACGTTTTCCACAATCCTATGCTGTGCCAGAGAAGGTTTCATTGGTATTGATTTGGTGGTTCCAGAGCATGTGGGGCTACTAATGACCTTTGTGCATGATTGAGCTGGGGAAGCTGCAACACACATAGAGAAAGCTTGATCAAAAAGATGTGCCAGTGGCATAATTTGCCTTTCCCAGGCCCCCCTTTCGGTGTACCCCCCTTAAGTGCTGATGGTTCTCTGGAGAGCCCATTTTAGATCCACCTGCAAGCCAATAGATAACACAGGTACAGGCAGCTAGTAGGACTGAGGGTGCAGGAGGGAGTGCAACAAGGGGGAACGAAGCAACTTTCTCCATCCCATTAGGCATTCAGGGAGAGGGGTGAGGCGAAAGATTCCAGGGAGTGGGTCTTGGCCCAAAAGATCTGCGGCCCATTAAGTTGTTTCCCAGTGTCCTGTGGGCCAATCTGACTGTGGTCTTGAACCATAAATATAAAAGGAGTTGCTTGAAGTAAACAAGAGGACTGTGCCAGTACATAGGAGTGCATATATATATATATATATATATATATATATATATATATATATATATAAAGCAAAGATATTGCATGAAACAACTCGTATATAAAACCATGCTTCATGGAAATAAACAATTTTTATAATAATATACTTTTTTCATAGTATGTGCCATTGGATGATCCTAAATAAAAAATTGCCATTTTAAAAAATAAGGGCCGTCCCCCTGGGATCATAGGATTCACGGTGCACACAAACATACCAAGCAAACCATACATGTTAGGTCACATGAGCCAATGAACAGGTAGAGTTGTGTCTTTAGCTTCCACATTTCTTCCTGTTACAGTTAGAGCTGCAGTATTTCAGGTGATCTCTGAGGCAGCACACAGACCATCACAAAATGATGGTTCAAGGCAAGAGATGTTCCTTAAATATATATGCCATTTTAGTAAGATTCTTTAATTATGCCCCTTAAATTGATAAAAACTATTGCACTGAAATATTCATGTTGAGGGTAAAGTTTTCCTTTAAATCATAGGTTTATGTTAATATTTACCTGCATAACTGCCTGTTAGTTGGCTCTGCAGAGTACTCTGAAGGGGTTAAAGGATTTGACTAATTATCTTGCAGTTGTAAGCGCAGTCCTTGTTGTAGTAACCCCCTTGTTACTTTTGTAAGCTGAGTGTTATCTTTCCTCTCCCTGCCCATATAATCCTAACCTTCTCTGTGTATTAAACCTGGGCTGGGTGCAGGGGGGCATCTGATTTTGTGAGTTCAGAGAGATTTAATTGGGTGCAATGTTGACTGTCACCTGAAACCCCTTCGGTCCCCTGTGTCAAACCCTTGTGCCATATGATACAAAAAAAAATTGATTAGGCCCAGGGTTGGACTTGGCTGGTGGGACACTGGGAAAAAACCTGGTGGGCCCCCGGCTCATGTTGGCCCCGCCGATCCAGATTCGCACCCACATCTGCGATAAGAAGGCTTGGTAATGCCGTAAAAATATTACGCGCTGGTGCACGGAGCACGGCTGATGCGCACAGAATCAGATCGCAGGCGCAGCACGGGGAGGTTTTTGAGAGGTGCCCTGTGGTAACAGCCCCGGTGGGCCCCGGGCCCCCCAGTCCAACTCTGATAAGGCCCCTTACTTATTATATCCCTGTTAAACAATAGTTCTCTTCTATAAAGAAGATAAGTTAGGAAGCTTGATTATTATTATTATTATGGGGGGTGGTCTATTATCGGCAATGTTTGGGGGTCTTTCTGGAGCTCTATATACCTAAGTCTACTAAAGAAGCAATAGAACAATATTCTACAACTAGATGTTGTAGTGGCTTTGGCTTCTACAGGGCATGCTGGGACCTCAGGGACAGACTCTAATTCCATTCCATTGCTCCTTCCTGTTCTTAGGTGGTTACAGAAGAACCCAAGGCAAATTTCCAACCGGTTTTAATTCTACCCATATAATTAGTGTCCGATGGAAGGATCTTTCTCTATTTATTTAAGTTTATGCGTGCCCTGTGCCAAGGTTTAATGAGATATTTCTGAGCAGTTTCATGCTCTGGAGTCATGCACAGACCATTCATAAAGCTCTGTCTCCCCGCAGGGTTTAGGTAAGTGCCTGACCATATTAGGAGACATCAGTAAATCTGAGGATTATCATCTGAAGGAGAAAAGGCTGCGAGGGATGAGTCTGCTGTGTATACACAGATGGCTTTCAGAACAGTGCAATCAGGGGTAACCGCTCTGAGCCCCTGTCTATTAACAAAGACCACCACCACATAACATCTGTATGCAGAGGAAAAGTAAAAGGTATTTTGTAGGGAAAAGGGCTGTCATTGTAGAATTCTGTAAATAGTAAGGCAATGTGATATCTGAAACATGGAGGAAAAAGAAGAGTTTCTCCCTTAACAGCTCTGGATCTATAGGAATCAAATAACTAACCTTTGTTTGGTGTATTTGTCATTATTAGGCTGCTCTCCTGCTTGAAGCTGAACTGGCTATCCAGTTGCTAGGGCCACTGTCACTAGGAACCATGCAGAAATCTGAATGCAAGACTGGGAGATAAAGCAAACTGGAAAATGCTCTAGGGTGAGTAGTTAAAGGGGAACTTCACCCAAAAGATTTTTTGCATAATGAAAGAAAATATTAGTGAAACAGATTTAGAACATCTCAAGTTCATCTCCTACTGTCCATATCCTTATGCAAACTGGTGTGCTGAAATGATCTTCCTGTGTCTGGCCCTGAAAAAGTACTAAAATTCTTTGTTCATACCGAACTCGGTTGTATTCACTCTTACATTGGGAGTAAGGTCAGAGTGAACACAAATGTCAATTACTGATGATGTTTTGAAAAGTAGATGAGACCCAATGGACAAAGGAGCAGATGGAGGACTAGAGTTGTAGGAAAATTAGGAGAACATAAAGAACGTGAGCAGGAAAGGGAGGTTTGGAATATGAAAAGCAGAGAGACTAGAGGGGGAGAGAGAGGAGTACATGGAAGAATGGAGGAAAAGATAGGAGCAGGCCCGGACTGGCAATATGTGGGTTAGGGCAAATGCCAGATGGGCTGCTATAAGGTCCCATAGAAAGTCAGTATTTAGTGGGCTGGTGGGGGCTGTTTGGGCCTCTATATGAGCTGATTGGGCCTCTGTGTACCTGAAATGCCAGGGCCTATTTTGATTCTCAGTCCAGTCCTGGATAGGAATAAGAGGACATGGAGGAACATAGAATGATACAGAGAAGAGGAAATGGGGGGATGAAAGAGGACATGGAAAATAAAGGAAGAAATGGCACAATAGAGGAAGAGATGGAGGAATGTAAATAAATCAATGACTGGAAAAGGATACAGAAGAAAAAAGGAGGAGATGATGGAATTAAGTAGAATATGGAGGAACAGAGAAGGATACAGAGAAAAAGAGGAGGACATGGAGGAACATTACAGAGAAGGAGATTATGGAATTAAGTTTGAGATATAGGAATGCAGGAGGATATTATAGACTTAAATAGTATATAGAGAAATATAGGAGAACATGGGGGAATGAAGTAGATATTGAGGAACAGAGGAATAGATGATACAGTTTTGTAGGAGATACAGGAAATGAGGAGGAGATGGAATTATGTAGGAGATAGAACAATGGAGACAAACAAATGACTCAATTACGGTAACAGACATTACAATATCAGAGACTGGTCACTGGCCTGAGAGAGCCAAAAAAGCACAGCAGCCCTATGAGTAGATTCATTTTTGACTGCTTCATTTTTGAAATATATTTAAAAACCAGCATTCATATCAGTATTTCTTCTCTTTTAAGCCATTCAGTAGCTCCCCACTTCAGTAAGGTTATAATTAATGGGGAGGGGGATTCAGATATCCTGACATGGATTAGAGCAATGGCGGTAACTAAATCCCAATATCTCTTAACTGCAGAACTTCAATTACCAACTGCAAAATCTGTCCTTACTGTAGTAGAGTTTATCTCATGCAATCCTGCTTAGCGATGATCATAAGAACAGTGAACATAAAACTGCCAAGAAAATGAAAATAAACTAGCTCAAAGCTCTCCTGTGCACAGGGCCAGCCGTACTAAGTGCGGGGCCCAATTGGAACCATTTTGGTGGGGCCCCCTAGAAGGAACTTTGCTGTCTGTCGCAGGGTCACAGAGCTGGATGGGCAAATAGTGCCTGCTTTCCCCTCTGTCCAAGTGATGGCTGCCAGTTGGGGATGGGGGTAGGCTGGGCAACTGGGGAATTAAGGGAATAGGAATCAGAGCTCGCACTGGAGAGTAGCCCCCATGAGTGCGGGGCCCAATTGGGCCACATTGGTCCAATGTGCTTAAAACCGGCACTGCCTGTGCACTTTAGTAGTTGTATTTGGTCTTCTAAAGGAAATTGTAAACTCTCATATAAAAATGAATGTAGCATGGCCCCCTTTAATATGAATCCATATTATATAGCTTTCCTCTTAGATCCCAGATCTACTCAGGCAGAGGAGAATAGGTGGGAGCTGGGCTGTGTCCTAATTTCAGGATCATCCCAAGGGACACGTTACCCTTTTCATTGCCCAAAGAACAATTTGTAAAGGTGTTTAATGAACTTTGTGAGTCAGTTTTTGATCCTGTGTGTGGGTGATATTGTTGTCAGACTTACAGAAATAAGATTGAGTAAACAACAGCCCCTGTGCTCCCTTCTTCGAGTTTTTTTCCTTTCTATTCTCTTCTGTACCGCTGGGGGCTATGCCAAGACCAAGAGAGGGAACACAAATGCCATTCCAAAAATGTTCCAGGCTCTCATTGTGATACAATCACGAGGAAAGCTTTCTGGAACCATCGCTACACTGTTTAATAGTCAACCAAAACAAAAGGAGGAAGGAGAGCAAGCTGCAGAGTTGAATCTAAGTTGCTGTAAAATTACCAAAAAAACACAATTAGCCAGAAGTTTAGAAGAGGGAGATACTGGAATTTAATGCAGGGGTTCCCCATGTGTACAATGAATGTGTTATACAGGCATGAGACCTGTTATCCAGGGACCTGTGGCTTTCCAGAAAATGGATCTTTCTGTAATTTGGAACTTTCTACCTTAAGTCTGCTAAAAAAAAAATCATTTAAGCATGAAATAAACCCAATAGGCTGGTTGTGTTTCCAATAAGGATTAATTATATCTTAGTTGGGATCAAGTATAAGCCACTGTTTTATTATTACAGAATAAAAAGGAAATCATTTTTTGAAATGTGGATTATTTGGATAAAATGGAGTCTATGGGAGACAACGCTCACGTAATTCCGAATAACAGATCCCATACCTGTATCCCAGAGCTGACGATATAATGCCAGTAGTATATGAAATATATCCTTACATATGCCAGAGAGTGGAACCTACTCCCAGAACTGGTGGATAGAGTAGTAGTTTTAAGGAAGGGCTGGATGCCCTTTTAGCAAGCAGGCCTGGACTGGCAATCTGGGGGTTCTGGCAAATACCAAAGGGGCTACTGTAAGGTGCCATAGAAAGTGACTATTAAGTGGGCTGGTGGGGGCTGTTTGGGCCTCAGTGTAGCAGGAATGGCAGGGCCTAGCTTGAATCCCAGTCCAGTCCTGTAAGCAAGTAACAATATAAAGTGAATGCAGAAAAGAGTAGAAGGGCCATATTAACCTGTAGACTAACTAAGGAGGGTCGGGCCCAGGTAGGGTTGCAACCTGGCCGGTATTTTACCAGCCTGGCCGGTATTTTTGATGGTTGATCCCAATGTTTTTAATAGGAAAAAAAGTTAAATATATAGGAAGGCCGGTATTTTTTTCAAGAAAATGTGGCAACACTAGGCCCAGGTTCAAGGCCCCCGCTCCCCTCTGAACACAGTTTTCAGTGTGTGATAGAACCACCTGCACCCCTGGTAGTTATACCCCTGATATTAACTATTGAGCTGCCATAGCTCTTACTGCAGGTTGCAATTGCTTAGAACCAGTCATCATATGTATCTTAATAAGGGTTATTTGTGTATACAGGGAAATAATACTCGTTGCTTAGGGAGTTGTTCACAGGACACAATTTCTTCCTCGGGCCCCCCCCCCCAGCAGTATTAGGTTTAAGGCCCCTAATTACAGACATCAGCGCAGACGCTTGTACAAAGGGAGCTGTCGTGCATTCATGTGGCAGAAGAGTAAAACAGCCGAGTATCACTCCACTTGCTCCACTAATGAAACCCTAGCACGGTGCTAATTGCAGAGCAGGAGCAGGGAGTGATTTATTTGGTAGCGGGGTGCAAATCACTGCCTGTGGATTATTTTATTTATGAGTTACAGTCACACACATGCTCATTAGCAAGATTACTGGGACTTTGCAGTTGTGTAATAGGCATCAAGGGATGAATGAACCTATTTGCATTTAAAGAGGATCTATCACAATGAAAAAAAAACATATTAAAGTAGTGTTTCGCCTTCACATTAACTTTTAGAATGTTATACCAGGGGTCCCCAACCGCTGGTCAGTGGCTCAGTCCTGAACTGGGCGGCCTAGTCTAGCCTGCAATTAATGAGGCGCACTGATTGGGACGCTGGCAAACAACGAATTGGATGCCAGTGCACGCAGATTGGACGCCATTGCGCCGAATTGGACGCCTACCCCCGCCGACCCCCCTGAGCCCCCACCTCTCTCTGGTCCAGGCCTGTCTGTGGATTCTGGCAAATGCCAGAGGGGCTGCTATAATGTACCATAGACATTCAATATTTAGTGGGCTAGTGTGGGGGCTGTTTGGGCCTCTATGTGGACTGATTGGGCCTCTGTGAACCTGAAATGCCAGGGCCTATTTTGACTCTCAGTCCAGGCCTGCTCAAGTCCATGAAAAATGTTTTGCCTTGACACCGGTCCCCGAACCAAAAATCGTTGGAGACCCCTGTGTTATGAAATGGCTACTTCTAAGACAATTTTCAATTGGTCTTCATTATTTTTTTTTATATAGTTTTTGAATTATTTGCCTTCTTCTTCTGACTTTTTCCAGTTGTCAAATGTCACTGATTGAAATTGCAAACTGGAGAGCTCCTGAATAAAAAGCACATGCTCAGTGAGCTCTAGATGAGCTCTAGGCTGCTGGTTCTATGCTAAGCTTAGGAGTCATGGAAAATTATCAAGCGGAAAGGGAGGTTCATCTATCACAGAAGCTGCTAAATATTATCCAATCATAACTCAGCAGTTATAATGTTATAGAATGAAACCTTTTCAATTGGTCTTTATTTTTTTAAAGAATTTTTTCGCATTATTTGCCTTCTTCTTCTGACTCTTTCCACCTTTCAAACGGGGGTCGATGACCCCATCTAAAAAACAAATTCTCTGTAAGTCTACAGATTTATTGTATTTCAACTGATCGTCATAATTTTATTTTTTTTATCCATTTTGAATTATTTGTCTTCTTCTTGGATAAAAATGGATAAAAAGCTAAATAACTAAAAAAAAAAAAACAAATTATAAAAAAAAAAATCAATCACTGCATCATTCTGAAAGTTAACTGAAAGGTGAACAGCTCCTTTAAAATATGCAATATTTCCATGGCTTTACTTCCCCTTTAAGGTCAAATAAGTGTGTTTTTTTGTTGCTATTTATGATGATAAAGGTGTTATGTAGCAAGGGGACAATGTCCATTGCTGGATGGAGTGGCAGGGCAGCCTGACCCTAATATAACAGAGAGGAGCGCCAATCCTAGGGCAGCTCCGCGGGAGAATAGGTTTCGGAAAGAATGCGAAGTGCGTGCCCGGAGTTTATCCAAGGTGTGTGATTGCTCAGTCAGGCTGATAAGGCTTCACTCTGGAGTAAGAGTTGGCTGCAGTCGCAGGTACCATCCCTTCCTTGGGAGCAGTGTTTACTCTCGTCTTTTCCGTTACAGATTATTCACCTATTTCTTCTGTAATATATCATCGACCGTTATGGCAAGTCAACATTGCTGAGACTCATTGCCAGCGAAGAGATTTGTGTCTTGACTCAAAAATACCGTGGCCCCTGGCGCACCTGTCCTACAATTTTATTTACACCTCTGCGTTCATTGTTACTGGTTTCCTGTGCCAGGGTATTTCAAGGGCAACTGTCACCATTGTGTACTGAAAACTCTACCTGCTATACTTGGTGCAAGGGTTGTTGCATTTAAAACGCAAGAGTCATGTCGAAGCAGGACTGCTGCTTACAATGTGCATCAGATATGATATGATCTGTGCAGCTGTAGGGACAGAATGCTCTGTTATACAGATAGCTAGAATCTCAGCCATAAAGCAGGGCAGGACTGCTGCTTGCAATGTGTATCAGATATGATCTGTGCAGCCACAGGGACAGAATGCTCTGTTATACAGATAGCTAGAAT
>CM044447.1:13493885-13505020 GCA_024363595.1 Xenopus borealis | reverse complement strand
CGCCGTATACTCCTCTGTTGTACCTCTCCCTTGAGCTAATTTGTATTCCTCCAATCCTCAGGAGTAGTCAGCACATCTTATCTAGCCGGTTATCTATTAATGGGGTCTTTGGGTGAAAGTGCAGTGGGTTAGAAGGTGCGGCTAACTATATATTTTGTACAGATATGATCTGTGCAGCCACTGGGACAGAATGCTCTGTTATACAGATAGCTAGAATCTCAGCCATAAAGCAAGACAGGATTGCTGCTTCCACTGGAGATCAGATATGATCTGTGCAGCCACTGGGACAGAATGCTCTGTTATACAGATAGCTAGAATCTCAGCCATAAAGCAGGACAGGACTGCTGCTTCCACTGGAGATCAGATATGATCTGTGCAGCCACTGGGACAGAATGCTCTGTTATACAGATAGCTAGAATCTCAGCCATAAAGCAGGGCAGAACTGCTGCTTACAATGGGGATCAAAAAGGGTCTGTGCAGCCACTGGGACAGAATGCTCTGTTATACAGATAGCTAGAATCTCAGCTGCCATAAAGCAGGGCAGGACTGCTGCTTACATGCAAACACTGTAATAAACTCTGTAAAAACCCTCTATGGACTTAGGGATCTTACACACGTGCATTTTTACCTGCGCTCCCCTGCGTTCCATTTTGCTGCGTTCAGCCGCATGGGAGAGCAGGTATAGACGCACTTAATGCTTTTCAATGGGGCTATACTCACACGAACGCATGTAGGCGCAGAACGAAGGAAAAATGCAGCATATTGCATCTGAACCTGCGTTCGGCGCCTACATGCGTTCGTGTGAGTACAGCCCCATTGAAAAGCATTGCGTGCGTCTATACCTACGCTCCCCTGCGGCTGAACGCAGCAAAATGGAACGCAGGGGAGCGCAGGTAAAAACGCTAATGTGTAAGAGCCCTTAAACTGACATCATTGCTCACCAAGCTGCTGTATTTTATGACCAATTAAATGACTGACCTAAAAGAAACTCCCAGGTAGTGAGTGTTAAAGGCAACTATGCCTTTATGCTTTATGGACAAATAATTCCATGTAACACCATCACTTTACTTGACAGGACACAGGCATTTTGTGATGTATATAAAATATTGTTTTAAAATTTCCTTCTAATGCATTTCCCCCTTCACTTTCCCTGTCAAAGTAAAAAACTCTTTCCTACATGGGTGAGGGGATTAAGGTTCCTTAAAAGCAGCGAGGTTCTCACGAAGGGCCCGGGCCTGTGATATAGCAATGTGCTCCTTGTGCAAAGTGCAGACATTAAGTGTTTAATGCAACGGGAGGAGATTAGGGGAAACTAAATCAGTATAAACACTGCTGTGCAAGACTGCGTAAAGGAAGCCGAGAGAAACCCAGAGGATTGACCTTTATCTGTCTTTTAAACTGAATTTGTTATATTCTCTGTGCTGTGCCTTGTATGGCTGTATGATAAAAATAGCAGGTATACTCACATAAAGCAGTGCTACATTTATCCCAAGTGTTTCCTGCTCTGTGTGCAACTCAAGGACAGATCTTATACAATATATAGTGACATATAGATCGACCCACACCCAAACCTAACAAGCTCTAAGCCAACCGAGCTCGACCCACTGTACTTATTTATATACCCATGTATACCCCATCTGTGACATCATCAGGCAGGGCAGGTGGGCATTAGTATATAAGTAGTCTCCTCACTGGCACTGGTGGGGCTGGGACACAATGGAGAGGTTGGGGAAGGTCTGGTGGTTAATACAGCTCACCACACACCTGTGGGGGCAATTGTTCAGCTTGAACCTGCCTGACCTGGGGTTTTTAGTCACTACTGTTTATAGATGCAGATGCAACAGATGTAGCTGAGTACAAGGACAAATTTGCACTGGGCCAATTCCAGAAAGTGCAAGATCCAGGTTTAAAAAGAAGGTGGAGGGGCAATTGTAAGCATTTTGTTCCAACTGCCTATCCCTGTACAATGGGCCTCATTGCCTTGTAGTAAATTTGTAAAAGCTTATGGGCCATATACAGAATTCTGCTGCAGAATTGTCTTTGCCACTCTCTCCCAATCTATCTGCACTTCCTCTCCCACACTGCCTGCTCTTCCTCTCCCACTGTGCCTGCACTTCCTCTCCCACTCTGCCTGCTCCTCTTCTAGCACTCTGTCTGCTCTTCCTTTCCCACTGTGCCTGTTCCTCCTCTCCCACTCTGCTTGCTCCTCGTCTCCCACTCTGCCTGCTTTTCCTCTCCCACTCTGCCTGCTCTTCTTCTCCGACTCTGCCTGCACTTCCTCTCCCACTCTGCCTGCTCTTCTTCTCCAACTCTGCCTGCTCTTCTTCTCCAACTCTGCCTGCTCTTCTTCTCCAACTCTGCCTGCTTTTCTGCTCCCTCTCTTCCTGCACCTGGAACATTTGGCATTTCGCTCCAAAATCTGCACAAAGTTCAAATGGCTAGGGGTGCAGCAGCGCAGTGGATTCTCTGCGTGTGGAGACTTTGCAATGTAATTCATTGTCTGACCATAGCCTAAAGCATCCATTGCTCCTAACAGGGTGTAGGTCCTAATTAATGAGCAATTTTAATAAAGTTTGGAAGAATATATTGGGCCCTAAATTTAATTTGCTGTGGAGCCAGTAACACCTAGTTACACCACTGGCTCCTAAGGATTGTGGGAATTGCAGTTCTACATCATCCCATTTTCAATTGCATTGTGCCTGCAACTCATTACTTAGCTGAGTACTGAAATACAGAGCTTGTTAAAGAAAACCTGTGCAGAGTAAGTCTTAAATCACAGCATCCCAAGGCCAAATTCCACTAAGGAATCATCCCCGCACCATGCTGCTCTGTGCTCCCCCTGTATGTTTATTATTAATGCTCCCTGCCTTGGAGAACACTGGGGTACCAGGAGAAAGCTCTGGATTAAATCAACACCCTGCATTCCTGGGGGCTTAACCTGCCTTGGCAGCCAGACCCATGAAAGGTTGGAAGAGACGGCAAGTCACAGACAGACTGCTTAATTTATATTATAGGGAGGGCAGGATTACAGAAGAGTGCCCCTTGCTCCCATCATTTACAAAAGCAAATATAAATATATTTAAATCAAAATTATTGAGGTAAAAACAAGGAAATGTCATTTAGTTTTTATGTGATCATTTGGCTGATGGAGCTGTTTCATGTTATTTAATCTCAACAGAGGAACTAGTATGGCAGCTCCCACTGTTTCATCTTTATAAACAGATCAATAAATAATGAGCACATGACAAGGTCCTGCTTGAAGGTCCTGTTACAGCATTAGAAACTATACGTCCCACTGAAGCCTTGGTCCAGAAATGATTCAGTACAATACTGTCTGCATTTCCCATTTTTACTAATATCAGTTTAACCTAGAAAAGATATTGAAATATGTTTGAGCAGTAAAGGGTATGTTTGAATCATTTGCTCCAGGCCATGTGCCAAATATACACAGATAAATATTTGTACTGTATTTTGTAATTAGCCCTATAAATATTTGTCATGATATTTTGGGATGTGGAACCTGCAGACAATTTAATGGGGCTGAATAGACCCCCCCAGTTGAAAGATACGGGTTTAGGCTGGAATTCTTCCATATATTTCTGATCCTTGATGTTTGGAATCAAAGGTTTCTATGTACAGAAACAACAGCCAACAGCAACACATTGTGACATCACGTACTGTTTATATATATAAAGAATTTGTTTGCTGTCTGTCTCTTTTATATGGCAGCTCTGTTAAAGGGCCACATTAACCCAATTTTTCCTACATAATATCAGAAAGGACTAAGCTTGGGGTGAGTGTTTATTTGCTGGTCACTGTTAGGGGGAGATTTGGGGTGAGTGATTATTTGTACCCTGGGTACCCCTGGAACTATAGCATGGTGACACCCCAATGTTTCTATATATCTGTAACCTTGTTATGAGCTAAGGGGGCCCAGTCTGAAGGTCAGTTAGGGGGAGATTTGGGGTGAGTGATTATTTGTACCCTGGGTACCCCTGGAACTATATCAGGGTGACTGTTACCCCAATATTTCTATATATCTGTAGCCCTGTTATGTTGAGATTTGGGGCAAGGGCTTATTTGAGCCATGGGTACCCCTGAAACTATAGCAGGGTGACCTTTCGTTATTAGATTCGGCACAGACAGGGTTAAGAGCCCATCAGTAGGCGAGTGAGTACATTTTATGGCTTGCACCAGTTAAATCTCTGCTTGGACTCCTCTTCCTCCTCTCTTGCCAACAAACAGATGATTGTTAGTAACAATTAACATTACAATATTCCTGCCCCAGCCACGAATACAGAGACATGTGGCCCCAGCACAATGCAAAAAGGAGCCCTTATGTCTGTGACGTCCATCAAAACTCAGACTCCTGTTGAATGCTGTTAACTCCATCCACTTGAGCAATGGGGCCCCTGACTCTGCAGAGCATAAAAGGTCAGGGGTAACTGTGTTTAGGTGGCTGTTGTCATAATGATCTGGCCACTGGGTGGCGATGTTCCACTAATACCTATAACAGAGTTGATAGAGCTATAGAAAAACAAAGAGATATAGACAGACAGAAAGACAGAATGATGGACAGACAGTGGAAGTGCAATGGAAAGTCATATAACCTTAAAAAAAGATCTGAATTTAGCACAGTTAATAAAATCTGCCCTATATCGGCCAATACAGCATCAGGACGATGAGACTTATATAAAGCCAAGTGAGTGCGTCAGTGGCTGGTGGGACGTGGGAGTGGGTGCACTGTCCTGTTGTGAATGAGTATACAGGGGCCAGAATGCTGAATTATTCATGAGAAAGAGGAATGTTCTTACTCGTGTCCCATGGAAGGAACAAAAGACAGAATCTTCTTCAAACAAAAGCCTCAATGTTGTGTCCATGTGGGACTGAAAAGGAAATTTCACTTATGTTGTAACTAAAATCCATCATAAAATATTGTCTAATCCTTTATTTCTATAGCACCAACATTTCACATCCATCATCTTTTGTTGACAAAAGCCTAGTTGCTAGTTTAGGGCTAGTCTACACGGGAAGAATCAGGGAGATTTGTCATGAGGCGCGGCGTTTTCCCAAATCGCTCGAAATTGCCGCAACTTCGAGCGTCTTCAGAAAATGCAGCGCCGCATTTGAATAGGCGCAGGCGATGCTTCATTAAAGCAGCTGAAAGGCAGAGGGGAGTAGTTTGGGGAGATTAGTCACCGCAAAGAAGAGGCGATTAGTCGCCAGGCCAACAAATCTCCCCCCCAAATCTTCCCGTGTGGACTAACCCTTAAGGGGGACCCTAGCAACCAGATAGCAGCTTAATCGTAATGGCACATGGAAGTTTAGACCATTATTGTCCTCTGGCAGAAAACCACCATTTAGGACATTGTCTTAAATAAAAAATAAAGATCAACTGCAGGGCTGTAGGCCCAAGTGTTGGATGTGGCTGACCCCAATGGGATGCTATATACTTATTCCTCTGACATCATCATGTTGCTATGATCTCAAACACTCATTATGAGAAATAATCAGCCGTTACATGTATGACGCAGGGCAGCATGGCTACACACGATAGCGTTAGGTTAAATTTTATATTTCAGGGATTTTTCCCGCACACCACAAAATTTTTACATTGGCGCCCTTACATATGGGACTGGAGGAGTTAATCTTTGGGATAATAAGCTCTGTCTGAGTCATCAACCTATACTATCACACTCCTGTCTGAGCTAATGAGGATAAACACATTGACAGTGTCTGGCACTATCACTAGCGGCTCAGCCTACAAAGCACCCACAGATTGTCAGGGGTTCGGTGACAGTTGCGCAGCTGGAAGCATGAGAGAAGTGTCAGCTTGATTGGCAGCCAAATTCCTAGAATTATCTAGTAACTTACAGTCATACCTGGTGCCTCTAGGCCAAGGGCATATCAAAAGTCAGGATGAAATGTGGGGGCAATTTATTCACTCTCAAAATCCATGGAAATCCGAAAGCAGAGGGTCAAAACTTTCAACTTACTAACTGCGATGACTAACGAACTGAAGCATGATAGATTTGTCGCTTCCTTTGTTTGCTGCCTGCCCTGAACTATGATTGGCTATCATGTTGATCTGAGGGCTATTCTCTAACATTTGCCCAGGAACCTTGTTGATCTTCTCAGTTATCTTCACTGACCTTAACCTGTCATTCCTGCTCTTCAGGTTTTATGACACTCCCATCATCCAGAAGAAATTCCTCTGTGGATGTTCCAGTGTGGCCCTAGAATAACATCCTGTTAAAATAAGTATTTACCGCTGATGGACTATTTTTGGCCACAAGATGGAACAGGCAAGAGCATTGAGCAGAACCAGCAACAGCAACTAATACGGCTATATATTGAGCAGCTTGATATAAAAAGATATTGTTGCAATACTTTTCTACAGTCATCTTGTACTGCTGCCACCATCTTGCCCCACTGTCTCCATCTTTCTCCACTATATTCTGTACCACTGACATGATAGTTCTCCATTGTTGGCATCTTGCTCTACACGCTTCATCTTGACCTACCATACGCAACTTGCCAAACAGTGTCCATGTTGGCCTGCTGTCTCCATCTTGTCCTACTGTCTCCATTGTGACCTACATTCTCCATCTTACCCTACTGTCTCAATCTTGACCCATCATCTACAACTTGCCCTATACTGTCCATCTTGGTTTACTGTCTCCATCTTATCCTATTGTCTCCATTTTGACCTACAGTCTCCATCATGCCCTACTGTCACCATCTTGTCCTACTGTTTCCATCTTTACCTACTGTCTCCATCTTTCCCTACTGTCTTCATATCGTCCTATTTTCCCCATCTTGACCTATCATCTACAACTTGCCATACAGTGTCCATCTTGGCCTACTGTTTCCGTCTTGTCCTACTGTCTTTATATTGCCCTACTGTCTACATCTTGACCTACCATCCACAACTTTCCAAACAGCGTCAATCTTGGCCTGCTATCTCCATCTTGTTCCATGTCTCCATCTTGACCTACCATTCACAACTTTCCAAACAGTGTCCATCTTGGCCTAGTGTCTCCATCTTGCCCTAATGTCTCCATCTTGCTCTACTGTCCCATCATGCTCTACTAGTATTGCCTTATTATACCAACTCTCCCACAGTCATCATATCTTGAGCTACTGGTCTGTGGGGCCTAGCAATGTACATTGTCTGGGGCAGTTGCCCATATTTAGACGCCCTAAAAACAGCTATGGGAACATCAGAGACCTTGTTAATTCAAGTCACTAATTTTAGTCACTAAAAAATCCCAGGAGGGGATTCCTATCACCCTTGGCCTAAGATGCGATTTAAATATAAAAAATGTAATGTAAAAATAATGTCTTCATGAGAACTCTGTAGGAATCGGAAACTATTGCTGCTGGAGATTGCATCCAGTGTTTCTTTTATGGGGAAACAAGAGCCGGGATCGAGGAATGATTAATATGGTATCAGGATCTGTATGCTTTGCAGATGTCTCGTGATAACATCAAGTGAAACAAATGTACTGGAGCACAGGAAATAATAAATAATGACATTATAAATAATAAAGGGATATATTTTGGATTGAAATCAGCAATGCCAAAGACTGACAAGGAATGCTGGGAGCTGTAGTTTCAAAACAAACAAACCAACTGCCCTAAAATCCTCAGTCTGTGTCTCCCTGGGATATTGATGGGTTATTGATGGACAGCACAATACAGGGCCACATATAATCTTCTGTCCCCTGGCACCTGCTGGGGGCCAATAGCTGTCTGGCAGGTTACTCAGTCCCAAAAGGCTATCTCAGTCCGTGACCTTGCGGTCACTTCAAATTCCACTTCCTCTGTTAAAACAACCACAACAACTGCCTGTTACTTAATGGCTACAGGAAATCCTTGGGATACGCTCCTGGCAAAGGTCGCAGGGACATGTTTTTTAATTCATATTCCTCAACTTTCTTTTTTTTTTACAAATCGGAACCAGCAGTTCTGCACAGAGAATTGCATTCATCTTACGTGTTTTACTTACTAATGAACAGGAGCTGACATTATTCAGTCAGGAGTTTCTCTCCCCCAGTAGAACAGTGCCCCCCCCACCTGTGACTTAATTATTACATAAACCATTAAAATACGTAACTTCCCCTGTGGGTTTCTCTTTTTTGCCCCTGCAGGAGAGCTGAGACACAGTACTGCCTCTGAGGTCTAGTAACTAATAGCAACCAAACAACAGGTAGAAGTTAATGCTCTGCACTTTGAAAGCAAACATTGGTTACATTTTTTAGTGGTCACACACAGAGAGATCTG
Source organism: Xenopus borealis (assembly GCA_024363595.1). Classification (NCBI taxonomy): domain Eukaryota; kingdom Metazoa; phylum Chordata; class Amphibia; order Anura; family Pipidae; genus Xenopus; species Xenopus borealis. Next base: position 13,496,734 of record CM044447.1, on the reverse strand, counting down.
CTAGTTTCGCGATTTTACCAAACGAGCAGATCTCTCCCCGTTTGAGGTGGGCGATATCAGACTGATCCAATCGTGGGAGCTAGGGATCATGATGCAGGAGTACAGTCAGTCAGATCAGGGCAGCCATTAGAAATCACGGGGCCCCGCACAACAAAATTTTCGGGGGCCCCGCCCACGCTCGCACCCAAGCCCCACCCCTGGTGGTCACGGCTCCCTTATAAGTTAAAAAAAAAAACATTGGCACCAGGGACTCCATAAAAGTTTAAAAAAAAAATTGGGGCCCCAAAAAATATATAAAAAAAAAACATTGGCAACAGGGCACCCCTAACATTAAAAAGAATTGGGGCCCAAAAGAATATTTTTTAAACCAAACAATGGTGCCAGGGCCCCCCTTACAAGCCCCAAAGGATATATATTTTTTAAACCATTGGTGCCAGGCCCCCCTTACAAGTAAAAAAATGGGGCCCCAAAAAATATTTAAAAAAAAAAAAATATTGGTGCAGGGGCCTATAAAATATTAAAATAAAACATTGGTGGCCAGGGGATTTAAAAAAAAAAAAAAAAAAACACATTGTTGCAAGTAGAATTGAACTCGTGGCTTCAGGACTCCAGTTATAGTTGTTTTCGTGACTTCGGGCACATGCTTCAAGACTTCAATGTTGGCTCCTTTCTTGACATCGGCATTTTCGGCGCTTCTGCATTCATCTCGGCAGCACGGCTTCGGCGCTCGGGAGGGGGGCCCGGCTCTTCGAAAAGTGCAGCACTGCTGGGCCCCCCCTTCAACCCCGGGCCTGGGACACTTGTCCCCCCTGTCCCCCCCTGATGGTGGCCCTGGGTCAGATCAACGAACAGATACAGGGATTTTTAGCCCTGCCAGATTTTTATCTCTGTTGATCGGGGAAGCCTGTTGGAGGGCTGCATAAATGGGCCAATAAGCTGCCGACTAGGTCTATCGGCATCTTTTATCGGCCCATGTATGGCCACCTTTAAGGTGGCGATACACGTAGAGATCCACTCGTTTGGCAATTTCACCAAATGAGTAAATCTATCCCAGATATGCCCACCTTTAGGTGTGTGATATTGGACTGATCCGATCATGGGTCGTAATTGGCAGTGATTGGATCATAATCCAGGCAATACGGGTGGTCTGAATGCGGGACCGCATTATCGAACAGATGCAGTTGTGATCCGTTGGGATTTTAAGGCTTAGGCCAGACGGGGAGATTCGGGGGCGATCCGTCGCCTGGCGACTTCTCGCCGCGACTTCTCGCCCCCGAATCTCCCCAAATAGCTAGGCACCGCTGCGCACCGGCGAGGCTTAAAAACGCCTGCGCTTATTCACACGGAGCGGCACGATTTTTAAAGTCGCCAGGCGACGGATCGGCCCCGAATCTCCCCGTCTGGCCTTAGCCTTAGCCCTGCCCGAGTGACATCGGGCCATATTTCAGCCAGATATAAATTGGGGAAACCCATCAGAGGGCCCCATACACAAGCCAATAAATTGCTGACTCGATCTGTTCGGCAGCTTTTATCGGCCCATGTATGGTCACCTTTACCCCTTAAGTGAGGAAATTTTCCCTTGGTTCTAGAACATGATGAAGCCCCATTCTGTCCGAGCAAGCTGAGTCCAGCCCCAGGGTACAACCTCTCAGCAGTTACATCGACGACATTCACACCTTCTGCCCCTTGCCAAGAGCTGAGAAACAGAAGTGTAACAATTTGTGGTGTTAAATTCTTCATGTACACTGTGTTGTGGTAACAGAAAGAAGACAAACAGGGAGTGTATGATGTGGAAATGCCATTGTGCTTCGCTGCCATTTCACTGGTTTATTTTAAGCTTGGGATTCTGAAAGCAGCTTGTTTGCTTTATCCATGCCCCTGTTTTCTGTCTGCCAGCCTCTGTGCAATTTTATACAGCGGCACAGCTCCCTGACAGCCAGAGATAAAAGCCATCCCTCACAGTGAGAACACGCTGTGCAGCTTTTCTGCCGGGGAGAGGGAGCTGTCACATGGATTCCTTAGATCCTTATGCAATGAACTGCTTTGGATGCACAGGAGGATTCTGGGGGACACTGAATCTTATCAGGGCTGTCCAAACTCTTCGCTATGACTGTGTTGCACAATTGGTACACAACTGTTACTTTTATTAATGCACAATGGTCTATAGGATACCTACAGGGGGCATGCACAACTTAGGGCCCTCTTTAGAGTTTGCAAGCAATGGAGTAGCCCCTGTAACAGCAGATATCTCATATCAAGCAACAAAGGTTTGGGGATTATGAACTCAAGGGGATCCCCGTGGAAGGTAAAGGAGCTTTTGGCCAGCCTGCAGGGCTGCTTAGCAAGGCTCAGTTTAACAGAACTCTATAGGGCTAATATTATAAAGATTAAATGTTAGCTCTAAGTCTAGTAGCCCATAGCGGTTAAAACAGGCAGCCAAGTTATTATATAATGCGACATTTCATAAAGGAATCCCTTTAATGTTACACTTTATTCTCATTCTGATGAAATACCCATTTCTCTCAGCTTTGACCTTAGCTTGGCAACAGGAAAGGGTCAGCGTGCCAGAGGGATGTGGCTATGGCTGGAGGGGAGGCAGGGGAACTTGGATCCAAATTCAAGACTGAGGCTAAAAACAGGACATTCCGGAGACATAGTAATGAGCGCCCTCAGTGTTGCTTGGCAAGCAGCTTGCAATCCAAATTGTCAACTTATTTACTGCTTTTGGTGTCTCCTGAAAACATTCTGTGTGATCTGACCCCACAGCATCCTATATTCATATAACTGATTGTATCATATATAGGCACAGATATACCCCCATCTTTCCCCCAACCACTGTCACAGTGTAA
>CM044447.1:13420324-13437672 GCA_024363595.1 Xenopus borealis | reverse complement strand
GAGTGCTTATTTGTACCCTGGGTACCCCTGGAACTATAGCAGTGTGACTGTTACCCCAATATTTATATAGATCTGTCAAACTCTCAGGGTCCAAGAAACCGGAGATTCTCTCTCTCGCACTTGCTGCAATTAAATTTTATTTATGTGTTGCACTTGTTTGTTACAAGATAATATGGTCGCACAATGCTTAGTTATATTACAGATATATACACATAGTAGCTGAGGCTATAAAAAAAAAAAAAAAAACCTTTGTATAGTTTATCCTTTTGCTAAAACATTTGATACTTAGCATTGCAATGTTTAATAAATAATATATTCACATTTAAACACCTGTAAGTCTCTAGCATGCCGTCTCTTTCTACAGGAGTTAAACACACATAAATACTAGTATTTCAAGTTACTCATCTGCCCAGATGCAAGGCCACTCTCCCATCTCCCCTCACAGACACAATAGGTTAAAATACACTGATTATTCTACCAACAGCAGGTTGGGTAAACACAGCCCTGAAAAAATCGACCTTCTGCTGGTAAATAAAGCAATGGGAGAAGCAATGTCTGGAGCCTCTGATCTTGTAGAACTACAAGCCCCATAGTAAAGCGGATAGAGGGTGCAGGGAGTTGCAAGGTGGACCGGCAGAGGTTGCCTGGAGTTTGTGTGATTCTGGGCCTCTTGTTTCAGGGAAGCAGAGCCTCCATCATTTGCAAGTTATTAACCCCTTCATTATACAGCCCAATAGAGAGATTTAAATACTTTCAACCCCATCTCAAATACTTACAAAGCCGTATCCCCTCGACTTTCCCGTCTGTCTGTCCGTAATGACCACCGCCTCGTCGATATCCCCGAAAACCTCAAAATATTTCCTGAGGGAGGCATCAGTTGTGTGATACGGGAGACCCCCTACGAAAATCTTGGTGAAAGTTGTGTCTTTTTGCACGGTGTGCATGGTCACAGGCAAATTCACCAGCTGCTATAAAAAAAACATCCAAGTCTTCGCAGGCTTCCCCTCTAACTCCAGTGCATCGATACAAAACATAAACAAAAAAAAAATATTCTTTCTTTCTCTAAATCCTTATTTTATATAAAATTGTTGCAATGCTTCAATAGCAAAATAAAAAAAGTGCCGGTTACAGATTGCTAGCAGTAGTGGGTAAAGAGGTAGTTAATGCAGAGCTGTGTAGCAGGTGGGAAGGTGCTAGAGAAACTCCATGCACCATCTGTTCTGGCCAGCACTCTCTCTGGGTCTGAGCTGGCTCTGCTAATATGCAAAGGAGTGCATACTTCCCAAGCCTTTGTACTCAGTCACAGCCCCGCCCACCAGCTACAGAACACGCCTCTCCCAGAACCTTCCCTTTGGAGGAGGGAGGTGCAAACTAAAAAAAAAATTCTTTAGCCTTCTGGGAGTTGTAGTTTTTAACCAAAGCCAGCAACAGACCTGAAAGAGAAATGACTTCTGCTACAATGTTTCAAGAGTCAGAAACAGGGATCGGAAAGGGATAAACAAACACTGTTACTTTGAGTAGCAATTGCATGTGAAATGAATGTCTACTGGGCAGATGCTTACAATTATACTTTATTTATAACCTGATTTACCTGGTGCCGTTTCTATTTCTAAGGCTTACCCCTGACATTATTCATTGGCTGACTGGCTGAGGATCACGGTAGTTGTATTTGTAACAGCTGCAAGACATGCTGCAGCTGGAAGTCGCTGTGTCGCAGCGTTGCATGCATTTTTTCAATGAAAGAATTCCCATTAGAGCAGGCTACTGATACAGGTATCATTGGTTTCTATGGTATATGTCACACAGTTGCATAAATTACTTGTCCGGCTGTGACCCCTGGGTTGGGTGCTGTTAGAAATGGTTTCAGTATTACACATCAGAGTTTTCCCTTGATTGTATATAACTGCCCCCCAGAGTGATAACACTATGGGCGAAGATTTGGGATAACGCCTTGACCACAATGTATCTGCTGCTTTTAACGGAAGCAAAGAGCGTGATTAACCCTTGATAGCCCTCCGCCAACTTTGTATCAACATTCTCAAGCAACTAGAGGAGATCACTCCAGCAGATGCCACCTTTTCAAGCATTCTCCATGGTTAGTGCCAGCCAGTGGTGTAACTAGATGTTACTGGGCCCAACAGCAGATTTATTTTAGGGCCCCCAAAGTATCCAGAGGTTGTCATGTTTTACCACTTTATATTGAAATTGATCATTAAGTAGGGCCTAATGGGCCCCCTATTCCTCCTGGGCCCCCCTGCAGCCACAGGGTCTGCTTCCTCTGTAGTTACACCCCTGGTGCCAGCACCTTCAGCCTTCTAGTGGAAGCAATAGAGCTAGGGATGTAATAATAGAGGAAGAAAACCCTGCAACTGTTGCTAGGTCTGGAAGCTCTAGGGGCCCAATGCTATAGCGACCTGGAAGGTATAGAGGCCTGGAAGATATTGGGGCCTGGAAGGTATAGGGGCCTGGAAGATATTGGGGCCTGGAAGATATTGGGGCCTGGAAGATATTGGGGCCTGGAAGATATTGGGGCCTGGAAGGTACAGGGGTCTGGAAGGTACAGGGGTCTGGAAAGTATAGAGGCCTGGAAGATATTGGGGTCTAGAAAGTATAGAGGCCTGGAAACTATAAGGGCCTGTAAGATATTGGGGCCTGGACGGTACAGGGACCTGGAAAGTATAGGGGCCCAGATGTTTTAGGGGCATAAGTCATAAGCAGTTTAAATATATTGTTATAAAATTGTCTTATTCCTAAAGTGTATTGGGTTACACCACTGACTAACCACTTCCCCCTTTAAAAAGGGGGGGGGGGGCTCTCTTTTAAGTTAACCTTTAGTATGTTATAGAATGGGCAATTCTAAGCAACTTTTCAATTCAATTTTATTTAGTTTTTAAATTATTTGCCCTTTTACAACTTTCAAATAGGGGTACCCATCTAAAAACAAATGCTCTGTAAGGCTACAAATTTATTGCTATCACTGCTTTTTTATTACCCGTCTTTGTATTCAGTCCTCTCCTATTCATATTCCAGTCTCTTATTTCGAATGAATGCGTGGTTGCTAGGGTAATCTGCACCCTAGCTACCAGATTGCTGGAATTGCAAACTGGAAAGCCGCTGAATAGAAAGCTAAATAGCTCAAAAACCACAAATAATAAAAAAATGAAAGCCAATTGCAAACTGTCTCAGGATATCACCCTCTACATCATACGAAAAGTTAACTTAAAGGTGAACACCCCCCCTTTAATCTGCTCACGCATAGGGGACTACAATTCCCATGATGTCTTTTTGCCTTGCTGTTCTCAGTGAGACCTAAGGCTGGAAGGCTTACAAGGGAGTGTGGAGCTGCCTCAGTCTGACTAAGAAATGTTTCCCCTGTTTGCAAAGCAAATAAGCCTGAGCCAAAACCCCGCCACAGACCGCCGCCACTGAAATACACTTTGTTCTCGCAGTCTGAAGCCGCAAACAGTGTGCTGAGATAGGGGGCTGATTTATGGCATTGAAGGGAGGCGGGGCTTGTTCCCCAGCAATCACTTAGGGAGAGGAATAACAGACTGCACTTGGCAGTCCCAGTTTGCATATACAGTGATAGATTCCCCTTTGATATAATAGGGCAGGATTTGCATGAGCGAATGCTTTTAGCTTGCAATGATTAAGTGCCCTTCTGCCTGTTTGTTTTGTGCCTTTTATCCTGACAACAGGACGCACCATGTCGCAACTAATATCCTGTGGGTTTTCTGTAACATATTTAAATGAATTCCCTCTTTAGGAAGCTGGGTACCCCCATCCCCAAATACTACCAGTGCCACCCTCTCAGCCAACTCACACACTGTCTCAGCAGGACCGGATTTGTGGAGAGGCCACCTAGGCCCGGCCTAGGGCGGCAGGGCCACCGTTGTGTAAATCGGGCCCTGTGTGTAAGGGAAACAATATGGCACCTCCTTCCCAAATGTATAAATATAAATATACAGAGAAGGAGTGCTCTGGGCACACAATAAGCTATACCCTCATACTGTACTGTCTAAGGGAAACAATATGGCACCTCCTTCCCAAATGTATAAATATAAATATACAGAGAAGGAATGTTCTGGGCACACAATAAGCTATACCCTCATACTGTACTGTCTAAGGGAAACAATATGGCACCTCCTTCCCAAATGTAAAAAATACAAATATACAGAGAAGGAGTGCTCTGGGCACACAATAAGCTATACCCTCATACTGTACTGTCTAAGGGAAACAATATGGCACCTCCTTCCCAAATGTATAAATATAAATATACAGAGAAGGAATGTTCTGGGCACACAATAAGCTATACCCTCATACTGTACTGTCTAAGGGAAACAATATGGCAGCTCCTTCCCATACGTATAAATACAAATATACAGAGAAGGAATGTTCTGGGCACACAATAAGCTATACCCTCATACTGTACTGTCTAAGGGAAACAATATGGCACCTCCTTCCCATATGTATAAATACAAATATACAGAGAAGGAATGTTCTGGGCACACAATAAGCTATACCCTCATACTGTACTGTCTAAGGGAAACAATATGGCACCTCCTTCCCATATGTATAAATACAAATATACAGAGAAGGAATGTTCTGGGCACACAATAAGCTATACCCTTATGCTGTACTGAACAGAAGACAGCAATGAATTATATAGAGATGCAGCCTTGAAGCCTTTAGATATAAATCATTTGCTGAGCCAATAAGTCTATAGCTGTGGCATTATCTACATTTCAACCAAGGCCTCATACTCCCCCCTCTAAGCTAGTTTGGTTCAACCTGATGCTAGGCTGCCCCCACCCCATCCCTTTTCTTTTTGGCTGAAGCCTCCACACAGGGGTCCCTATTCAGGGAGACATCAGCAGTGACTGGCAAATACAGACTCAAGCCAAGCCTGCCTGTTAGATCCCGGACACCTCAGCCTCTGATGCCCCGCCTAGGGTTGCCACCTGGCCGTTTTTTTACCGGCCTGGCCGGTATTTTTGATGGGTGATCCCAATGTTATTAATAGGAAAAAAAGTTGAATATATAGGAAGGCCAGTATTTTTTTTAAGAAAAGGTGGCAACCCTACCCCCGGGTTGCCACCTTTTCTTCCTATACATTTACCTTTTTTTCCTATTAATAACATTGGGATCAACCATCAAAAATACCAGCCAGGCCGGTAAAATACCAGGTGGCAACCCTACCCCCCCACACTAGAATATATCCTGTATACAATGTCATTTTGATATTATTCCTCTTTACACAAGGATTTTTTTCCACTCCAGAATGTCCTTTTTTTATTTCTTATCTGCACTTGGGGCATAAAGTTCATCTCTGTAGGACAGGGTTATCATATCTCCATCTTGCACCCCCCTCCCCACATGAGCAAACAAACCCAGGCAGGGCAATCTTGCTTTAGAAATTAACCATTCCCTGTCCATGGGGGGGGGGGTACCTTTTCATTAACATATTGCGTGATGCAGATGTCAGTGCTGACTGACTGGGGGGTTATTCTAATTATCTTTTATAATTTTTTCATTGACACATTCAGTCATGTGCCTGGTTGTTAGGGACAGTAGCCCCAAATTGGGGTATAAATGCCTAAACTACACGTTTCAGATAATTATAGGAATCTTTCATTGTCACTATAAAAAGTCCAATGTGCTAAAACTGACACTTTGGCTGCCCCACCCCCCTGATACTTCCCTGTATCGGCCAGCAGTGACACAGTTATCTAATAGTTAAGTTTCACACGTGGGTGAAGTTTAACATTTAGTTCAAGTGAATCCTGCCTAACATTACTTATTCCAGAGGAAGATGGAAAAGCCCCATGTGAAGCCTCAGAAGAAATGAAAATTCACTATACCCAAGCTGTCCAACTGGAGGGCTGGATTTGGTCTTCTAGGGTATTTTTTTGGCTCCAGGCCTGTCTATGTGCTCCACATACTGCTGTGTATGACATCATATTGATAACAGTCTGGCTCATAAAACATGAATAATCTCAGATGATTGCCCAACTACATGGGAAAGGTTGGGCAGCCAGCATTGCTCAGTATACTCTATCACTATCATGTTGTAGAAACATTCCCAGCTACATGACTGAAATACACACGATACAGAAAGGTCGTTATCCAGAGATGTAATTAGATTCCCCAGGGAAAGATAACACAACCCATTAGAGATAAGCCTGTTACCTCCAGTGTAATCTGGGACTCATTAAAACCAAAGCGTCCTGGGGATTAATCGGGGAATGAGTACATTTGCATAAAAATAATGGATAAATGCCCATGTGCCGCTTTGGCCAAACAGAAGTGCCAGGTGGGTAGCATAATCACCGTGGGAAAATCATTGCAAAATAAAACTGATGGTCCCCTAATGGTTGCAGATCACAAGAGTGTAGGCCAAAACAGGGAGCTCCTCAATGACAAACTCACCCAACAGGATTTTTAAACCTGCCCATTTCCAGGCCAGTAATCATCCTGGTACTTTTTTTGGCCTGAGAATGGCCACCTTACATGAAAGATACTGGAGAGGTACGATGACAACAGATAGAACAAAGGAGAAAAGGTGTTATTTGCACAACAGGGCAAGACAAGATGGAGTAGGACAAAATGAAGACAGTAGGGCAAGGTGGTGACAGTATAGAAAGATAAAGACAGTAGGGCAGGATGGAGAGAGTAGGGTAAGATGAAAACAGTAGGTCAAGATGTAGATAGTAGGCCATGGTGGTGACAGAAGGCAAAGTGAAGACAGAAAAGCAAGATGGAGGCAGCAGGATAAGGAAATAGTAGGGCAAAATGAAGACAGTAGAAGAAGTTGGAGACAGTAGACAAGATAAAGACAGTAGAGAAGTATGGAGAGAGTAGGACAAGATGGAAACCGTAGGGCAAGATGATGACAGTAGGACAAGACAGAGATAACAGGACAAGATGGAGACTGTAGAGCAACATGGAGATGAAAACAGTAGAGAATGGTGGCCATTGTAAAGCAAGATGGAAACAGTAGAGTGAAATAAAGACAGTAGAGCAAGATGGAGACAGTGGAGCAATTTGACCGAATAGAAACGGAGGGAAAGCATATCAAGGGCCATTCAAGATATGCCTCACCCCCATCCTTTTTTTCTGTCCTGGTTAACAGCCTCACTGATGGGAACGACAGCTCTTCAGCTGCTGATATACAATACACTGGCTGATATGGTAATCCACAGATTAAAATGTTCAAACCTGATCCACAAACTGGCCGTTTGGTCATCAAACACACAGAGAGAATCATACGAATTGCGCGTGTATGGCCAGCATTAATATCTGGGCATCTGTGGAAGGGGCAGATGTAGAAGATAAAGTATCAAAAGCCCACTCTCACTTCCACTCCTCTCTGCAGAACTATAAACCTGTGCCACGCAGTAGGCTTTGCCTGTTATACAGAGGTCACTTGGGTCTCCTTCATCTTAATATACACAAACCCCCAGGAGTTTGACAGTTTAGTGATGAATCCCTGCATGGGGTTAACCTTTTTTTTTTCCTTTAATTTTATTTTGTTTACACACAAGCCCCATCAGGATTCCATAAAAGGAGCTGGTGCCTGGCCACAGTCACACAAGGCGGCCTATTAAATTCAGAGCGAGCACTCAGTCAAGAGAAAATCATCCAGCTGCTCCTTTGGAACAGGCTGCTGGGGGTCCATCATTTCTATAAAGGGTCTTCCCCTTCCCCCCCATCTTCCCATACACTTTTGTATGTTGGTATCTAATCTGAAGCTCAGTATTTTTGGCACAGGGAGGGTTTTCTCATAAACCTCTGTTCTTCTTGTCATTTATCCCGCTCTGATGATAGTTGGGGGTGACCCGCTTTGGTGGCACAGCACTGACAAGTGCAAAATTGGCAGGTGTTGTTTTTAAAGGGGAAATTATAAAGAAAAGGACATAAAAGCTGAGGTTGATATATCCATTAAGATCAAACTTATAGGCAAGTACTCGGCTCTGCTCTTTTTGGCAAAACACCCAAAACTGGCCACCAGGGGTACAGCAAAGCTGCCATACATCAATGGATATAGTATTTTGGCAGAAATGAATGGTTTGGCCAAGATATTGATCAGACAGGCCATCAGGAGATCTTCATACAATGAGATGCCAACATAGTCTGGAGTGGGTCAGTCTATGGTCACCTTAAGGGCAGAGACACACGTGGAGATTCGGGGGGAGATTTCATTGCCCAACGACAAATCGCCTCTTCTTCATGCAACTAATCTCCTCAAACTGCCTTCCCACCTCATGAGGGAAACTTTGGGAAACCGAATCGTTTCGAGTGCCATCCCCCCAGCGATTTACACTCTAGCCAGCGGAGAGGCAGTTCGGGGGGGGGTTTAGTCACCCCGTATTTAGAATCTAGCTGCTGCCCCCCAGTCATGAATGGTTAAATGACACTCCTGCTCTGAGCCAGACGTGAGGGAGAACAGAGGAAAGGAGGAAGCTGATTATTGAAAATAACAAATCCCAGGGCAGTTCCCACTCATGGTGTAAGGGGTGCAAAACAGAGTGAAACTCTAGAACTGTTATCGCCAAAAAGATTAGCTGAATCTTTAGTGTCTTCAAGTTAAAATTTAAACATATGGGAAGGAGGTGCCATATTGTTTCCCTTAGACAGTACATGTGATGGTATAGCTTATTGTGTGCCCAGAACATTCCTTCTCTGTATATTTGTATTTATACATATGGGAAGGAGGTGCCAAATTGTTTCCCTTAGACAGTACAGTATGAGGGTATAGCTTATTGTGTGCCCAGAACATTCCTTCTCTGTATACAGTATTTGTATTTATATTACAGGAGGGAGGTACCTAAGTTCCAATACATAAAATATTGGCATTGCTGTTGCCTGTAACAGGTGAAGCCCATATAAAGGCAGTGCTGGGGGTGCAGAGTTGTAGAGCTGGGCCTAAGGAAACAAAGGAGAGGTGGGTGAAAAGGAAAACAGATGCATATTGGGGTAATTATCTGCCCTGTGTTGTGGAGTTTCCAGCCAATACAAATAAACAACATTTGGCAGCATTGACATCGGCTCTTCTTATGCAGATAAGGGGCCCCGAGTAACTCTATATTTGGTGATACAAATGGCACAGAAGAGAAGAGAAAATCCCTCTGTGCTTATTCCATTCTCTGGGTTTAGATCATTTACTGGAAAAGAGAACAATGACCACTAACAGTACAATGTAGTGAAGAAACAGATTTGAAAATTAAAAAAACAGGGTCACAGCAAGGAACATAGATTATACAAAGCAATTAAAAAAAAATACAATCACTCGATTTATACTTACTGGTTCAACTTCTGACTCATGAAGCAGGGGCAAGCTGATCTAAGAGAGAACTGGCCTTCTACGCTGTTTCAGGAGTAAGAACCAGCTAACAGAATGGGAGACCTTGTGACTGGATTATAGGTAGGGTTGCCACCTTTTCTACAAATAAAAAATACCGGCCTTCCCATATTTTTGCCGTTTTGTCCTATTAATAACATTGGCATCAAGCATTCTTTTTAAAAATACCGGCCAGGTGGCAACCCTAATTATAGGGGAAGCTTGATCTAGTCTTAATTATATATTAAAGATTACAGATAAAACATAATACAGCACATGGGTATAGATTTATTCATCCGCATGTATGTGTTATGCTTTGTAGAGAAAACATTATCCGTCTATTAATGGAATAGTGCCCTCTGGTGGCTGAATCATGAAACTGTTGAAATGTTATGTAAACTAATTTTGAATACCTGTTATCCAGAAAGCTCTGAATTACGGGAAGGCCATCTCCCATAGACTCAATTTTAATGAAATAATTCAGATTTTTAAAAATTTAATTCTTTTTTTTCTGTAATAATAAAACAGTAGCTTGTACTTTATCCCAACTAAGATATTCTTAATCCTTATTGGAGGCAAACCAATCCTATCGGGTTTAATTATTGATTAAATTATTTTTTAGTAGTCTTAAAGGGCTTATACTTTTAGTATAATGCAGAGAGCAATGTTCTGAGAGAATTTGCAACTGGTTTTCAATTTCTTATTATTTTTTAGCTATATCGCTTTTATTCAACTGCTCTTCAGATGGCTATATAAGCAATCAGGTTGCTAGGGTCGAGCCTACCCTAGCAACCATGCACTGATTTGAATAAGACAATATGAGTAGGAAAAGTAGCAATAACAATACATTAGTAGCCTTACAGAGCATTTGTTTTCAAAAGGGGTCAGTGACGCCCATTTGAAAGTCAACGGAAAAAAGCAAATAATAAAAAAAATATATAAAAAATAAATAACAAAGACCAACTGAAATGTTGCTTAGAATAAGCCATTCTATGACATACTAAAAGTTAACCAAAAGGGGAACCACCCATTTAAAGAAGAAGGAAAGCAACTGAGGCACTTTATTACTAATAGATTAGCAATTATAGTGCAATATATAGATATAGAACAATATATTTATTCTGCAGAATGCTTTACAATACCTGAGTAAACAGCTCTAGAAGCTCTCTCTGTTTGTTTAGGATACAGCTGCCATATTAGCTTGGTGTGACATCACTTCCTGCCTCTCCCTGCTCACTCATTACAGTTGGGAAGGAAGAGGGAGAAGGGAGGGGGAGAGGTGCAAACTGAGCATGCTCACGCCCAGGGCAAAGAGGTTTAAGCTGAAGGCAGGAAGTCTGATACAGAAGCCCATGTGACACAATAGAAGGAAAGAAATACTGTGTTTCTTTTGACAGAGGACTCAGATCAGCATTACTTTGAGGGGTTATTGTTGTATTTATATAGGCATTTCTGATAAAGCTTACTTAGTTTGAACCTTTCCTTCTTTAAGGTATGAGGATCCAAATCATGGAAAGATATCTTATCCTGAAAAATCCAGGTTCAGAATATTCTGGATAACAGGTCCCATACTGTTATCTGCATCAGGACACTATGTTCTTTCAAACATTTATTTGCCCATGGGAAGAAACAGAATAATTTGAGAATAGACGGCTATTGAAGCAACTTAGGTACTCAGCTCATCGTTGCCCTCTAATGCCCACAATGGGTATTATTATTCTTCTTCTTTATATACATAGGGGCAAATTCACTAAAGAGCGACTTCGCCAATTTACTAACAGTGTCCCTGACGAAAATTCGCTAGTGAAGTAGATAGACAAGCGCAACTTCACAATTTTACGCCTGGCGAAGTTGCGCACTGACGAAGGGATGTAATGACGCTAATTCACTAACATGACCATTTTACTGAATGTTACCTCTTGCGCTAGACTTTACTTTTACAGGTCAGACCTGGCGAAGTTCAATACAATATATGGGAGTTTGAAAAAACTGTGGGGGGGGGGGATTTTGGTTCATAGAAAAGGCCCTGTAGGTTGATATCTATATTTAGACCTTTTGGGGTAAATGTTTCTAAGTTATAGATCCATCTGCTCTTGCTTTGCAGAGTTATATTAACCAAATCCCCTCCTCTCCACTTTCTCTTGAATTTTCTACTTTCCTCTTAGTTCCCACTGTGGTCCTTGATGATGTTGTTGTAGCTCCTTGCCTGACGCGTTTCGCCGATTCGGCTTCCTCAGAGGCAAAAAAAGCCTCAGTGGGAACTACGAGGAAAGTAGAAAATTCTGTTTGCCGGCACAACTACTACCCTCAATGTTCATGCATACACAGCTGTGTTGAAAGACCTTGACTGAATGTGATTGAAGCTCTCTAACAAATGTGAGTGTGATTTTATTGTAATTGAGTGTTTTAATAAATAGAGATACACTATGAATCTTTATGTTTTTTTCCCCCGGAGCTAAATATGAAGCAGAAGGAAACAAAACCAGAGGGAAACCATAATTACACGCAACCCAGGGAGTGGGTCCTGTAAGTAGGCATTTTTACCAGATCGGTGAAGGAGTTTTTTTATAACCTAATAAGATCTCCATCTATTGGAGAAAGAAAACACACTTTCCTTGACAAAATAAGCTTTATTTCCACGGGGTGTATGACTTAACTACAGAGAATTACTACACTATATATGGCCCCTGGCTTTTCTGTTTGCCTTAGGCGCTGATCCATTTGTGCGTATAGAAACTGAAAAGTTTGGAGAAATTCTGTAAACTGCATTGTAGATTCAGGGGAGGCCATACACTTATGATTCCCCTGGACGTCTTGAGATGTCTGTTGCCACCATCTAGTGGGTGAAAAGCTTATTGCCTCAATAGAGAGATATTGGACAGACAGCACCACTAAAGGCATATTTCATAAAACGTATTTAATGCAGAAGCCTATGTCCTTTGCATATAGGATACGGCCAGAAAGAGTCACAGTTTTAGCCCAATGAGAGGTGCATTAACCCCATGGGCCCTGTGTCCCCTAAGAGTCCGACAAACTATACTTACTATTTCTTGTTCCGAGGTTTTAATTATTCATCGGCATTACGCAAGAAGATATAGTTCTTCTTCTGTGGATTGTAGAATTCATGGCCCTGTAAAGAGAGCGTCATTCAAATCACTCAACTATCTACACACACAAAATTAAGTTTTACATTGTTCGGAAATCTGCCCTTTGTTGCTTTACTGGAAAATCTCTAAACATTTGAGGTGTAACACAAACCTAATGCTTATGCGAATGCAGGGCACTAATGCATGGACCTTGGACCAGTCACAGCTAGAAGAATATGCAAAAATATTTTCCATTGTGGTTGAAAGAACAAGCAGAGTTTGGCTGGTCCAGCTGCTCCAAAGCAGTGGCATAACTAGATGTTACTGGGCCCCACAGCAAATTAATTTTAGGGCCCCCAACGTATCCTGTTTTACCAGTATGTTTTGATATTGTATATGAAGGAGAGCCTCATGGGCCCCCTATACTTCCTGGGCCCCCCTGCGGCCGCAGGGTCTGCTTCCTCTGTAGTTACGTCCCTGCTCCAAAGTCTTCAGTTTGGTCCGTGCTAGTGATGGGCGAAACGGCCGAGTTTCGCTTCGCCGAAAAATTCGCGAATTTCCAGAGAAATTTGCGAATTTTTCGCCGATTCGCGAAACGAGTCGCGCGTCGTTTTTGACGCGCGTCGCGTCGTTTTTGATGTTCTCTCACTTTGTTTAATGTACGCAAAAAAAAAAAGCGCATATTTTGGTTACCACTGTAAACTGTGTTGGTGCAGCACCATGGATTATATAAACAACATTAATGTATTTCACTTGTTGTTTGGGCCAATTGGTTTTGGGACGGGCTGGTTGAATTGGGTTTGGGGGTGGGCTGGGCCAATCAGGTTCAGCTGTGGCCTGAGCCAATCGGGTCTGAGCAGGCTGGGCCAATCTGGATTAGGGGTACTCTGGGCTATTAGGGAATTAAGGGAATATTAATTAGAGCTCACACTGGAGCGGGGTCCCCATAAGTGCGGGGCCCAATTGCGCCAAATTGGTCCAATGTGCTTAAGACCGGGACTGGTGTTCGTGCCATTGGAGCGGTCGCATTTAAATGTGAAGTTGTCTTTGGCTCTGTTGGAAAAGAACAAATTCATCAGGATTTCTCCCAAACGTTTGAATGTTGAAAGATCCCTGGTTTACAGTATACACAGACCATAGGGAAATGCTGCACCACAACACCTAGCATTTCACTGGGAGTTGTAGGCAGTTAGTTGCCATTACTAGTTTAGAGGATACTTGGGAGGGTGGATGTAATGAATTGCGACTCTTCCTTCGATACCTCCAAGTGCAAAGCCAGTTGGCTTGTTCTGCTTGTCTTTAAATATGGCGGCACAGCGGTGCTGTCAGAACAAACAGAATTCACAGTCACCCTAAGGAAGGTCCCTGTAGCAAAAGCCTGGTATCAGTGGTGTAACTACGTTACTGGGCCCCACAGCAAATTTATTTTAGGGGCCCCACAGCAAATTTATTTTAGGGCCCCCAAAATATCTAGAGGTTGTCCTGTTTTACCACTATATATTGAAATTGCTCATTAAGTAGGGCCTAATGGGCCCCCTATTCCTCCTGGGCCCCCCTGCAGGCGCAGGGTCTGCTTCCTCTGTAGTTACACCCCTGCCTGTTATCAACCTTTAAACTGAAAAAGTTTCCCTGTATCTAGATTTCTTTCTCTAGAATCCATAATGCCCTGTCTCTTGCCATACTTTCTAGTGTGTTTATCTAGAATTACCTCTACCACCCCTTTCCCTCATCTGTTTATTCCATTCATTACCCTCTCACTCTCACGTGTAGCTCTCCAGTTAACCCATTCATCTCCCTTTCTCTTTTTGTTAAAGGGTTTAATAGTGCTGCTCCAGCAGACTTCTGCACTGAAATCTCAAAAGAGCAAACAGATTTTTTATATTCAATTTTGAAATCTGACATAGGGTTAGACATATTGTCAGTTTCCCAGCTGCCCCCGGTCATGTGACTTGTGCGAGCACTTTAGGGGGGAACTGCTTTCTGGCAGGCTGTTGTTTTTCCTTCTCAATGTAACTGAATAGTACGCAGTGGGACATGGGTTTTACTATTGAGTGCTGTTCTTAGATCTACCAGGCAGCTGTTATCTTGAGTTAGGGAGCTGTTATCTGGTTACCTTCTCATTGTTCTTTTATTAGGCTGCTGGGTGGGGGAAAGGAAGGGGTGATATCACTCCAACTTGCAGTACAGCATTAAAGAGTGATTGAAGTTTATCAGAGCACAAGTCACATGACTTGGGGCAGCTGGGAAATTGACAATATGTCTAGCCCCATGTCAGATTTCAAAATGAAATATAAAAAAAATGCTCTTTTAAGAAATGGATTTCAGTGCAGAATTCTTCTGGAACAGCACTATTATCTGATGCATTTTGAAAAAAATGTTTTTTCCCATGACAGGATCCCTTTAAAATTACCATAAACTCAAGAAAGGAAAAAGTAATAATTCAGGCGGCTTGCTTGAGTGCATCACAAGCAATGGCCAATTAAAATAAAATCCTTTGTAAAAGTAAGAGTATAAGAATACGTACATCGCTCTAGCAGACGTCCTGGACCTGTTGTGCTTTTGGAATGGTCTGGCCATCATCCTGAACTTCCCAGCAGCACCTCACCTGCACAAATAAAGCTCAATGAGAAAGTCAGATTCCTATTGGAAAAACATGGTACATGATCCATTCTTCTACTGTCCCTAAGAAGTGTTTCCAAAACATGTTGTGAAATGCATCAATGTAATAAACTGCACCTTTGTACTTCAATGTTAAAGGGCAAGGAAAGGCAAAGAAATAAAATCCCATTTTTACTTTCTTTATTGAAAAAGAAATCTATCTCCAATATACTTTAATTTTAAAATGTGTACCGTTTTTATAAGAAACCTGACTGTATGCAGTGAAATTCTCCCTTCATTTAGTGCTTCTGGCAGGGAAACAATCACTTATGAACAGCAGGGGGAGCCCCTGCCTTACTTACCAGCCATGCAGAACTCAAGCAGACCATACTGAGCATGTGCAGTGCCAGTGTCAGACAAAGATGTATAACAAAGATACAAGATGACAGCCCCCTGTGGCCAACTTTGAAAGCATAAATCATTTGTTTGATTAGGCTTGTGGTTTGTTTATAGCCCTGTGCCTCAGCCCTTATTTCTATAGAGCCCTTTCCTGCTCCTCATTCCTACACCCCATTCCTGCGCCTCTTTCCAGTGCCTCAGTTCCTTTTCTACCCCTGTGCCTCAGCCACTTTCCTATAGGGATGCACCAAATCCACTATTTTGGATTCAGGTAAACCCCAAATCCATTGCAAAAGATTCGGTTGAATACCTAACCGAATCTGAACCCTAATTTGCATATGCAAATTAGCAAGGGGGAGGGTACAAGAGTGCCTCGCATGAAGTGTGCGGCAAAAAATGTTTTTACTTCCTTGTTTTGTGACGAAAAGTCACATGATTTTAAGGATTCATATTCGGTTTCGGCCATGCACAATGTGCATCCCCACTTTCCTACCCCATGCTTCAGCCCCTTTCCTGCTCCTATTTCCTGTGCCTCAGCCCCTTTCCTGCTCCTCTTTCCTGTGCCTCAGCCCCTTTCCTGCTCCTCATTCCTACACCCCTTTCCTGCGCCTCTTTCCAGTGCCTCAGTTCCTTTTCTACCCCTGTGCATCAGCCCCATAACTACCCCTGTGAATCAGCCTCTTTAATACCCCATGCCTCAGCCCCTTTACTACTGTGTGCCTCAGCCCCTTCAATACCCTGTGCCTCAGCCCCTTTCCTGCTCCTCATTCCTACACCCCTTTCCTGCGCCTCTTTCCTCTGCCTCAGCACTTTTCCTGCCCCTGTGCATCAGCCCCATTACTACCCCTGTGAATCAGCCTCTTTAATTCCCCATGCCTCAGCCCCTTTACTACTGTGTGTCTCAGCCCCTTTCCTGCTCCTCATTCCTACACCCCTTTCCAGTGCCTCTTTCCTGTGCCTCAGCCCCTTTCTTACCCCTGTACCTCAGCCCCTTTCTTACCCCTGCACCTCAGCCCCTTTCCTACCCCGTGACTCAGCCCCTTTCCTGCTCCTCTTTCCTGTGATCAGCCCCATTCATTTCCCCTGTGCAGGCCCGGACTGGCAATCTGTCAGTACGGGAAAATGCCAGAGGGGCTGCTCTATTTTTTTGTTTAAGTGGTCCGCTCCTGTACAGTTCAGTTGTCTTTTCTCGTGCAGGCACCTCCCTCCTCTGCCTGAATGAAGCTAAGAAAAAAAAACCGGCAGAGGAATAGGCAGCCTGTGTGTGGGGCTGCTGCACGGAGCATGGGGGTTGAATCAGGGAAACGAGCAGGATCTTTCTGTAGAAAGGGACTTGGACAGACCACGGTTGACAGGTTGGGAGGGTTACAATCAACTTGGGCTAGATTTGCATTGTAGTGGCAGGTTTTAAAAGTCCAAACCCACCAATGGCTAGTTTGGGCTAGTTTTGATAGGTGCCGTGGATTTGGACTTTAAAAGCCTGTGCAAATGTTTTTATGCAAATTTTATCGATGCCACTGTTCGTTCACTGGTGGAGAGGAGCTTTGCCTGGCTGGACTGTGTGTGTGCACTGCTGAATATTGTTGGAGACGTCACGGTCACAGCTCATCATAGAAAGATTCCAGTGGCACTGAATATTGAAAAAGTGTAGAGTTTATTCACCCCAAACACATACAGAAAAAAGGCAACG
This sequence comes from Xenopus borealis, assembly GCA_024363595.1. Taxonomy (NCBI): domain Eukaryota; kingdom Metazoa; phylum Chordata; class Amphibia; order Anura; family Pipidae; genus Xenopus; species Xenopus borealis. The sequence continues at coordinate 13,420,559 of CM044447.1, read as the reverse complement.
TTTCGGACCACTCGGGCCCTTTATTGCAGCTCATCAGTCATCACCGTCACGTGACGAGTCTCGTCTGAGAGAGAGAGAGAGAATGCTCAGGTCAGCTCACTCTGTCTGCTGCTGTGTGCGTGTGTGCGTGTGTTTAATGGAAGAGTGGCGTACGTGTGAGTTACAGTGAGTACTTCAGTTCCCTTAAAGGAAAAGTAAATGTTTTTCTTTTTCTTTCTGTAAATTTGCTCTAAAC
>CM044447.1:13386165-13418031 GCA_024363595.1 Xenopus borealis | reverse complement strand
CCCCGGGCCCGGGACACTTGTCCCCCCAGTCCCCCCCTGATGGCGGCCCTGGGTACAGGAGTTAATAGTGGACTAGGCAGCAGAAGTTTTTTTTGCAGGAAAGGCCATTTATACTGTGACTATGTGATTGCCCCCCCTGTAACTGCATAAAGTTTGAGAGTCAGGGGGAGGGGTGGGTTCTGTGGTAGATCTTTGTGTGGTTACTAGGGTTGCCACCTGACTGGTATTTTACTGGCCTGGCCGGTATTTTTGATGGTTGAGCCCAATGTTATTAATAGGAAAGAAGATAAATATATAGGAAGGCCGGTATTTTTTTCAAGAAAAGGTGCCAACCCCATTTTCAATTCTATCAGTTTTCTCCGTTGAGCATTGTGCTTCTATAATCTGTGAGTCAAAGTTCTGTTATGTTCCTGTGTGTGGAGCGTGTAGTATCTCTCCCCCTCCCCTGCCTGGATTCTGTGATTCTCTTAGCAGTGAGATATGGGACACTGGCATAAGCGGAGTTGGTATCTCGACATGCCTCCTCCACCTCAGCTCCCAATGTTCCCTTACAAGACAAAAAAATAAAAAACGTTTCCTGGTTGCCAACATTACTTTCCGGCCTCAAAATCACTTCTCTCTGTTTGACTGAAATTAAAGACATTGTTTTGCAATGTAGTGCCAAGTGTCATCTTTTGTTGTCCTTGTACTTGAGGGTCCCAGTGTTACTGTGGAACAAGGGCTAAGGTAATGAGTGACATTTACCAAAAATAAAACTTTTTCCTCTGGTCCTGACTGGTGCAGGTTCCCTGTTATTTCCGGGGCCCCAATAGGGTCTAAGTCAGTGATCCCCAACCAGTAGCTCATGAGCAACATGTTGTTCTCCAACCCCTTGGATGTTGCTCCCAGTGGCCTCAAAGCAGGATCTTATTTTTGAATTACTGGCTTAGAGGCAAGTTTTGGTTGTATAAAAAACAGATGTCCTGCCAAACATTCTCTCCTGTAGGCTGCCAGTCCATATAGGGGCTACCAAAAAGCCAATCAGAGCTCTTATTTGACATCCCCATGGACTTTTTCAGGCTTGTGTTGCTCTCCAACTCTTTTTTACATTTAAATGTGGCTCACGAGCAAAAAAAGGTTGGGGACCCCTGGTCTAAGTGATTGGTGCTGAAAGAGGTTTCCGCTTTTTTATAAAGGAGTTAGAGCACACCGGCACAGTTATAACCAGGCATTCAATTATTTTGCGTTTCGGGACAATGTTTTATAGGAAGACAACAATACTTTTCACAGTTTATGGGCGATGCATGTGCTAATTTAAGAGAATCTAATGGGTTTTAATAGTAACATTTAATTTTTATGTGGTATCAGAGGCTCTTGTGTGTTTTTTCCTGGTTACCAACAGTACATGGTAACATTGGAGTATCTTCTCTCAATAATCAAAAGGAGAGGTATTTGTGCAAACTAGGGCCTGGGGAAATAAAGGAGGCTTAGGTAGACCTGCGGGTCCCAGCTGAATTTCACAACTCCCTTTCCAGGACACAGACGGGTCCAGGTTGAGCACTTCTGACTGTTTACACCGCCCTTGACTATACAAATGTGCTGGCTTCCGACTTCCGGGTTCAACTTTTATAGTTGCTTGCCCAACCCACCACTTTTGTGACATCATTGGGCGGGAACAGTGCTGGACTGAGAATCAAAATAGGCCCTTGCATTTCAGGTACACAGAGGCCCAATCATCCCACTTAGAGGCCCAAACAGCCTCCACCAGCCCACTAAATACTGACTTTCTATGGGACCTTATAGCAGCCCATCTGGCATTTGCCCTAACCGACATATTGCCAGTCCGGGCCTGGGCGGGAACGGGTGGAGGAACCCTGAAGTTGGGCTTGGGCAGGCACGGGTGGTTGCACATCTGTTCAGTAAAAACCCGACCCACACAACACTAGTAGAAGGGCATGTAGAGATTGAGAGTTGGCCCTGTGTTTAGCTGCTAGTGGCTGTGCATTAATGTGATACAGATCCTTATACTCTAGCCTTGGGGTGTCACATCTTTCCAGTGGCCTGCCCCCTCTAGTTACATTACTGCATCTTTCTCAGGACAATGATGGGAACCAGAAAAGTTTATTACCATTGTTATTGAAGGTCCTATAGTAACAAATGTATAGGCCCCCAAATGCAAAAATTGCTTACTTCCCAAGAGTCTGCCAGGACAGCACTCATTTTTGTCCCCCGATAAGCAGTCCCAAATAAAAGTCCAGTTTTCTCACTGGCCCATTGCAGTCTTGTTTCCCCATACTATATAAAGCTTGGCTGCATGTAGAATTGACACCTTTTCTGGAAAAAATACCGGACTTTCTATATTTTTATCTTTTTCCCCTATTAATAACATTCGGATCAGCCATTATTTTTACTGGCCAGGCCGGTATATATATACATACTTCCCAGCATTATGGAAATAGAAAGAGGGACTCCCTTTTTGCCATTTTCATTTTACAACATTTGGCAGGTTATGAAATTTCGAACACATCTCTGTGGTTTTTATGTGATATTACAGTTTTGCTAATGAAGGTGAATTGCCCTTTAAGTTGCAAGTCACAGTTTCCCCAAGAGACCTGCTTATCTTAAATTGTTACAATTGTTTCTTTGCTGATATTAAGTTGTTACAAAAGTGCATCTGCCACATATTCTGAGCTCTCTGCCAAAAGTCAGTTATGTTTTAGAAACTTTGTATCTTTTTCTGGCTGTTCAGTGCAGGAGATCAAAGAGAAAGTGAGGCCATTTCAGTAACAATCTGGGACTGTGGGTTGTGCTGTCAAAATCGGGACTGTCGTGTGAAAAACGGGACAGTTGGGTGGTATGAATATATATAGTTCTATGGAGACATGCGTACACGGTGGTTGTGCTAATAACCTTTATATTACCAACATGGTAACAAAAATGCTTGAACAATACAGCATAGGGCAACAAAATGTAATTTCCAAGGACCCCCCATGAACCAATAGAATATTATTCTAAAGTCTTAGAATTCGAGGATGGTGTTGAAATAACTGCAGTTTTTAATCGTCCGATCACCTGCTGCGCTGCTCAGATCCAGCCTCCGTATCGTAGCTTGTTGGGTAAATAGACCCTGGATAGGAAGTCGGGAGATACTGATGTCAGAGCTTGGATTTCTGCTTTCCTTCCACTGGCTGCCATTTTCTCAATCTGAAAATAGGATATAAAATGCAATGTTAATCTGGTAATCGAAAGACATTATCTGCCAACTCTAGACACTGGATGAACATATTGGTGACCCAGGGCCGAATTATTTTTGTAGGAAGTAACAGACCTTTGAGGGACAATATGAAATTGGTCTTGTTTTGATTGTTTTTTGTTATTTTGCTATCACAAGCAAGGGCCGGATTTCCCTAGCGGGGGCCCCTAGGCCCACTGTCATTTGTCGCTCCTGTCCCCTCCCTTTTTTTTGCTCAAATTTTCATTATCAGGACGGAGCAATGGGAATTGGCACACAGGAAATAAAAATTTCTGAACCAATGTGGGTGTGGTTGGGCAGCATGCAGCCCTCTAAAATCCTGCCGCCCTAGGCCCAGGCCTAGGTGACCTCTCCACAAATCCTGGCCTGTCCTCAGCCTCATTCACTGCAGAGACTTTTTCTAGTCATTTAAAATGGGAGCAATTTGGATAAATCATACATATAATTGCTAATTTGGTGACTCCCCATAATCTTTACTTGTACGGTAGAGTCCTGCACAGGTCCATTTTTTGGAACATTCTTGCCTGCTTTGACCCGCTACCCGACCCACAAGTACCTTATCCACAACCCAATCCGCTGACCATCAAGAATCACAAAGTGCTGTCATTGTAAACCGGAAGTAACATAATCGTAAGGAGGCATGATCGGAAAAAAGGAGTAAAAATCACTATTGACAAGACTCACGACCCACAAAACTGCCGACCCGGGTCTATACCTGCACCCTGACCTCCCCACAACCCTCAGGGTACAACAGGTTTTTGCAGGTACCCACAGGTACCTGACCCACTGCAGGACTTTAATGTACAGCCAGTTTTATGTAGGTATGCCTATATTTGTGACCTGTGGCAAAACAGACTTTGAAGGACCCCATTCTTCAGGTATATGTATGTAACACAGGTTTTACCAAGAAGAATTTGCATACATTCCTATTTTAAAAGATTGGAATATGTTCTGCATCCACTGAGGCTGAGGCTAAGCAAAATACAAATAAAAAATGGAGACATAAAAAATGGAGGAATAAGGCCGAATGCTTATTGACTCATAAGGTCACTGACTGTTACTTCCTCCAAAAATACATGTTAACTTTTGCTTTAGTGCTGGTGGAACAGCAGAGCCAGAAAAGCAGCAGGAGAAAAATGAAAAACCAACTTCTTGTTTCCAGAGCGGCTGGCAGGAAATGTAGGGTCTCTTCTGGATACTAAACAACTTCCTTTGGTCCATTGCACTTAATGGAATCAGAGCATCTTTGGGAATGAATAGCCTAGAAGGTGAATTCACAGTAAAGTATGAATGACCATAATAAGGAGGGAGTTGTTGCTGTAGCAGCATTACATATGCATTAATCTGGAACACTGTCAGCTTATTGGTGTGTGCATTACTGTGACCTACCTCTCTAAATCTGATGGTAAGAGGCCAAGCCATGAGATTGCAGGGACAGTCAAGTGATGAGCTTCATATGACATTGACTGCAAGGCAAAAAAAGGTAGATACTGAAAATTATTTTTATATACTGAGCAGAGACAAACTGATAACATTATTTGCTTCCATGTGAAAGTCTCTTAATTCCTAATGCATAATTTAGGTCGACCCATGTGCTTGCTAAATTGGGCCGCATTCATATCCACCCTGGGTAGGGTTACCACCTAGCCGGAATTTTACCGGCCTGCCCGGTATTTTTGATGGTTGATCCCAATGTTATTAATAGGAAAAAAAGATAAATGTATAGGAAGGCCGGTATTTTTTTCAAGAAAACGTGGCAACCCTAACCCTGGGCCACATGCGGGCTTCCGGCTGCAGGTTGGACACCCCTGCTTTACATCATCATTGTTAGTAATCACTGAGCAGAAGCATGCACACTGGAAGAGGAACTGGTTCTGGCTTTCAGCTTTCATGCTTCTGGTTGGTGATTAACTTAGGGAAGCCAGGGACTGAAAGTGACAAACTTCTCTGCACTTGGGCAGGAAGTAACCTGGACCCATGCAGCTTTAGGCAGTGCTTTTGCAAATGCAGGGTTGGACTGGGCAGGAGGGACACCGGGAAAAAACCTGGTGGGCCCTGGCAGCCCAGAAGGTACAAGGGGGGGTTGCAACTAGGGTTGCAACCTGGCCGGTATTTTACCGCCCTGGTCAGTATTTTTTATAGGAAAAAAAGATAAATATATAGTAGTAAGGCCGGTATTTTTTTCAAAAAAAGGTGGCAACCCTAGTTGCAACTTGGGGGCTTTGTGTTTGCAGAGGGGGGGCTTCCAAGGCAGCAGCCCTGGTGAGCCCCAGGCCCCCCAGTCTAACACTATGCAAATGCAATGTATAGCTCTGCACTTGGGCACAAAGGACAAGGGCAGTTTTAGCCAGTGGGGTAAAGCACTTTCCCTCCCACTGTTCGGTGGCATCCTGTGACTTGGTGAGTGGACAGGAGTTTTCATCTTTTCTTCACAGAGAATCTTTGGCACACTGAAGGTAAATGGTGCACCCTCCTACAGGGCTGCAGCTGGTATCATATGCACAAAACTACAGCAGACCCCCGTAACACTTACTATAGATCCATACTTGTAAATGCACATTATTTCTATCCCTGAAATACAAACAACAAAATGTAAGAGCCAAAGAAAATATATACAAAAAATACAAAGGCATACAAATGTAAAGCAGGTTAATATAGTGAATAAAGTACCACGTATTGTAAAATATAAGGATATTATTAGTTACCGAGGAGTTCCATGACCATATAAAAACACGAGGCCAAAGGTCGAATGTTTTTATACATGTCATGGAACTCCGAAATGACTTCTAATATATTGTGCAACCAGGTGCACTTTATTTATTATAATACATGTTTCAGTGAGTCATGTGACAGAAATGACATCACTCTCTGATTTTAACCGATGATATCACTAAGCACAGTTTAAAGGATATAATTTAGAGGATATTCATGGCTCTTGTTTATTATAAGGGGAAATATACCCTATTAATAAGGGCAACGTGGACAGCACTCTTGCTAGGCATTGCTGGAGTCCTGAGTTCAAGTCTGGCATGGGCATTATCTGCATGTAGGGTTGCCACCTTTTCTTGAAACCCTATCTGCATGGGATTAGTATATGTTGCTACTCAAAAAATACATGTTAATAATATTTTCCCCATGTGGGTGCGTTTCCTCTGGGTATTCTGTTTCTCCTCACACTCCATATACACACCAGCAGAATAATTGGCTCCTGATAAAACTGCCCCTAATGTGTATGAATTATAAAATAAAAAAAAAATAGGGAACTTAGATTGCAAGTGCCTCTGGGAATGATGTATAATCTCTGTAAAGTGCTACAGAAATAGTCAGCAGTACATAATAAGATGGATAATCAGCCATAGTTTTCTTGTGATGTTGAGCTAGATGCAGTTGTGTATATGTTGTATATATGTACAGTACTAGTGCTGCAATAGCTGTTAAAGACACAATCATGTTGGTTTGAATATAATGCATATATTGTAAAAATGTGCATATTAGAATAATTACATTTTTTAAAAAGCTATTTGTTCCTAGCTCTTCTTTAGACTTAAAGACAATCATCATGGTTTCAAAATCAACGTAACATCACCCATATATTTCTATTTGAGTAATAGACTTAAGGGACCAATATGTCCAGCCTTTCACTGCCACTGATTTATCTCCTTAAAGAACAAGTAAACGTTTTTTTTTTCTATCTCTAAATTTGCTCTAAACAGCCCCTCAAATGAATGTACCTTAGTCCCTGCTGCAAGTCTGCTCTGGTTTCTGTGTTATCAGCAGCTTGTTTCCTCTTCTTCCTGGTGCAGAGTGAAGCCCCGCCCCTTAGCTTTCTGAGCTGACCTTATCTCTCAGACTAGTCTTGGAGATCATTTGCATAATGTGACATAGCAGAGAGCAGTGTGTGTAGCAGCTTTTGCTTGGGGAAACTAGCTTACTAATGAAACACTGGCTCCCTCTTCCTCTTGTGGAACAGCAGCAAATGGACTGCTCAGTAAGCTAAGGGGCTGGGCTTCACTCTGCACCAGGAAGAAGGGAAAGAAGCTGCTGATAACACAGAAACCAGAGCAGACTCGCAGCAGGGACTAAGGTACATTAATCTGGGGGGCTGTTTAGAGCAAATTTACAGAAAGAAAAAGAAAAACATTTACTTTTCCTTTAAAGAGATACTGACACCCGAAATTAAACTCTTTTTTACATCTATTATAATATTGGCTTTGAAAGCTACTTCTAACTTTACCATAAAGTATTTGCATGATGCTTTTACATTACCTGTCTGATTCCCCATGTTCCTGTATGAGGGGGCTGCCATATTTGTGCAGCAGGAGTCCGTTAGCATTAGAAACTGTAACTAACAGACTGAGATGGGACAGTCAGAGTGTCAGAGAGTCAGGCTTAGGAACTTCAACTCTCAGCAAAAATGATCAACATGACCTATAGGTAACATTTACATGTACATTCAATTGTTAAAATTAATTTTGTATAGTGTCAGTATCACTTTAAGCAAACAGTTTACATCAGGGGTGTCCAAAAGACGCTATGTCCTGAAGCGGTGGAAATACCCGATGTCATGAAAACAGCTATAATGGAAGTCCTGAAGCCATGAGTTCAATTCTACTGACACCAATGTGGGTTTTTTTTTTTTTTTTTTTAATCCCCTGGCCTCAAATGTTTTATTTTACTACTCTATAGGCCCCTGCCACAGGGCTCCAATTTTTTTTTTTAACTTGCACCAATGTTTTTTAAAAAAATATTTTTTGGTGCCCAAATTTTTTTTAACTTGTAAGGGGTGCCCTGTCACCAATGCTTTTTTTAAAAAAAAATTTTTATGGGGGCCCTGGCACCAATATTTTTTTTAACTTATAAGGGAGCATTGGGGGGTTACTTTTTTAGCGCTGGTGTCTGTGTGGTCTTTTTAACTTTGTGGATGTGGATTCGGCGGGGATTGGGGCAGGGCTTGGGTGCCTGGGTGGGCGGAGCCTAGGGGGCCCCCACAATTTTGTTGTGCGGGGCCCCATGATTTCTGATGGCGGCCCTGCAGCCCAGCTTGAAACGCTTGTTTCCCGAAGAAACGTTATGTTGCAAAGGCTATAGGAGTAGGCAGCGGACTCTGCCCATTGCCAAGTTAGTAGTAATAACAATAAATCTATTTTATATCCAGGTGTCCCATATTTAGGGTGGCCAACTGACCGGCCTGACCGGTAAAACTGATACTTAATGCCAATGTTATTAATAGGGAAAATATATTTTATATATTTTTTTCCAAAAAAGTTGGCAACCCTACGCCATATTCCAGTGTATAGTTTGATCTGGTTATCCAACTGGGATTGTAGTTCTTTTCTGTGCATTTTCTTTACTTTTACAAAGTGTATTTCATGTGTGGCCCCAGACAATTTTTCTTTTTCCAATGTGGCCCAGGAAAGCTAAAAGGTTGGACACCCCTGGTTTACATGCTCAGGGCTTAATGTTAGCGGCATACAGGTAAAGAAAAAGTAAAAACCGAAAACCGAGATGATCACAAAGAGAATGTCATGGGACGAATCAAACTTTACTTTGTAACGTTGTTTCAGAGCTTCTTACCATAGGGATCAGCATCCACCAGGGCGAAGATAGGGATGTGAAAGGAATCCCACAATTTACGTGTGAGAAGCCTTGTGTTCAGATCCGGGACACCTTTTCCCTGGGCAAGCAAAGCAGAGAGGTGGAGTCTAATGATAATCTTATGATAATCGGCATATTGCCTTTATGGACACAATGATATTTTATTGCCAAAACAAACTATAAACACGGTACAGTGTATTGAAATTACATTTCACCAAGCTGCACAAAATAAAATAAAAAAATTGCAATTACAGTAACAATAAATACACAATCTATGCACAGCTTTAAGCTGCTTTGTACTTGTATTATGTGTGTGTACAACTCCAGGGTACTTGTCACTTACCCTGGGGATTTGTCACTTATCCTTGGGATTTGTTATATTGACAAAAATGTTCCATATCCAATAAAACAACATTATTTTTCAATAAAATTCTGATAAACTTTTTTCTGCACTTGATCTGCACAGTGATTTTCAAGTCCACATGCTAGTTTATTGGGCAAAAAGGACAACTAAACCAACTAGGAGCCTAATAGGCAAGAAGTAGTACTTGGCCAATGACCCGGCTAATTGTTTGATGGCTGATTTATAACGTTAATGTTATTGGCCACAGCCAAAATCTGGTAATATCTGTCAGCCTGTCTCATTGGATATCCATCACTAAGCCCATATGTGAGCAACCCAAGGAGCTGCTTTTTGGATTTGATTATTCTTGACTTAAATGGCATCAATGAAAGACAGTTAAGTGGTTGCCAAACTCAATACTCAAAGACAAAAATGGGGCATTTGGCACAAGGGAGTGATAATCAGCTTAAAACAACCTTTGAGATCTGTCTATGATGGACAATAGTGCACCAAATACTGATTTAATAATTTGGCATCCATTCATAAACATATAACTGGGAACAGTCCATATCGATGCATTAGACTAAAACGGATACATTGTACAAAGCAGTTTTCTGTATAATTCAGTACCAACCCAGCATTCTACATGTTTTTCTAAAAATAAAAATTCTGCTGTAACTATTTCACATACATAAGAGTCACAATATTTGAGCCTTACTGTTATCAAGATGCAGGGGCCAGACCTAGCGCAGAAGTTGTCATCGAGAAGCCTTTGGAATGTTGCATCCTTTTCGATTATGAGGATGAATTTAGCTTGGGTACTCAGGTCTTTAAGGGCTAAGGTTTTCGGTCTGTGAACGTGCAACCCCCACCTCAAATCACATGATAATTAAAATATCTAACCAAAGAAACCATTCAACTATTCTATTCTAGTATACTAATACTGTGGATAATGGACAAGTGTAGAAATTACTGAATTACCAGCTAGCTGTAATTTAATTCAATTTATTCTTCAACTCACGTATATAAGCATATGTACTGTTTTCTTAAATGATCAAGTTACTCTACACAAATCATAGTCCTAAATGCATTGCAGCCCCCCTAACAGGTTTTGGCATTGCAAATATAAAACGCCCCCCTTCCTATGTGCTTTTTTTTCTACTATGCTAGATGTATGTGTATATGATCTACATTTTAACTCAGGCTTGGGGCAACTGTGGGGTAAGGTGTGATTTTCAGCACTGTGTTTAAATATGGAGTTGCCCTAGGCACTAGTCTGCCACCTACCTAAACAGCACATTCGCAGGACATGAGTCTTTACTTTATATAATGGAAAAAACTACTACCCCCCCTTATACTGCTACCATAGGCACTGGCCTTCAGGTGCCTGCATAGTAAACATGGCCCTGGTGATTTTGTTATCCAAGTACAGGGTTGCCTTTATAAACTTTGGAGCTCCATGCAATTATTTATATGGGGTCCCCTAAAAACAAAAGTGCACAGTACCAACATTTTGACCATGCTTTTTTATGTGTGTTTATTCTGTGAAGGCCAGTGTCTTTTAGATGAGTGTTATTCAAGAATTTACATGCCAACTATACACAGTTGCATAACTAGATAATACAGGGCCATACAACTTGACCAGGTTGACCTGTTTTACCAATATATATTGAAATTGTATAGGAATTAGGGCCTCATGGGGGCCCCTATACCTCCTTGGCCCCCCCTATAGCAGCAGGGCCTGCTTTCTCTGTAGTTACACCCCTGATGATACTATTGCACCATAAAGGACTGGATTTATCTAGAGGTCTGTGTAGATGTTGTGTCGGCTGGTTGGGGCCACATCCAGCCAATGGGCCCTGTTCAAAGTACTGCACTATATTGCATGGGTTAATCCCAATCATTTATGTGTATCTAGGGAAAGAATGCTGGTTATGCAGACGCATTGTTATATAAATTGTGTTAACATTAATGTGGTCAGTAATTATAATGGGAAACACCAGTAGAATGTGTTTTTGTTCTTATCAAACAAACAAAATAGTTAAGCATGGTTTCCCTTATGCTCAGCAATTCAATATGTGCAACTGAGAAGCCGAAACAAAAGGCTCTGACCAAGGTCATTGTGAAAGTGGCTGTTTGGCTTGGCACAGGCTACGACTTTTGGATGTTTTCGCTTCACGCCCCATTGAAGCTCTAAGACTTAAAGGATACTTCTGATTCCTTCGATGTTTATTGGCACAAGGACGCCCTGTGATAACAAGGAAACGTTTTCAGGTTCGAAGTGAAAACATTACAACCCTCTTAAATATTCTGAGGTCATGCTCAACACACACTTCTCATCCCTAAACCTTTGGCACTACCATGGCACAAACAGGTTTTTAAAGGGCAAGGAAATTATAAAATAGAATAAGGGTAGAAATGCTGTATTTTGTATACTAAACATAAACATGAACTTACTGCACCACAAGCCTAATCAAACAAATGATTTATGCTTTCAAAGTTGGCCACAGGGGGCTGTCATCTTGTAACTTTGTTATACATCTTTGCAAGACTAGACTACATACACATGCTCAGTGTGGTCTGGGCTTCTTAGGGATCGTCATAAATTATCAAAAAACAAAGCTGCTTGAGTTCTGCATGGCTGGTAAGTAAGGCAGGGGCTCCCCCTGCTGTTCATAAGTATGATTGTTTCCCTGCCAGAAGTTAGGGACCATCTGACAATTCCTATCCACAGCACTAAATGAAGGGAGAATTTCACTGCATACAGTCAGGTTTCTTATAAAAACGGTACACATTTTTTAATTAAAGTATATTGGAGATAGATTTCTTTTTCATTAAAGAAAGTAAAAATCGGATTTTATTTCTTTGCCTTTCCTTGCCCTTTAAGAGAGATGCTTGCAGTGAGATGGCATTTATATAAAAAAGACAAAACTTGTGAAAATGTTGTAAGGGTACAAATAATGATATTACAGGTATGGGACCTGTTATCCACTATGCTTGTGACCTGGGGTTTTCCGGATAATAGATCTTTCTGTAATTTGGATCTTCATACCTTAAGTCTAGTAGAAAATCATGTAAACATTAAATAAACCCAAAAGGCTGGTTTTGATTCCAATAAGGATCAATTATATCTTAGTTGGGATCAAGAAAAGGCTACCTTTTTATTATTACAGAGAAAATGGAAATGATTTTTAAAAATTTAGATTATTTAGATAACATGGAGTCTATGGGAGACAACCTTTTCGTAATTTGGCGCTTTCTGGATAATGGGTTTCCAGATAACGGATTCCATACCTGTATCATATTTCTACTTACAGATGAGCAACCACCACAGTATACTTTGTTTCCATCTTCTGTGGTAAACCATAAATCGCCAGCCACACACCCTTTGGATGTAGAGAGCTAATGGGGAATGAGAGCAGAAGTGTTCACATTTTTTACTTGATGTTCTGTATTTTATTTTGATGAAAACACTGATACTTCTCTGTTTGTGACATAAAATTAACCCTCATTCCGGATGTTTTTATCTTTAGTAATAAATCAAATCAATTGGACTTGCTGTGTTTTTCTTGAAGATGTTTCATCTGACTGGCTTTCTCAATTCAGAAACCCAGTTGAATGACTAGTGAAATGTCTTCAGGAAAAACACATCAAATCCAGTTGATTTGACTTATTACCACAGATAAAACATGACCTGGATGAATGAGAAACTTCAAAAACATGGCGGTTTATAGCCAGTGACATTATTAAACAGAAATGCTGAAACAATGTCAGAATTCTGAATGATAATGTGGGTGCAAGAGCATCATACAGAAATATGAAATATGCAATGTAGCAGGTGATTGTGTAACGTAGCAATGAAGAGCTTAGACTGGTAGCTACTTACTATGTGCAAATTGATTCTTGGGATTTTCAGCATGCAGGAAAGATCACTAATTATGTTGTCCACAACTGTCTGGGAGCCATAAAGTTGCACATCATTGTAATATATATCTCTGGAGGCGACAAAACATATTTCAGTTTACAGAAAGGAAATACATATTTTATACATTCATTAAAGGGGTGGTTCACCTTCAAGTTAACTTTTAGTATATTGTAGAAGGGCCAATTCTAAGAAACTTTTCAATTGGTCATTATTTATTTTTCATAGTTCTTTAATGATTTGCAATTTTACTCTGTTTCTTTGCAGCTTTCAAATGGGGGTCACTGACACCATCTAAAAACAAATGCTCTGTAAGGCTACAAATGTATTGTTATTGCTACTTTTTATTACTTATCATTCTATTCAGTCCATCTCCTATTCATATTCCAGTCTCTTATTCAAATCTTATTAAAATTCAATGCAGGGTTGCTAGGGTAATTTGTACCCTAGAAACCAAATTGCTGACACTGCAAACTAGAGAGCTGCTGAATAAAAAGCTAAATAACTATAAAACCACAAACAATAAAAAATGAAAACCAATTGCAAATTGTCGCATAATATCGCTCTCTACATTATACTAAAAGTTAACTCAAAGGTGAACAACCCCTTTAACAAGCTATGTTTTATAAAAAAAAGACCTCTGCATGTTTGACCATGATTTTCTAATGTGTGTGGACATTTCTACCTCCCTGTGGACCAATAGTGTTGCATGGTCCTTGAGAAAAAGGATCAAAGTCCCTGCTACCAAAAGAATATATATATTAATGGGGTAAAAACATAAAGCTTGCACCAAACCAAGTTTGGTATGCTTCTTGTTTACTGAAGTTTTTTTAAAAACTCATGCAGTCCCAGTCCCACTTAAAAACGGGACTTAAATCTTACCTTTTTGTAGCATATGTATCACTCTGCACTAGTCTGTAGATCACTGACAGCACCTTAAGCATCAAGGCTGAAGGAATCAAGAGGTAGACAATAGATGAAAAGTGATAAAGCTAAACTAGAATGCACATGTTGAAAACTTGCTTCATTAGGCATCCTAATTTGTGTCCTGTGGATTGGCCCATATGCTATTGGTGAATCCTACTTAATCCCCACACGTATGATACATTCTAGTCAGTGGCATAACTAGATCTTACTGGGCCCCACAGCAAATAAATGTCTAGAGGTTGACTTGCTTTACCAATTTATTGAAATTGTATTTGAATTAGGGCCTCATTGGGGTCCCTATACCACCTGGGCCCCACTGCAGCCACTGGGTCTGCTTCCTCTGTAGTTACGCCCCTGATTCTAGTTAAGACACATTTACTGTACCAGGATTGAAGTTTCTGAGGCAAAATGACCCAAGTCTGATCTCCTTACCGAACTTTGGTGCAGACTTGGCACAGTCGCTCCTTACTTTTCTGGTAGTGCAATGTTTTGCCATCTGCAACCCCACTGTATGGTTAAACCTGCCAGGAAGAATACATATTTATATAGTTAAGTTGGGTTAAAAAAAAGTCCATGAAATTCAACCCCTCCAAATGAAAGATGTTTAGTTTCTGTCTCAACACAAGGGCATATTTATAGGAGTAGGATATAGGATATAGGAGTAGGCAGGAGGGGGGACTCCGCCCATTGCGCAGTTAGTAGTAGTAATAATATAATAATAATAAGTCCCATATTCCAGTGTATAGCTCCATCTGGTTATCCAACTGGTATTGTAGTTCTTTTCTGTGCATTTTATTTACTTTACAAATCAATACTGTTTGTGTATTTCATGTGTGGCCACAGACAATTTTTCTTTTTCCAATGTGACCCAGGGAAGTCAAAAGTTTGAACACCCCTGGTGTAAACCATTTGACTGGATTTAAAACCCTTAACTCTGCTGTAATGCATTGCCCAGTATAGGTCTATGTTCCATAGTTCCTGAGTGCGATATATTGTCTGATCCTATTATTGACCACTGCCTAACCTTGACCTTGCCAATCTTCTGCCTGAACTGACCCCTGCTTATTTGTGACTATTCTTCCACTTGGTGCTGCCCTTCTGATCTGTGTTTGGCCTTGGCCTGTGACCTCGACTATGCTTCAGCTTCCTGACAATTACCGTATTGTCTGTTTGGTACTGACCCGGCCTGTCCCTTGCCCCTGCTCCTTGTTAACCATTCCAGTTATATGTTACTGTTCCCTTGCCTGCCCAGAGCTCCCTCACTGGTCCTCTCGCGTTAAGTCCCGGTGGCATCTGAGTAGCGGAGGGCTCCTCCCGATGCCAAAGATGGCTGCTATAGGCAGAAGTGCGAGCCGAGACCAGGACCTTTGGATTTACTCTGGGTTTTGGGATACCAGACGTTACACTAAATTCCTGGCCAAACAGCCGATCAGTGAATGAAATCCCAGAGCCAAGTCAGTGTTAAAAATAAAAACTTGCTTCCAGTTTCCTTCAGTAAAATGGTAATGAAAGATTTATTTAGCATTTTTGACCCACAGGACTGATACTCACTCTATGTTAGCCCAATTTGACCTGTCGTCCAGGGTCAGAACAGGAGCTTCATTTCTAGACAGACTTTCCATTATTCCCTGGATTGTATGTTCAATTGCAGCAAGAACCTGGGAACTGACACAATGCATAACACATAAGCATTTGGTCACAGACTGGCAAGTTGCTTTGTGAATTGTTCCCTGAGTGATCACCATGAAGACCACTTTTTGCCAACATAAATATAGACAGAAAGATGTGATGGATTTTTATCTTGCCTGGTTATACTTTCTTGTGCTTCCACTTGCCCCCTAGAGCCCTGCTCTCCATTCTCCTGCAACTTCTGCAACAGAAATGCCCGATGTCGTTCTACACACTGGAAAAAGTCTGGGCTCAGCATTAGGTCCATGTCTAGAGCAAGAACAATGCCATCTCAAAGTGCAACCAGTGAACAGAAAATCAACTCCAGTGATCTAATTATTATTATTATTATTATTATTAACATGTATTTCTATAGCGCCAACTTGTTGCGTAGCGCTGTAAAGTGAATGTGATCATACAACCAAATCACATGAATTACATACATAGAACATAAGGAGTTACATACATCACAATAAATACTGGAGGTAGAGTCCTGCGCGGGTCCATTTTTTGGGACCCGAACCCGACCCGTACCCGCAACCCGAACCCGCGACCCGCATTTTTACCCGCTTGGACCCGCGACCCGAACCGTACCCGCAACCCGTGATCCGCAACCTGGACCCGCGACCCGCTGACCATCAAGAATCAGGAAGTGCTGTCATCATAAACAGGAAGTGACATCATCGGAAGTAGCCAGGATCAGAAAAAAAAGGAGTAAAACAGGAAGTGCTGTCATTGTAAACCGGATGTGACATCATCAGTAGTGGAAATGCTCAGAAAAAGGAGTAAAAATCCCTATAGCGAGGATCCGCGACCCGACCCTCAACCCGCCAACCTGCAGGACCACCGGCCCGCTTCTATACCCGCACCCAGAAATTCTACGAGCAACCCGCAGGGTACAGCGGGATTTTGCGGGTAACCCGCGGGTACCCGACCCGCTGCAGGACTCTAACAGGAGGTTTAATGGTTTATAGAGAGCACAATTAAGGGGACCTACTCCAGTGATCTAAGGATTATTTAGAAAGAGCACAAGGTTATCTTAAATGTAAACAAAAAAAAATAAAAACAGGTTCCCCAAATGATCTAACAGGCTCCTTTACAAAAGGTAGCACTGTCATAGGTTAGAAAACCCGCTGAAAGTTGTAAAACACCTAATGCAATTCTACAAGTGTACAGCAGAGGGCACTCAGATGACTGAACCATTTCTGAACCATTCAACATTAATATCAATGTTCTTCAGCTGTTCCTGTGCAGCTTCCAAGTTGAACAGGCTGACTCCTCTCCTGTTTTAATCCCTAGCAATGTATTTTATGGCCCCTTATTGCAGATTCCTGCACCTTATTGAAGGCAGGTATCACTCAGTGCTTACAGTGTTTACCAGAAAAGCATTCTCACAGTGGCGTAACTACCAGGGGTGCAGAGGGTGCAATTGCACCAGGGCCCCTAACCCCTTGGGGCCCATCAAAGCCACAATAATGGTTATGGCAGCTGGTTATTTAGGGGGAAATTTTACAGCACACATGCTATCAACACTCCAGCATGGGATTTATAGAGGTAAGGGCCCGACAGGGGGGCCCTGGTGCCCATCCTGTGCCGGGGCCCACCAGGGAGTAGTTACACCACTGCATTCTCATATCCATAGATGCTTTACAATCATGCATGAAAAGTTGGCAGAAGGTAAATAGATATATATATATATATTTATATACATTATAAAAAGTATTTTTAGAATTGTTCAGTAAGCGTTGCTGAACAAGATATTGGCTAATTGATCAATATCACTCAACATACTGCATCCTCATTGCACAATGAAATACTAGTTGGCTGCTGATCTACATGAAAGCCAAATAATTGGATCAGACATTGCGTTGGCTAAAAGACCAACTCTGGGTCTCAACAGGAAAAACTTTATTTAAGGCTAAATATACTGGAGAACCTACTACAGCAAGAGAGTAGCATTGCTTGCATGACTGGTCCAAATAAGTCTTCATGCCAATGTTGGAAAAAGAAATACAGGTACAGTTATTGGATCAGTTATCCAGAAACCCATTATCCAGAAAGCTCCGAATTACGGCTGTCTCCGATAGACTCCATTATAATAAAATAATCCAAATTTTTCAAAATGATTTCCTTTTTCTCTGTAATAATAAAACAGTACCTAACTAATATATAATTAATCCTTATTGGAGACAAAACCAGCCTGTTGGGTGTATTTAATGTTTAAATGGTTTTCTGGTAGACTTAAAGAGGGTGTTCACCTTTAAAATAACTTTTAATATGATGTAGAGAGAGTGATATTCTGACACAGGTTTTGGAAAAAATGTTGGAAAAAGAAATACAGGTACAGTTATCAGTTATCCAGAAACCCGTTATCCAGAAATCTCCGAATTACGGCTGTCTCCGATAGACTCCATTATAATAAAATAATCCAAATTTTTCAAAATGATTTCCTTTTTCTCTGTAATAATAAAACAGTACCTAACTAAGATATAATTAATCCTTATTGGAGACAAAACCAGCCTGTTGGGTGTATTTAATGTTTAAATGGTTTCTGGTAGACTTAAAGAGGGTGTTCACCTTTAAAATAACTTTTAATATGATGCAGAGAGAGCGATATTCTGAGACAGGTTTTAATTTTTTATTATTTGCGTTTTTTTTAAAGTTATTTAGCTTTTTATTCAGCATCTCTCCAGTTCGCAATTTTAGCAATCAATACATTGATCTAAATAAGAGACTGGAATATGAATGGGAAAAGACCTGAATAGAAAACCGAATAATAAAAAGAAACAATAAAAAAACATTTGTTGATTTCTAGAGCATTTGTTTTTTAGATGGGGTCAGTGACCCCCATTTGAAAGCTGGAAAGAGTCAGAAAAAAAAGGCAAATATTTAAAAACTATAAAAAAAAAAAAAAAAAAAAAAAAAAAAAAAAAACGAAGGCCAGTTGAAAATGTACAATCCTATAACATACTAAAAGTTAACTTAAAGATGAACCACCCCTTTAAGGGATGAAGATCCAAATTACAGAAAGATTCCTTATCCGGAAAATCCCAAGTCCCAAGCATTCCGGATGACAGGTCCCATACCTGTATAGGAAAAGTTTTTTTTTTTTTTAAAGAAAAGTTTTAATCCAAGGTGAAGTTCTATTCAGGAATTTCATCTTTGAACCTCTTAACATACTTTGGCCATACCTCCCAACTGTCCCTTTTTTGGAGGGACAGTCCCTCTTTTGAGAGCTCAACCCGCTGTCCCTCATTTGCACTGGAAAGTCCCTCTTTTCTCTGCACTGAAGAGCCAGAAAAAGAAGCAAAGATTTTAACTTAATTGGCTTTTGGCAGAGAGTCCAGAACAGCTAATAGGTGCAAATAAGATACTTTGTAACACTTTAGAGATCAGAAAATAAGTAATTGTAACAGTTTAGATAAGGAGAAATATTTTCAAACTTTCATAACCTGCCAAATTTAGTAAAATAAACATGGTAATTAGGGGGTGCGGCCTCAAAATGGGCGTGGTCACCTAAATGTTGACGTGCTGTGGGCATAAAAACTTTTTGTCCCTCTTTTTACATCCAGAATGTTGGGAGGTATGCTTTGGCTGATAAAAGCAGACTGAGTCATCAGCTTATTGGCCCATGTGGTGGGGCCCGAAAGTCTGCCAGATTTTGATCGTGCAGGGTAAAAAATCCCATTGGATAGAGGTCACATCTGTTTATTGATGTGGTCCCGTGATCCGACCGCCCTTATTGCCTCCATTCTGATCCTATTGTCGGCCCTCAGATTGCGGGTCCTCAATGTCGGCATGTTGGAGAGAGATCTGCTCGTTTGGCAACACTTGCCGCTATTTTCTCACAACAATGTGAAGGTGGGTAAAAACATGATCCTTTGAATAAAATGAATTGCAATTCATCAGGCCAAGGATGAAGCTGCCAAGTCTGCATGGGCCCCCGCTTGTTATCTGATAACTTCATTGGAGGCAAATCCCCATTTGTTGTCCCACCACTCGGCAAAGATCAGCCTGTATGGTGAGCAAGCCAAATGAATGGATTTGGAATTTCCATGTAAGCTCAGCTTTACACATGTCTAAAAGCTCTACCGTTCTTGGCTGTCGCTTTTTGGAAATAAACAAAGCAAGACAAGTCACGACTACCAGGAAAGTTTTTTTTTTTTGCTATGCAAGAGCAGCATCATGTTACATAAAAGAAAGTGGGTAGGGTTTAGGCAGGAATAATTCTATCTATATTTTACAAGCTTTTCGGGTCTTTTAAACAGTATGTTAATGATCATGTTCCTTTAAGTTTCTTATAAAAAACACACACACACACAAAATACAGCTTAGCCTAAGAAAGTCTACTTTGGGCTGCAGATGCAATAAATCCTGGAGATTCCGCCTGAAATGGTATTCCGATTCCAGTGCCAAAAACCATTTTACCACCAGGATCCAGTCACTGAAGAGCTGTTTTGGCAAGGAGGAGCAACAAATATCTGTTCTAAGCTCACCTTCTCACGCAAACTGGCAGGCTTTCCTGGGAGCATCAGTGTGAAGGGAAGAGGAATTGCTCGTTATTGATAAATGTTCCTCTAATCTCTTTCCGACAGAGGCGGCTGAATTCCATTTGCATTAGATTTGCCTGGATTTTCTGCACATAAAATGTTTAAAAGTGCACAGGACTGGAGCGAAACATTTCTCTGTAACCAAGGTGGCTTCTATGTAAACTTGCGGTAAGGAAGGAAAGAATTAGCAGTGTAGGTAATGATGAGCAGTAGGTAGTTAGGAGAACTGAAGTGTAAGCTTTCACGTACACAGGAGCCTAAACAGCCCCCCACGGGCCTAATAAATAGTGACTAGTGATGGGCGAATTTATTCGCCAGGGGCGAATTCCCGCGATTCACCGCCGGCGAATAAATTCGCGAAACGCTTGGCGAAAATTCGCTGGCGTACAAAAAAATGAGACGCGCGGCAAAAAACGATGTGACGTGACGAAAATGACGCGACATGCATCGAAGTCGACGTGACTCCATTTTATCCAAATAATCTAAATTTTTTAAAATTATACCCTTTTTCTCTGTAATATTAAAACAGTACCATGTACTTGATCCAAACTAAGATATAATTAAGCCTTCTTGGATAGTGATGGGCGAATCTCCCGCGATTCGCTTCGCCGAAAGATTTGCGAATTTCGAGAGAAATTCGCGAATCGGCAAAAAATTCGCGAAACGAGTCGCGGGACTCGTTTTTTGCGCGAAATTATGCTTGCCAATTCTCCACGAATTCGGCCCTGGCGAATAAATTCGCCCATCACTATTCTTGGAAGCAATAAGCGTAGAAGATTCATGGTATGAAGATCCAAATTATGGAAACTCCCAGGTCCTGGGTATTCTGGATAACAAGTCCCATACTTGTATACATACCATAAGCTATATCCTCAAGGGGTACAGTTTAAAGCTGTACATACATGTACCAATAAAATCATATGAAACGATGTGCCAACACTCTATTCAAGGATCTTCTTAAAGGAGAAGTAAAGGCCTATTTAATTGGGGATGTCAAAAGTTAGGCACTCCCAAGTGCTTATATTATACTTACCTCACACCCCATGCCAGTGCTCCTATCAGGAGAAATCTGCACTGATGTGGGAGTCTAACAGCGCGCACCACAGAGGGATTGGCTTCCTCCTTCTAATATCTTCAGCTTTCTCAGGGAAGAAATAACCAACTTTTTCATTAGGGTAGTGGCACAAGCTGCTACTGGGGGAGATTAGTCCCCAGCAACTAATCGCCTCTTCTTCAGGTGACTAATCTTCCCTAAATGCCTTCCCACCGGCTAGAATGTAAATCGTAGAGGGGATGACATTCAGATCGCTTCGGCTTTCTGGAGTCGCCCCTTTAGATTCCTCATGAGGAGACTTGGGCAACTTTGGAAACTAAGGGGCAAATTTACTATTATTCCCCAAAAATAATTCGTTTCTATTCCGATATTCGATTAGCATTCGATTTTCGAATGTTAATCGAATAGTTCTAGGCTACCTTTAATTCGATATTCGATCGTTCGACGATTGAATACAAATCTATTTGATCAGAACGAAGAAATCATTCGATTGTTCGAATGATTCGTATGATTGGAACGAATTATTTTTGGGGAATAATAGTAAATTTGCCCCTATGTGTTCCGAGTGCCATCCCAGCAGCAATTTAAATTCTAGCCTGTGGGAAGGTATTAGGATAGATAAGTCGCCTGAAGAACAGGTGATTTGTCACTGGGCGACTAATCTCCCCCAGTAGCAACATGTGCCACTGCCCTTAAAGGAACAGTAACACCAAAAAATTAAAGTCTTTTAAAGTAAAGAAAATATCATGTAGTGTTGCCCTGCGCTGTTAAAACTGATGTGTTTGCTTCAGAAACACTACTATAGTTCATAAAAACAAGCTGCTGAGTAGCAATGGTGGAAACTGAAAAATGGCTACATAGGATAAGCAATGGATAACAGATAACATTATGTTCTACAGAGCTTATCTGCTATATGCTGTGTAACTTAAGCCTTTTCTCCTTTGAATGGCTGCCCCCATAGCTACACAACAGCTTATTTATATAAGTTTCTGGAGCAAATACAGCCGTTTTACCAGTGCAGGGCAACACTGCATTATATTTTTATTACTTTAAAACAATTAAATTTTTTGATGTTACTTGTCCCTTAATGTTTGAAGAAATTGGAGCACTGCCTAACTTTTGGCACCCCCAAGTAAACAGAGCCTTTCCTTCTCATTTAACAGCTCTGCCATATGCCAGAATATTAGGTTTAGGGTTAAAAAAAAAAAAAACAAGATTCAAACTCTGGGACAGTGCATGAAATAGAAGGGATCAACAAAGGTAGCAGCTGCTATATATTACAGTTTTGATGTCTTCTTCGGATTTGTTGAGCTTCCATTGAATGTAGTTGCAGTTCATGCCAAAACAGGTCCCGAAAGTTTTGCACAATTATTAACATTTATTTTTCATCCTTTCATCTCTATGCGGCAGTTTTTTTTTTTTATTGAAGAGCCAGAGGTAAAATGGAAAGGAGTGGCTCAGCTAGAACATCTGGCAAGGCACACATTCATTTTCATTGTTGGCTGAACTGCAACAATTGGATCAGTTTGCCCTTGTGCTGATTTTCCGACCCATGACCTTTTACAAAACATGACGGGGGGCGATTGAGTGACAGAATATTCCCCTGTAATCAACCACATCCAGCCTGAATTTGATGGCTCAACATGGTGTTCAGAGTGCTCAACATACACAGGGCAGTGGTCATCCAAATCTGTCAACACTGTGTGACAATCTGACTGCCAATATTTCAACACCTGGCACAATGCCACTCAAAACGACTGCTGTAAAAGCCTTAGGACTTGGACCAAGGCTGTTCCCTAATACTTTCTGTAACAGGAACCTCTCCAGTGTATTTCCGAAGCACTGAACCCAATCAGATAAATCAGACTCGCTAGAAACATCAGGCAGTTTTCAAAGTTAATGGTCATTCTGCAGAAATTACTTGTGCCGAAACCATTCACCCACAGTCTATAAAGTTTCTCAAAGTGCCCCGAGCTTATGACCTTTTATATTTCTAATTGGCCTTTTAAAATGCATATATATTTATACATTTCTCCATAAGGAAATCGTCATTCACTGGCTTGGTGATGCCTGGTAATTTTTCCCATCTGAAACATGAAGTAATGCTGAATTTGACATGCCAGTTAAAAGGGACAAAGACTGTGGCTAAGTATACGTTCTACTTGTCCTGTCCTGGTAGCAGGGAATTTAACCCTTTTGCTTGAATAGGGTCAGGCGACGAGTGAAATTATTATTTTAACATTTCCAGAACTTTATGTTGGTTGACACAGGGGCTCGTCTTAATGGTAATGGGCTCAAGGCAGGAAAAACTCAGCAAATGATGGAGACTTTTACATCAACAATATCTAAGGCTAGGTTTGGATGATCCTTGCTGCTCCCCTTGTCTTTCTAACTGCGGCCAGATTTTGTTTTGCTAAATGCAAAATGTTGAATTTCGGCTCTGAAATCCGCTGCGTCTGCAGGAGTGGAAGAGCAACGGGGCAGCAGATTCTTGACCTGCAGAGAAACACAGTCCAATATCCAACATTGTCTGGCCCTAGCCTAAAGCTTCCACAAACTATATATATAATGTGTTTTTGTGTTACTGTACTCACACTGTCCAGAAATATCTATAGGGGGAGGGGGTCAAGCAGGACTGGACTGAGAATCAAAATAAGCCCTGGCATTTCAGGTACACAGAGGCCCACTCAGCCCACATAGAGGCCCAAACAGCCCCCACCAGCCCACTAAATACTGACTTTCTATGGCACCTTATAGCAGCCCATCTGGCACTTGCCCTAACCCACAGATTGCCAGTCCGGGCCTGGGGTCAAGAAATCTAACAGCAGCCAGTGGTTGTTGATCTTTTTCAGTTCAAGCCTCCTTTGAGGTCTCAATTCATAACAAGGTTACTAATGTATGAAACCATATTCATAGTTTCAAAAATATCTAGATGGGCAAATGAGTTGGGCTTCTAAGAGCTCAATGCAGGGGTTAGCTAATGGGCCTATAGCAGGTTATAGTAGTGGTTGTTGAGCCCAGGCCACACTACAGTTGATGTTCTTGGAGTATTGATTGTGAGAGACTATACAGTACTATGGTATTGCATTGGGAAAGATGAGGAACAGCTAATATTAACCCAACTTCCCCACTGTTATATGATTGTATCATATGGTAATGCTCAATCAACGAAGGAAGTGGGTAAAGCTGGCCATGGACATAAGATATAATCGTACGAATCCATGATTTTCGACATTTCTGTCAGCTGCCGATAACATCTCTGAATGTATTGCCAATTTGAAGATTTTCAGTGGGAGACTGTCACCAGCTTTTGTTGGACATAATCTTTCGTATGATTGCTGTCAGGGGCAGAACATTGTCTGATCTGTTCTTTAAATACTTTATTTAAACTGAAGGTTAGTGTCAGATCGGGAGATGGGGACGTCCAATCAGTGTCGGACTGGCCCACTGGAATACCAGGAAAACTCCCGGTGGGCCAAGGTGTCAGTGGGCCCTCATGCTGCTAAACTTTTGGCCTAATTCATGGCCATTCCCTATTTCTATGAGAACAAAGAGGCTAAATAGATGGAATAATTGATTATAGTATGTAAAGAAAACAAACTAGGAGAATAGGGTTTCATTGAGGAGATGAAGAATATTAGTACTGAGAGTGGGCCCCTGGTCTAAGGTTTTATGGCGGGCCCCTGGATTAAGGTTTTTGGGTGGGCCCCTGGTGTCCCAGTCCGACACTGCGTCCAATCATTCGTCTAATATTGCTGGAAATCTGCACGTCTATGGCCAAACTAAGAAACACCTTATACAAACTTATACAAAACGCAGTTTTTTTATGCATACTCCCATTGTTTCCTTACGAGGGCAAGAAGTTTTGTGATGAAAGTAGTAATGATCTCTGTAAAAAATGTAACAAGGAATCTACTAAACCCGTCTGCAGGATCGAGGTGCCTGTTGATCAGTCTCCCACTCTGTGTATGCCTTGTCTAATAGCAACAGCCCCGCTGTATCTGTGATTAGGAGCTAGTTATGGGTAAACGAGAAGAGCACACAGATGGTTTCTGTTTGAGGCTGGATGGTAACATGTAATAAGGAAAGTAACAGCAGCTGAAAATAAATGCTGTCATCTGTTATTTTTTTCCCCTCTAACTGGAAAGTCAAGTGCTTGGCTGCCGTACAGAAATGATCAAAAGCTCTGTGCTGTCTTAGAGGAAAATTTTCATGGGCCCCAATGACCCATAGCACAATACAGGGAAGCAGGGATTGGATACACCCACCTCCCCTGAGCAAATGGTGTTGGCCACTTTAAGTTTCCCAGGATGATTGCAATTGGTCAGTTTAGTTAGGGCCTGGTGCAGAACTGATTTAAAAAGTTCAGGGTGGACATCTCATTGGAAATGTGCATGTAGAACGAGGAGGTCTTAGACATTAGGGATGTTAAGCACTACGGTGTCTGCCTAAATACAGGGCTCTCTTGCACCTGACAGCACTACACTCTGCACTTTGCATGTGTTAGCTTTACCAGTTACAAGTAAGCCCTATTATTTGGCAGATATTACCATAATACAAGGCTCCCCAGCACCTTGTGCCCCCATGCTTCTGAGCTTTGTAGTGGGAAGTGTGATTACACGCCTTTTCTAAAGCTATATTGTACAGTAAATATATATCGGGACCACATGGGTTTAAATCACTGCTGCAAATAGAAGCCGGAAATTCAACTGTGAAAAATAAATCAGCAGCTTGTTAAAGGGAAACTATACCCCCAAAATGAATACTTGAGCTACAGATAGTTTATATCAAATTAAGTGGCATATTAAAGAATCTTACCTACCTGGTATATATATTTAAATAAATATTGCCCTTCTACATCTCTTGCCTTGAACCACCATTTCATGATGGTCTGTGTGCTGCCTCAGAGATCACCTGACCAGAAATATTTCAACTCTAACTGTAACAGGAGGAAGTGTGGAAGCAAAAGACACAACTCTGTCTGTTAATTGGCTCATGTGACCTAACTTTATAGTTTGTTTGGTATGTTTGTGTGCACTGTTGGATCCTAGGATCCCAGTAGGCTGTCCTTATTTTTTAAAATGGCAATTTTCTATTTATGATTACCCAATGGTACATGCTACTAAAAAAGTATATTATTATGAAAATGGTTTATTTACATGAAGCAGGGTTTTACATATGAGTTGTTTTAGGCAATATCTTTCTATAGAGACCTACATTGTTTGGGGGGTATAGTTTTCCTTTAAAGAAATGTTAAAAAGTTTTATATTTTTTTAGCTAAACATGGAAAACAGGAAAACTAAATCTACTCCTTGTAAGGTAGATATTTCACTTACACAAACACTGGTAGATAACAAAAACAATAGTTTATTTTGTAATAAAAATAACTGGCAAAAATAATGCTCAGCACAAACCCTATACACTGAACTGATGTTAAAGGTGATATACTGACCCTTTAAATCAGTCAGTCACAACAGGAGAGTTTGGGTAACTGTTCCTGCTAAAATGTTTATGTCTACTCTGCTCCATTAAGACTTTAACACTTACAAGTGCCCCCTTTTTAAATGATAAGTGACCTAATGACACTCAGCAATGCTGCATGCTACCGTGGGAATGTGTTGAGCAGTGATGGGGTCTGGTTCTGATCTATCAATGCACTTGCCAGGGCATTTATAAATAAAGAGTAAATGACCACTAATAGTCATGATTAGATAAAAGGCACTATATCCATTAAGATTATAAAAAGAAAATATTACAAAAAAGGGACTCTCGAAGCAAGTCTACAGACACCCCTAAAAGAAAAGGACCAATATCCATACTGGTATGTTTTGCCTTCTCTGATCTCTTTATACCTTGTGATACATATAAACAGAATGCGGGTTAAGTAGGCAAATACTACCTGTAAACAGTGGATTATATGGGGTTGCTGACAATGTCTGCCCAACTAATCTTTATGTCTGATCCTAGGGAAGATGCAGACAAGAGTACAAATGATATAAAGATAAGTATAAGAGAAGGGATGGAAGAAATTAGGGATGCACCAAATCCAGGATTCAGCCAAGTTCAGCCTTCACAATATCCACAATCCATCGTACAAACATGGAAGTGAAATTTTATTTAGTCGTTCAATGCACATGCGGTTCTCTTTCCTCCCTCTTCCATAAACATGAAAATTAGGATTTGGATTTGGTTTGGGATTCAGACAAATCTTTCACAAAGGATTCAGCCTCATCCTAAAATAATGGATTCAGTGCATCCCTAGAAGGAATTCAAATAACATGGAGATTACTACCCTGAAGATAGTACTGTCTAATCCTGTTAGGATTTTAAAAACATGCCAGTGATTTACAGTTTAAGGGTAGGGACAGACAGGGAGATTCGGGGAGATTGCCTCGCCAGGCAATTTGGAGCGATTTTAAAAATCGCGCCGCTCCGTGTGGACACGCGCCGGCGCTTTGAAGCCTCACCGGTGCCTAGCTATTCGGGGAGATTCGGGGGCGATCCGTCGCGGCGAGAAGTCGACAGGCGACGGATCGCCCCCGAATCTCCCCGTCTGGACTAGCCCTTAGGTGAACTGATACGCAAGTGCAAATAAGGTAAGGGGAAAGGGGAAATACTGGCGGCTAAAAAAACTCATATGCACATCAGAATCACTTACAGGGGGTAAGTGGGGGTCTCGTGAGGAAGAAGGTCCCTTGAGGTCAAAGGAATCCAGTGATGTAAAAGGGAAAAAAACATGCATGGCTTAACAAGACCTCATAGTTCAAAGTGAGCTTTAAAATTGGTAAGGAAGACATTGCATGGATGAGCGCCTTCACTTCACTGCCACAAGCCCATTAAATAAGATTGGGGCACTCTGGTCCCATCACGGGTCACTTGTCTGAGTCTCTTGTAACAGGGATGAGCCATTAAAAGCTTCTTTTTTTTCCCAGGACTTTAAATGTTTTCTTTTCTCTTAAAGGAAGGCAAATCCTTTGATATCCATTCAGTTCCCAATCTGTCACTGATGTCAATTTCCCAGCAGAACAAAAGCCCCCAAATACTCCCTGTATGTTGAGTTGCTGGGAGTCAAAAACGCATACTATATGTAGGAAAGGGAATGCGGTGATGCTCAAAAGCAGATCCTAAACATTTTACAAGGGATGCCCCCCCACTAGCTACCTCTAAAGTTCATAAGAGGGTCCTGGTAACAAAAGGACAGATGAAAAACTAACATTCTCTATTAAAAACAAATACAGTTTATAAAAATAAAGGAATTAGTCAAGAGCATGTACAGGTTTATAGATAGCAGCATAATGTGCCATAGCCCTTAATTTTAGGCAAATGACACATTACCTGCTTTTGCTTTACCCCTCCAAATATTGTTCCTCTTTCCACCCCTCTTGTGCTTTTCATTCTTTGCCAATCTTTAACACAATCCTCCACCACTCTCCCTCTCTCCCCATACCTCACTCCTTGTCATTCTGCTCTGCTTGCCCTTTTCAAAGCCTCTCTGAATGAAGGGCTTGTTAAGACTTAGCTGGTGAAACTGTTTACAGAAAAGATCATTAGGAACAGTTAAGTCAGAACAAAAGGACGTTTGTTTCCATTGTCTACACTGGTTTGATATTTCAGCTGGAAAAACGAACAGTAGACAATGTACGTCTTCCTATGGAATATGCACCATTATTACCAAGACTAACAGATTTCCATAACACCCAGCCATTCACAATTCAATGAAAATCCCACATTTAAATGAGTTTCCTGAGTATTATTAACCTTTTGTATGTTTCGTAGCATTGCCACTGTGCCGGTTGATTGTGTATTGAGTATGGCAGGTGCAAAATGGCAGCAAAAGGAATGGAAGTAGCCAGATATGGGGTTTTTTTTGGGGGGGGGGGGGATTAAATAAAACATTAATTAGGTGCCTAATTCTATAGCTGGCCATACCATTAAGATAAAGTGACTGTAGATGAAAATTTACTGAAAACCAGACAAAATACTCTTTACTATGGATATTGTCAGTTTGTTAATCAGACAGGATTTCCATTTTTTCTGTTAATATAGGTAAATTTCAGATGAAGAAATAAGCTACTTAGATTTTTCAGTTGGACCATGTTTAGCAAAGGGCAATTGTTTTGTGTCTCTTCCTCTCTAAGGGCAGTGACACATGATGATATTTCAGTAGAGCAGTCGCCCAGCAACTATAGTTTCTTCTTCAGGTGACTAATCTCCCCGAACTGCCTTCGGGCAACTTCAGAAAACGAAGCGATTCGAGTGCCATCCCGCCATGAATTTACATTTTAGCCAACGGGATGGCACTCGGATCACTTTGTTTTTTAAACTTTGTGTGACTTCGGAAAGCTGAACTGATCTGAGTGCTATCCCGCTGGCGATTTACATTATACCCGGCAGGAAGGCAGAACAGGGAGATTAGTCGCCCAAAGAAGAAGCGATTTGTCGCTGGGCAACAAATCTCCCGAAATACAGGGGCGCTCTGCCATTGAGGCGAGTTGAGGAACTCACCTCAGGTGGCAGCGCTCCCCTAGTTACCAGGGGCAGCCAAAATGCCGCTCCTGGTAATTAAGAGCTGAATTTCCGGTTTTCAACCCAGAAATTCGGCTCTTCGAGTGCAGAATGCGCACTTGCATGTTCTGCACTAGTGCCGTTGACCCCCCCATACCCCTGTCTGGCACTGAAAATTGAGCCCCGTGGGGAAGGTGGGGGAGGATTGTAAATTGAAGGCCACCTCAAGCGGCGAAATGGGCTGGATTGCCCCTGCCAAAATAGCAGTGTGGGTCACTGGCACTGCCCTAAAACAGAATTTGAAGGTAGGAGAGCAGCTGAGATGGGGGGACTTCTATACAGCCAGTTCCCATGTGACAATGTGGTTTACATCCTCTATAGTTAGACCGATGCTCCAAATATGATGTTAGCTATGACTGAATTAGCTACTGAAAAAAATACGTCTCGTATACAATAAAACTGAGAGTTGAGAAAGGGTCATGCTTGACTTTTTCCTGAATAGTGCAGCACTGTGCAGCATATTCCCAATCTATCAAGCACTGGCCCTGTATTAGGTGCATCCGCTTTGTACAATCAGATATCTGTGCACACTGTAACTGTAAGTCTACAGTAATGTTTTCAATTATAACCGCAATAACTTGCCTACATCAAACGAAGCTTGTATATAGTGACGCGCGACGAAAACGACGCGACGCGTCAAAGTTGACGCGACGCGCGACAAAATCGACCTGCGACTCGTTTCGCAAATTTTTCGCCGATTCGCGAATTTCTCTAGAAATTCGCGAATCTCTAGGCGAAGCGAATCGCGGGAGATTCGCCCATCACTACTTGTATATGACTATAGGCCTCAACCATCTCTATTCTTTACAAAATGTTTATTAGCAACAAGTGACTTACCAGGTACTCATGAAGACATTAGTGACTCACCTGATCCAGTTTTTGGCTTATTGA
Source organism: Xenopus borealis (assembly GCA_024363595.1). NCBI lineage: Eukaryota > Metazoa > Chordata > Amphibia > Anura > Pipidae > Xenopus > Xenopus borealis. The sequence goes on along the minus strand of CM044447.1, from coordinate 13,387,284 downwards.
TCTTCTTTAGGCCTAGATCTTACCGCAGAAATCTCACTAAACCCTTTGTTCCTAAAAGGGACAGTAACACAGAATGTAAAAAAACATCACACAGTCCTGTAGATGGCGAATTATGACTGCCCCCTCCTATGAAAAAAAACACACAGCGTTGTAGCTCAGCAACACTGACGGTTGGGGGACAGACGGGCAGATTCGGGGAGATTTAGTTGCCTCTTCTACATGGTGACAATCTCCCTGAACTGCCTTCTTCCTGCCTTCTGTCTGCTTGAATGAAGAATCACCTGCGCTAATGCACTCGTGGCGCTTTCCGAAGCCACCCGAGGTTTCCTCGTGAAGCGCTGCAAGTGCATTAGTGCAGGCGATTCTTCATTCAAGCAGATGGAAGCCAGTGCGGGGAGATTGTCATCAGGTGACTAAATTTCCCCATATCTGCCCATCTGCCCCAACCCTAAGGGCCACAACAAGTTAACCCACTGATAAAAAGGCCTAATCATATGCAAACACAATGCTGTATTAGTAAAACATTGACATTCTAACACATAAACATTAAAGAAACACAGCTAGTACATTATATGCAGCCATACAATACAACTGAGTAGTGTGGAGACAATTGGTCCTGTGGCATAAACTTTCCCCACATTGAAGCACGCTGGCAGCCATCACGGATACTAATGCATATTAAAGGCTCTTCCAGACAAGAATTTGAAGCTGCGTTCGACTGCGTTCCAGTTTTATGTGTTCAGCCGTAGGGGAGCGCAGCCTTCAATTTTTTTCAATGGGGCTGTACTCACACAGGCAGATGTAGGCGCAGAATGCAGGAAAAATTCAGCATGTTGCCTCTCAACCTGCGTTTGGTTGAGTACAGCCCCACTGAAAAAAACTGAAGGCGTCTACTGCTGCACTACAAAATGCAGCGGAGCGGAGCTTCAGGCACTCATCTGGAAGAGCCCTTAAGGGCAGGACTGCACGGACGATTGACATCCATTTTCGATGGGTGCTGCAAGCTGCATCTTCATCCGACAGTTGTGTTGCATCAACCCTGTAACACCATCTGACTTTTCTATTACTTACCTGTTGCATCCGACTGATTGCATCTATTACTTACCTGTTGCATCCGAC
>CM044447.1:13325076-13384660 GCA_024363595.1 Xenopus borealis | reverse complement strand
TACTTACCTGTTGCATCCGACTGGTTGCATCTATTACTTACCTGTTGCATCCGACTGGTTCGCGGACAGCGTCACATCAGCCGAAAACGGACGTCAATCATCCGTGTAGTCCTTCCCTTACACATCAGCACAGACAAGTGTCGATGTCTAATATCAATTTATTTAGACTGCAGGGTGACACACAAGCAAATGCAGTCTGCACCTTAATTAATTGCTCATTCAGGCTGGCAATATGTTTCAATTCCAGCCCATGAACATTCATATTTCCAAGATTCCCCTCTTCATGGTAGTATTGTTTTATGTAGCTATTGAGCAGTCTTGCGACTGTTTGTTGGTTAATATAATTTTTGCCCATTTGCCTGCCTTTGAGTAGCCCCTCTCACACATATAAAACGGGCCAGGAGGCTCGGCTAATTAGTAATTACAGTAATTCACTTGCATGCGGCAGCCTGCTCTGGTTTGGTGACATGCAGAATGGCTAACACGGGGGTTTTATTGTATGCCTGTCCATTTTTAAATAGGTGACTGAGGAGGCCTTTTGTGAGAGTCAGAGCAGCAGGAACAAACTGCTACAAAGAAAAAGCTTTTTCTGACCTAGAGTGGAAAAATGGTTCCATACACTTTGCATAGAAAGATAGTGACCAAAAAGACCTCAGGAAACTGTGAGTGATATTTCACATGAAACCTGCCACAAACTGTTGCAGATACACTGAGAGAACCACATTCCTACTGGGATGAATTTACCTCACACAGAAGAGCTGCTGTGGGTGGGCGGGGTTTAACTGTTGGTGCAGTGAGGGAGAGTGAGAGTGGGAAAAGATCCTCCTGTCACATGGTCTGGGGGAGGTGGGCGTGGCCATGAATCCCTGTATTTAATGGGAAGAGTGGGGAAGCAGTAACAGTCTCTGGGAGTAGCACTAGAGGTTGGGGTGTACAGGGGAGGTCAGGACTGGACTGAGAATTAAAATAGGCCCTGGCATTTCAGGTACACAAGAGGCCCATCAGCCCACATAGAGGCCCAAACAGCCCCAACCAGCCCACTAAACACTGACTTTCTATGGGACCTTATAGCAGCCCTTCTGGCATTTGCCCTAACCCACAAATGGCCAGTCCGGGCCTGGGGGAGGTGTGAAGGACAGCCAGAGGCTGTATTCATGCTATTGACTGTCTGGGAAAGGGTGAGTGGCCATTAAGGGAGTAATGGAAATGTTGGGCATACTGGAATGGCTTGAGTGTTCCACACAATGGTAGCGGGTGTCTTAAAGAGGCGCCACTGTATGTAGTAAGGCAGAAGTGAGCAGTGTCGGACTGGGATGCCAGGGGCCCACAGGGCTGGATTTACATAGCGGGCGAACCTAGGCCCACTGCCATTCGTCACCCCCATATTCTGCCCTTTATTCCCAAACTTTCATCATCAGGACCGGAGAAATAGGGAATGGCGCATGGGGAATTTAGAAAACTATTGTATCTCCAGCGTATCCCCAGTGTTTCTGAACCAATGTGGGTGTGGGTGTGGCTGCCACCCCCTAAAATCCTATACCCGGGCCTAGGCGGCCTTTCCACTAATCCGGGCCTGGGGGCCCACCAGAAAACCTTAGATCGCGGGCCCACCATAAAACCATAGACCCTGGACCCACTTTACAAACTATTATTCCTCATCTTCTCACTTAAACTTATTATTCTTCTAGTTTTTTTTATATCTACTTACTATTCTCTGTTCCTCCATTATTAAAACTCTTATTTTCCCATAAATAAATAGGTAATCCATGAAATAGGCCAAATGTTAGAAGCAAGAGGGCCACTGACACCTGGGCCTTCCGGGAGTTTTTCTGGTATCAGTCTGGTATCAGTCCGTCACTGGAAGTGAGGGGGCAATGTTGTTGCGTCCCATCTGTACAATGAAGATGAACACAAATGCCAGAATAATATTAGATCTTCCTTTCTGTAGAGCAGAGATCCCCAACCTTTTGAACCCTTGAGCAAAATTCAGAAATAAAAGGAATTTGGGAGCAGCACTACCATGAAAAATGTTCCTGGGGTGCCTAGTAAATGCTGTGATTGGCTGTTCGGTAGCCCCTATGTTGATTGTCATCCTACATTCAGGCTCTGTTTAGCAATACACCTGGTTTTTATACAACCAAAACTTGCCTCCAAGCCAGGAATTCAAAAATAAGCACCTGATTTGAGGCCATTGGGAGAAACATTCCAGGGGTTGGAGAGCAACATGTTGTTCATGAGCTACTGGTTGGGGATCACTGCTGTAGAGGATGTGCAATTAACCTCTTGGGCACAAATAAAGAGATCAGTTAAAGTGAAGTACAATAAGAAAGTCACCCTTTGTTTATATCTTATCACCCTCATATGGATTATTATAGTTATAGTCTGGTGCAGCAACCCTAGCAACTAATAAGTTTGCTTATATTAAGGGCACCAGTAAATGTAGCCTGCTGCTTGGTTGTTAGTGGTGAAGAGAGATGTAGCAAATTTTGCACCTTTTATTGCATAACCCTAGTTTGGGTGACAAACAGGGCCGGGGCAAGGGGTAGGTAGAGTATGCACATGCCTAGGGCGCAAAGCTGTGGGGGCGCCAGGCACGTACCTTCTCTGTCGCCTACACCTTGTCCAGTCCCCTCTCTTCCCGACTGCTGGTTTATTTCCTTATGCTCCTCCATGAGCGCTAATCAGCACCTGCCTGGCCTGGCCCGGCTCTGGTGACAAATCTCCCCAAAATGCTTTCCCACCGGCAATAAAGTAAATCACTAATTGGAAAAAAATATGAGGCACCCAAAGTATTCTTGGCGATCCCATTGGTGATTAGGAGCCTTTATGCCATTAAGCTAAGTGCCTCAGGTTGCAATACCCCATAAGTAAACCACTCCCTGTAACTTTAAGAGCCTAATTTTTGGTTATTAAACTAGATATTCACCTCTTCTAGTGCATAGCACACAAACGAATGAAGATGCTTACTTTAGTGCTTTCTGCGCCCAACTTTGCTTTCTGTGTGTGCTGATTTGATCTCCTTTTCTGTGCAGGTATAGATTCGCCATTGGAGAAAGCTTTGATTTGGTGTATACCTAATCCCATATCATAGGAAGAGTTCTTTGTCCAATACAAGCAAGTATACCAATTGTACATTTTTGGGTGGCTTTATTCTGCCTTAAAGCAGCTGTGCAGACAGGAGCAGCTGGGAAATGCCATAGGCTTTTGTCTGCACAGGTGTTTCTGGGATTTCTTATAGAATTCTTTTATCCTGTCTGAATAGCAAATATTGTATTTACAGGAACAGATCAAACTCTTTCTATAGCCCTTATATTTAAACTCATATTCTTTAAACGTGTAAACATTTAATAAACGTAACATTCCTGTAGTAGGGCTCTTTACGCTGTGGGGTTCCAGGAACTGCTACAACTCCCTGCAATCCTCTGTAGCAGAAAAATTATATCAAGCAGGAACACAATGATGCCAAACAGGGCTGGCCATACCAAGTGCGGACCCAATTGGAACCATTTTGGGGGGGCCCCCTAGAAGGATCTTTGCTGTCTGTCGCAGGGTCACAGAGCTGGATGGGCAAATAGTGCCCGCTTTACCCTCTGTCCAAGTGATGGCTTCCAGTTGGGGATGGGGGTAGGCTGGGCAACTGGGGAATTAAGGGAATAGGAATCAGAGCTCACACTGGAGCGGGGCCCCCATAAGTGTGGGGACCAGTTGGGCCAAATTGGTCCATTGTGCTTAAAGGACAAGGAAAGTGTAAAATAGAATAAGGCTAGAATTGCTGTATTTTGTATACTAAAACATAAACATGAACTTACTGCACCACAAGCCTAATCAAACAAATGATTTTTGCTTTCAAAGTTGGCCACAGGGGGCTGTCATCTTGTAACTTTGTTATACATCTTTGTCTGACACTGGCACTGCACATGCTCAGTATGGTCTGCTTGAGTTCTGCATGGCTGGTAAGTAAGGTAGGGGCTCCCCCTGCTGTTCATAAGTGATTGTTTCCCTGCCAGAAGCACTAAATGAAGAGAGAATGTCACTGCATACAGTCAGGTTTCTTATAAAAACGGTACACATTTTAAAATTAAAGTATATTGGAGATAGATTTCTTTTTCATTAAAGAAAGTAAAAATGGGATTTTATTTATTTGCCTTTCCTTGCCCTTTAAAACCGGCCGTGATGCCAAACTGATGCCACATGACCTAGCTGTCCTTCACTTTCACTGATTGAGTTACATACTCTCAGACGGAATTATGGGTAAACGGCAAGGCAGAAGACAGACATCTGGAACATTCTCCAATATGAACCCTAGATTATGAAGATTCCCAGGAACTAGTTCAAACAAACTGGGGTGGGGTAATGGAAAAAATGGCCCTGTTTGAGCCCAAATCCAATAGTTCATTGGCTGCCTTTACTGACCCCAGCACAGAAACACAACCTAAAACGTCAACATGTTTTAATTAGCGGGTGCCCAGTGCAATAAAGATCAGCAGATATCCAAACTCATGAAATTTAGCTGAGTCCTTACAAAAATGGTTCCCAGACCCTGCATGGAAATGATTTTGGGATATCTTATTTATGGAGGTAGTAATGTAAAACCTCTCTTTTCTACTCATGCAAACTGATTTTGGAAACAATTGTTAAATTACTTCAAATGCAGGAATCTTTGTGTGTGTGGTTTTTTTTCAGATGAAGTTCATTTTAGTTAAAAGTCAGAATCGGAATCCAGAGCATATGGAGCTTGTGATGTTATCGGCCAACTGGAAGCCAGCCAGCCATCAGCTAAACAGCCAGATATGCAAATGACTTTGTATCCTTAAATACAAAGCTGCTGAGTTTCCCAATTATCCTGGTAAGTTCTAGATTCTTCACCTGCATGTGTGTTGTGTTTGGTAGCCGAGGATAAGGAGGGTATAACAGTGCTTTATTAGCAGGTCATGCAACCATTACATAACAGCAGTAAGTCTTACTTTCACTTTCAAGTTGTACAGAAAGTCCTATGTATGCACAGTGCCACCTGCAGGCCATTTGTATAAACACCACAATGTGATGTAACTGAAATCAGCGTTTGGTTACAGATTCCCAGCAGGGTGTTATGTACAGGAACAATGTTATACAGGGGACTAACAAACATACCAACAGCACTAATTACAACATTCTGTTTTTTAAGGGCAACGAATGGGAGGAACTTGGGTTTTTTGCTCACTGTCTTTTCAATTTTTGGGTGTTGTGTTTTTAGTGAGATAAAAATGACAGGATGCCATTACCCGCCTGTGTTTAATTAACTAAAGGGTAAGTAAATGATCTGAAAAATTCAGCTTCTTTAAGGCTAGGGCCACACAGTGCTGAAATCAGCCAGTTTCAATGTCTACCCCTATCAGTAGCCTCCTTCTCCATTGTGTTGGCTCTGACACTTAGGCTAAGGCCAGACGGGGAGATTCGGGGGCATTTTGTCGCCTGGCGACTTCTCGCCGCGACTTGTAGCCCCCGAACCTCCCCGAATAGCCACTTACCTAAGCGCACCGGCGTTGCTTGAAAACGCCGGCGCGTATCCACACGGAGCGGCGCGCTTTTTGAAATTGCTCCAAATTGCCTGGCGAGGCAAAAAAGACAGGTGGCAATCCTACACGGATGGCCTTATTCATATGTTGATTACCTGTTTGTTTGCTTGTTAGCCTTTGCATTATTATTCTGGAAATATTTTTTTATTATTATGATGAGACTGGTTTTTATTTTTTGCTCAAATTGATGCATTTCAGATTCTCAATAAAGAAATTCACTTTTGATTAAACTAGTGTGATTTTTGTGGTATACTGTAGGTCCCTTAAAACAACCTTTTACCAGACTAAATACCCGTGGGGTGTTTTATTATGTGTTCTAGGTCCTGTGCAAAGGTGTGTCTACTGCATATTAAGGGGGTTATAGGCATCCAAAATCTAAAAACTCAAAAAATGTTCAATCAAAATTTAGTGGCAAAAAAACCTAAAAATATCCCAAGGCTGCTGAAATACTTCATCTTCAAGCTGTTGGGGTCCTGTAGAAGTCAATGGCAAAGGTCCTATTTCAAATTTGAAGAGATCATGGTCTGCGCTGAGTTGTGGCCGAAAATCCCCAAAAAAATTGATCGGTTTTGAACCAACTCATGAAAAATTCAGTCATTTCAGGCATAAATGATAAAGTCAAATAGTGAATAATTATTATTATTAATAACATGTATTTCTATAGCACCAACTTATTTCGTAGCGCTTTAAATGAAATACAAAATGAATGCCAGAGGGCCTAAATGGAATGAAAAGTAATGTAGTAATAATAACAACCAAAAATGTAGCCTGACATTTAGCCGTGAAGTAGTTTAGGAAATTCATCTCAGCTTACAATTTAAATTCTGGGTTGAACAAAAAAGTAAACAGGTAGGGGATCCAAATCTACAGAAACCGCTATCCATAAAGCTCAGAAATAGGGCAATGCCATTTTATATAGTCTCATAATTAAACAAACATGTTACCTCTAAGTAAGGTTGCCACCTTTTCCTAAAAAAAAATACCGACCTTCCTATATATTTATCTTTTTTGCCTATTTATAACATTGGGATCAACCATCAAAAATACCGGCCAGTTGGCAACCCTATCTCTAAGGGGCCCATTTAATAACAATCCAAATACAGTTTTCTTCCCACATGAAAATATGTGGTTTTCCTATTTTTTTAAAGGCTTTAAACATTTGAGGTTTATTAAAGGGGTTGTTCACCTTTGAGTTAATTTGTATGTATGATGTAGAGAGTGATATTCTGAGACAATTTGCAATTGGTTTTCATTTTTTATTGTTTGTGGTTTTATAGTTATTTAGCTTTTTATTCAGCAGCTCTCTATTTTGCAGTGTCAGCAATTTGGTTTCTAGGGTACAAATTACCCTAGCAACCCTGCATTGATTTGAATAAGAGACTGGAATATGAATAAGAGATGGACTGAATAGAAAGATAAGTAATAAAAAGTGGCAATAACAATTCATTTGTAGCCTTACAGAGCATTTGTTTTTAGATGGTGTCAGTGACCCCCATTTGAAAGCTGCAAAGAAACAGAAGAAAATTGCAAATCATTAAAAAACTTTGAAAAAGAAATAATGAAGACCAATTGAAAAGTTTCTTAGAATTGGCCCTTCTACAATATACGAAAAGTTAACTTGAAGGTGAACCACCCCTTTAAGTTAAAAACCACAAAAACCTCTAATACAAAACCTCACCAGGTAAAAGTTGTCAAGGTCCTACAGAAATCAATGGGATCCTATTGGATCTTTGAAATCAGTTTGGCGTTTTAGAGGTTTTCGTATTTTTTTTGCTAATAATTGTGCGAATAGAGGTACAGGCATGGGATTTGTTATATGGAAACACATTATCCAGAAAGCTCCAAGTTACAGAAAGGCCGTCTCCCATAGACTCCATTATAATGAAATAATCTTTAAAATTGAGTTCCTTTTTCTCTGTAATAATAAAACAGTAGCTTGTACTTGATCCCAACTAAGATATAATTAATCATTATTGGAGGAAAAAACAGCCTATTGGGTTTATTTAATGTTTACATGAATTTCTAGTAGACTTAAGGTATGAAGATCCAAAATACGGAATGATCCATCATCTGGAAAGCCCCAGGTCCCTACCATTTTGGATAACAGGTTCCACACCTGTATTCAGATTTTTTAGCACATGGTTCACTTGTTTTCCGTTCGTACTTTTATCTTTGGATCTTTTAATAAATGTCATGATATTTCTGGTTTTAGAGAAAGTGGGTTTAAAATAAACCCACTAAAATCCGACCCTTAATAGATTTTTTTTCTTAGCTTTTTCTCTGAAAAATTAGATACTGCCATGTACAGATATGGGATCATAATCTCAAATGCATAAGGACCTTGTTTTTTCATCTCCTGAAAATTTTCTGCCAAAAATTCAAAAGTTTTGTTTACTATAGAATCAAAATTTTTAGTGGAAAAAATGCTAGAATTTTTCAGGATTTATTATATCCCCTGAGGATGGAGAAAGACCGAATCCGAAAATCCGGCATTTCAGACCTGTAGAGGTTGTGTAGAAGTCAATGGGAGAAGTCCCGAAGATATCCTGATCTGCGATGGGTTTTGTGCAATAATGCGAAGATTTTGTGGTTTTCTGGCAAAAATCCAGAAAAATCCCAAAAATCCCAAAAATTTGTACGATTCGAATTTTTCATAATTTTTTAGTTTTTTCCCCGCTCAGGAAAATGTATTGATAAATAAGGGGAAATAACCTGTGTGGATTTCGTCGAAGTAGATTTCAGAGAAAAATTTTATATTTTCCATTTTTCCACCAATATGTTTTATGCTAGCTTGGTTATCATCCAGTGCAAGGTAAAGCTTTATTATTACAGAGCTTAAAACTTAATTCTTGCATGTTGAATGTGATTTACAACAGTACTTGCACCTACAGATATGGTTGCCACCTTTTCTGGAATAAAATACCGGCCTTCCTATATATTTATCTTTTTTCCCTATTTATAACTTTGGATCAACCATCATTTTTACCAACTAGGCCTGTAAAACACCGGCCAGGTGGCAACCCTACCTACAGACAGGGTTGGACTGGGGGTAGGGTTGCCACCTTTTACTGAAAAAAATACCAGCCTTCCTATATTTTTTTTTTCCCTATTAATAACATTGGGATCAACCAACAAAATACCGGCCAGGCCGGTAAAATACCGGCCAGGTGGCAACCCTAACTGGGGGGGCTTGGGCCCACCAGGCCTGTCCAGGGGCCCCCTCCAGACCCCATCTGTGACGCGGCGTATATGCGCGCACAGGAGACGCACTACACACGAGCGCGCACAGGAGCCGCACTACACGTGCAACACCACAAATCCTTTTTTTTTTTAATACATCCAGGAGTTCGGGAGAGGGAGTATGGCCAGGCGGGGGCCCATGAAGGCCAGGCCCACCAGTTTTTTTCCCGGTGTCCCACTGGGCCAGTCCAACCCTGCCTACAGATGCTCTTTAACACACTGTGCACCAGTGGGCCAGTTCAGCCTGTTGTGATGAATTACAGTATATGCAGTTGTGAGCAAAGTGCAAATTACAGGGCTCAAGGGTGTCATTACAAGGGAACCTTGCAATTTATAATTGTATTGATAAGGTGTAATGGTTTCATGGTTCCCTTAAGCTGGCCATAGACACAAATATCCGATCATTCGAATCATCAAACGATCGGACGTCCCAATCTCCCAAACTAACCTTCAGTTGAAATAAAGCAGTAAAAGAACAGATCAGCCGATGTTCTCACCCTACAGCAATCGTACGAGAGTTTATGTCAGACAAGGCTGGTGACAGTCTCCCACTTAAAATCGTCAGATCATCAATACATGCAGAGATAGGTTGATCCCAATGTTAAAAATAGGAAAAAAAGATAAATATATAGGAAGGCCGGTATTTTTTTCAAGAAAAGGTGGCAACCCTATTGGTAGCCAACAGAAATGTTCTAACCTGTCCCATCGACTTGACGACCAATCGCCATGGAAAGACAAATGTTGGAACACTCCACACACGATCCAAAAATCGTACGAATTGAGGATTCATAGTTACATAGTTACATAGTTAAATTGGGTTGAAAAAAGACTGAGTCCATCAAGTTCAACCCCTCCAAATTAAACCCCAGCATATACACACACACACATCTCCTCTCTTTCAAACACAAACCATATATGCCCATAGCTATACTAACTGTAGAGTTTAGTATCACAATAGCCTTTGATATTATGTCTGTCCAAAAATTCATCCAATCCCCTCTTATAGTCATTAACAGAATGAGCATCACAACATCACCCGGCAGTGCATTCCACAACCTCACTGTCCTCACTGTGAAGAACCACCTACTCTGTTCCTTTAAATGAAAGTCCTTTTCTTCTAGTCTGAAGGGGTGACCTCTGGTGATCCTCTTTATGGGTAAAAAGGTCCCCTGATATTTGTCTATAATGTCCTCTAATGTATTTGTAAAGTGTAATCATGTCCCCTCGCAAGCGCCTTTTTTCCAGAGAAAACAACCCCAACCTGGACAGTCTCCCAGTCTCATAATTTTAGTCTTCCCTCATCCCTCTAACCAGTTTAGTTGCACTTAGTCTCTGCACTCTCTCCAGCTCATTTATATCCCTCCTAAGGACTGGAGTCCAAAACTGCACTGCATACTCCAGATGAGGCCTTACTAGGGATCTATAAAGAGGTATAATTATGTTTTCATCCCTTGAGTTTATGCCCTTTTTTATGCAGGACAGAACTTTATTTGCTTTAGTAGCTACAGAATGACACTGCCCAGAATTAGACAACTTGTTATCTATAAAAACCCCAAGATCCTTCTCACTTAAGGAAACTCCCAACACACTGCCATTTAGTGTATAACTTGCATTTATATTATTTTTGCCAAAGTGCATAACCTGCATTTATCAACATTAAACCTCATTTTCCAGATTGCTGCCCAGTTTCCCAACTTAGACAAATCACTGTGCAAAGTGGCAGCATCCTGCATGGAACCTATAGTTCTGCACAATTTAGTATCATCTGCAAAAATAGAAACCGTACTTTCAATGCTCACATCCAGGTCATTAATAAGCCATCAGATCTTTACATCTATGGTCAGCTGCACAAACCAATACCTGAATGTCCTGCAAATTGTGGGCACCTATTTTTATGCTGAAATTGAGGGTGTGCAGTAGACATGGACAAAAAATCACCTGTATTAATTTCAAGGGACGTTTCTGCTGTAAACAAAATGAATAACAGCAATATTTTTATAAAGATGCTGTTGAGCTGAAGGGAGCTGCATTCAAATTATTCAAACCTTGCTGTAATAATAATAATGAAGGGTTCTTTTATGGTTTCAGATCATGCCAATTTCGTAAATAGTAGCTACTAAGTTGATCCCAACCCATGTCCTTTTGTGAATTGACCATAATTAGGGCGTTTCAATAGCAGGCTCTTCTGGGCATTTTATTCTTTCCCAAAGACTAAAAAAAGATTTCCAAGACAGAATTTTATCTCTTTCCAGTACAGATCTGTTAACTATCTCCCTCTTGTCAGGTTAGCAGGAATGTTGCATTAACAGACCTTATCAGTTGTGTAGCAGATAAAAGCGTGCTACCTCACAGACAGGAACTTGGAGATTCCGACTAGGTCTGGGTTCTGTCTGTAAAGTTAGTCATAATCCTAGCAGGGGGTGGGTAATAAAATTGGGACATTTGGAGCTGGCACTGGCCAATGTTAGTTCCTGTTATTAACCCTACTTTTACCCTGATATTGTGTGTGATATGTTAGTTTCTCTTTATAAAATTTGGTAATCCATATGTTTTGTACAGTGTTATCTGGGCCAAGTTGAGTCAGACAGCTTAGCTGATTTCTACCACCTTCTGGGCATGTATGTTACCTCTGAGGGCAGTTTTGACTCCTTTTTGGATCACAATTGATGTTTCATCTGCCAGATCCCCTTGGAATACCCCATAAGCTAAAGCCACTGGGTTTTAATACACAGAAAAAGATTATCTTAATTATCTTGGATAATAAAAAGGAAATGTGAAAACAGTTAAATTGTGATATTACGGAAGTGTAATATAGCTTCATTACAAGGTAGGTACAGTAGAAGAGGTAACTATCTATAATAGGTATTAACGTTGTTACAGTGCTTCAGACCTGCTCAAGTTTTAGTGTATTTAGGGTCTGTATATTCATTTTATTTTCCCATGATTCCCTCTTTTCCCCCATCCTTGATGATAGTGATTCTACACATAAAGGGCTACTTATTGTATAAGCTTGTATGGACCAATAGCTACACGTTTCCATGCTTGAGAAACTAAGATGGAATGCCTTAAATATGGCTCCATATTCTGTTGAGACCCTGCAGAGAAAAAACAGGTATGGCTAAAAGCTCTATACTGATATATTCTTAATGTCTAGCCTGTATTATCACTAGGGTTTCCACCTAGCTGGTATATTACAGGCCTGGCCAGTAAAAATGATGGTTGATCCCAATTTTATTAATAGTTAAAAAAAAAAGATAAATATATAGGAAGGCTGGTATTTTTTTCCAGAAAAGGTGGCAACCCTAACTATTACCCCAATTCCTGCTGAAGATGGCATTCTGGATTTGAGGGGATTATTTATCAAAATCCATTTTTTTTTCAGATTTTTTAAAATAAAAAAGTTGGCCCAAACTAGAATCCACCTTTATTTATTGCAGGCAAACTCAATTTTTTCAATTTATGGCTGAAAAGTCTGAAATAGTTGGATTTTCGGGTTAATTCCAGGGCAGGCTACAGAAACTTCCAAATAGGATAGGGACCTCTACCATTGACTTAGATACAACCTTGAAAGGTCTGAGATTCAGTTTTTTCTGTTTCACTTTTTGCAGCATCGAGCTTTAATGAATCCCGAATAAAAAATGTTCCCACTAAATTCGAGAAGACTCGAATTTTTCTAGTTTTTTACATTCTAACTATAATAAATAACCCCCAGAATGTTAGAATGTGCCTATAGAAAAATGAACAATAACATCTGTATGTTTTGGATCTAATAGTCACAAATCATACAGTAGCAATTCAATTCCAGCGCTAGTTCTAAATGACTTTCTTGGACTCGCTTACAGTATACTGAAGGATGTTAGTTCACAGGCTTAGGGGCATGCTCTCTTACACAAAAGGAGATCTTTGTAATGCTGAGAGCCATTGGAATGGAAAGGAGGTGCCGGTGCTGGAGGAAACATAGAATTTGATGGAGAGATAAGAAGTGCTTGGCTCATCCAGTTTCAGTATTTTTCCATCTATTTAAAAAATTCAGATATGAAATAGATTTTTCACTGAGTTTAGTTGCAAAATATAGACTGTGAGTAATGTGTACTTGCAAAATGACAATTTTATGGTGAAGCTGGGGTTTCTTCCCAGGATTATGCTTTGCATAAAATTGAGTAGAGGATATCGTCGCTCAAATAATCTTCATAAACATCGTCGATAAAAAGCAGCATTTCCATCATGATTTCACTATTAAAGTGAACAATAGTAGAAAAATTTTCGTACAAAACCTCATACATTTTTTTAATTCAAACCATAAGTTAAAAGGCCATGTAACATTTATAATATTACTGCATTTAACGTTCAATTTTTCATGGAATACCCTATGGGCTAAAGCTCCCTTCTCCTGGGTTTTATTCATAATTGCGGCATTTTGGGCATTGTACCGGTCTCAACTACAAATGGGTTTAGCTTTATTGAGGATTATCAGTGCAGAGCAGTGTTTTAAACACTACTGGTTGTAGCCTATAGGATATAGGAGTAAAAGGGTTCATGTTAGTTTTTAGATTGTAAAACTCAATTGTGATAAATGTCAGGAAATGTTTCTTTGAAAAATGTGCATGCTTTTTAATGCAAAAACATGCAATGTTAAGCTTACAAATTTGTATTAAAATAACACCAAGGCAGAAATCACAAGGAAAACTGATACATGCCAGAGAATTTTTTTGTTGAGCATTTAACTAACATTTATTAAAATCCAAAAATATCTCACAAATATCCAACCAAATGTGCACAGATGTTTTCCCCTTACTTATCCATAAATTTTCCTGAAAATGTCTTGTTCAGGAAGAAACTCAAGAAAATCAAGAAAAAAATCCAATTACCACAACTTTTTTGGATTTGTTGCTGAAAACGGCAACTTTTTCATATTTGATGCCTGAAAACTGCAAAATTTTGGGATTATTGCACGAAACCAAGCGCAGATCAGGATATCTTCAGAACTTCTCCTTTAGACTTCTACGTGAACTCTGCAAGTCTGAGTTGGAGTACTTTTTTATTTGGACTTTTAACACCCTATGGTTTGATAAATCGAGAAAAGTTTTCTTCCACCAACAAATTGTATTTTACCCCATTAAAAGGCCAACTAGAAAAAATCGGACAAATAAATAAACTCCCTAATCTCAAACTTTAATAAATCGTCCCTCAAGTGTTCAACAGTAGTGTGGTTAGTGACCTGTAAAAGGTGGTGGAATTTAGTTATAAATTAATAGTTGTTAATAATATTAGGGTTCGTCAAATTTATTTTTATAAAACATTGTATATTTTGGATTGCGAGCCAAGTAACACTTGCTCAGCACAGAAGCACATGTAGCGCCACTCTTGCTCAGAACAGACTTACCTGCTGGGCATTCTGCTTCTGTGATTGGCTATTTGCAAAAATGAATCGTAAGCAGTGAAGCGTCATTTTGATATTTACTTGCCATCTATATTGAGCTCTCTGCAGGAGAAAAAATATGCTTTGAAGGGGAGACATTAAGCTTTATGGTTTTGAATTTTGTTAGCATTATTTGCTCTCTTAAAATGTGGTTTTGAAATTACGGCCAGTCACCACTAATACATTCCTCTATAAATAATAAGAAAGCACACTGTGGTGTGCAAACCTTCCAAAACCACTGTGCGATGCTGTTCGTAAGCAACTTTTCTTCACCTCTAGTTATATTTAAAAATTTGTCTATTGTGAGACACTATCCTTAAAGTTCTATTGCGAAACAACGTTGGTGCTATGTTTTTGTTTGAGTTGGTTTAAGACTTTTATTGTGCAAGGATTCTAACAAGAATGATGTAATTCCCCAAGTCATTGTGGATGGGCATACAGTATTTACCACAAAATAAATTTGGGGTGTGTGGGCTGCTTTTGAAAGTTTCTGTTCTATTGAGTGGTTTGGGAGTCATTGTATGCTGTCAAGACTTGCCTTCCAATTGCACTTTGCCCTAAAGGTGGCCATAGATGCACCGATAATATTGTTTTAATTTAATTTTCATACGATATTGATTGTGCGTATGATGGGAGACGAGCTGATAGGGTTGCCACCAGCCCAGTATTTTTACCAGCCAGCCCAGTATTTTTGATGGTTGATCCCAATGTTATTAATAGGAAAAAAAGATAAATATATAGGAAGGCCAGTATTTTTTTTCAGGAAAAGGTGGCAACCCTACGAGCTGACCGATACTGGATTAAAACTTAGACTTGAACTCACCAATCAGGTTGGCTGGAAAATATTGATTGGGCACCTTTGAAAGCACCTGAACATCGGCCATTGTTAGTGCAGGGGTAGAATTCTCTTGTTTCCATCTGACAACTCAACTCCACACGTGTGCATTGAAACGAACCATCTTTCTTGGAAAGATCATAATTGTAACGTGTATGGCCACCTTTAATGTCACAAAATGCTGTATACCAAGGGTCGAAACTTGTTTTTTTTGTCATTTATTCCTGGTTGCAAGATCTCCATGCAAGCATTGGAGGACAGAGCCAGGTTTGACCTAGTATAGCAATGTGTGCATTATTAGCATCCCTCCGGTTTATAGACCGTCTCAAAAAGCCTTCCCTATCAGAGGAAAGGAAACTAGCCATATATATGCTTGTGCCCTCCAGTTGAAATGATAATGAGACGCAGACAGTCCTTAATCTGTTTACTTTCAATTACCAAATAGACAGTGGCCCACCCTTGTCTGTAGTCTTGCAAACATCCTGAAAGCAACCTGATGGGATTCACGGTGCAGTTAAGTTATTTCTTTCTCTCTGTTTATGCCCTCCTTCTTACTGCCTGCTCCTCCCACCACATTCAGTCTCCTGCTGGCTCCGTCTGCCTTCACAAGCCACTTAGACTTTGCTAGTGAGACAGAGAGGACAGATCAGACCCTACAGGGCAGAAAACACAAGGATTAATCTATATATCTGTCTTCCTTTGTACTGTGGCATTCTACAAACTATTACAATGACTGGGTTCAGCTGATGCAGAGGAAGCCTCCAGCTTAAGTTAGGGAGAACTTCAGCTGAGAGTTGGATGCACTGGTTTGATTTAATGCTCATTTATTGATGGTCTCCCCTTTGGAGAGAAGGGCAGGTGCTGTAAGTTTTGCCATACAGATCCAGGGGAAATGAATGTTCTGCAAAAGAACAAAACAGGTTCTGTTCTCCTTTGGACATATTTCTTGTGGAGGATCATCCTGGCAGACTTCACCTTGGACAATGAGGTGCACTCTAGCTTTATCCAGAGGAGGTTGCGAGGCCAGGAGCGCAGGGAGATGCAGAGAGAGATTTTGTCCATCTTGGGGCTGCCACACAGACCCAGACCCCATTTGTATGGAAAGCAAAATTCTGCCCCTATGTTTATGCTGGATTTGTACAATGCTATGACAGTGGAGGAAGAGGAAGCTGAAGGCTTCTCTTATCCATACAAGCCCATCTTTACCACACAGGGGCCACCGCTGGCCAGCCAACAGGACAGCAACTTCCTTAATGACGCAGACATGGTTATGAGTTTCGTTAATCTAGGTAAGTACTGTTATGCCTTACCTCTTGCCTGGATATTGCAGAGCTATTCATTCCAGGTTTCATATATACTTTATCACATTCATCTGGCCACAAAGGGTTAAAGTATTTCTTGTTGGCATCAGTTCTGTTTATCGTACCACAATGTCAGTAACATTTCCCAAGACTTACTAGCTCAAATAGTTCTAACATTGGTCTGAATTAGATCGTAAGCTTTTTTAATTTACCCATGAGTGTTTCCTTTCTTTGCTAATTAGCAATACAGGAGTCATATTTGACCAATGCATTTGCTTGAAGTTTGCTTGGAGTGACTTGCAGGTAGGGTTGCCACCTGGCCGTTTTTTTACCGGCCTGGCCGGTATTTTTGATGGCTGATCCTAATGTTATTAATAGGAAAAAAGCTAACTATATAGAAAGGCCGGTCATTTTTTTGAAAAAAGGTGGCAACCCTACTTGCAGCGTATATTTTCAGGTGGAATGGTCTAGCTGCTTGTTACATCCGAGCAATTTCTTGGGATTGTACATGATCCGACAGGTCTCCGCACTTCTTTTGAAGTAGCAATTACTGTAGAGAATAAGAAGAGAGCAGGAAATTCTGAGCCCAGCAGAGTTCAAAGCAGAACACTCAGTGATTCACACTACGAAAATGAGCACAAATGGACTAGAGCCCTATTAGAGAGCTTAATAATATCCTTCAAACTGCATTGCTGCACCTCCCTTTTACTGCTTGTGTCTTTTATGCAAGAGATTCTCTAATGCGCCTTTTCAAGGAAGATGCATAATGTAACTAGTTTACTAAAGGCTTTGTGCACGCACGGAACAGTCTCCCAGCATGGGGTTGTGCAAAGTGTTTCATTAAAGGGACACACAGATACTTGTTTTGAAGTCCATGTGATAAAATCCCAGGTTACATAGGTAGGCTGTGTGTAATGCAATTTTACTTCAGTTTATTACAATTCCTTTCTTCCTCATTGTATAAATACAGTCTCCTAACTAGTATCGACAACATATTCCAGCATCCACAGTCAGCTATTTTGCAGTGGGGCAATGCATCTTCATTGTAAAGAATGTTCAGATTCCCTGTTTTCTATAGATCAATAAAAAAACATCAAATGATTGTTGGGTTTTTATAGTAATGAGCAGGAAATAAACAACTGGTGTTATGTAAACAGTGTTGTAATATTTGGTGTTTACATTATTTTGCCTGTTGTTGTCGTTAATTCCCCTTGTAGCACAAACAACCTTACTAAGCAATCTAGAAGACAGGCATGGGAACACATCTGTACTGTTGAGAAGAATTCTAAGGCCAGAATCTTTGGTTAGGGTAAAGATAACTTCTTGGAAAGTGATATCATTCCACCCCCCTTAAAATTATAGTAATGCAACACTGATAGGAAGGACATTGCGATGAAACAGTAAGCACTCATCTGTGTATCACAAAAAACTTCATATAGCTCCATTGTTGTTCCTTTGTGAACTTGGATAATTAGACCTTCAACATTAACTTGGAGGAGCAACATCCAGAGAAATAATGTTATACCCAAACTTCAAGCAGGTGTTCCGGCATCATAATTTTAAATTTAAAAATTTTGCGTCTATAATGGTTCAAAGCCTAATTTAAGATTAAGATTAAAATGGGGTGACAGTTTAGATGACTGTACACAAATACATGTGTTCATTTGTCAAGGTCGCCAAACAAGTAGATCTTTCCCACCCACGTGCAGGATAAAATTAGGATCATCTGCCGAGGCTCCAACAATTGCATCTTAATGCACGTCTATTCAAATTTGTTGGGAGAGGAGTCAGGACCATATCAATGTG
The DNA here is from genome assembly GCA_024363595.1 of Xenopus borealis. NCBI lineage: Eukaryota > Metazoa > Chordata > Amphibia > Anura > Pipidae > Xenopus > Xenopus borealis. The sequence continues at coordinate 13,366,504 of CM044447.1, read as the reverse complement.
CAATGCAGTTCTTCTTCAATGGGATTTTCAAAATTTCCGGGTAGATATCTACCTAATTGAGGACCAGGTATCTTTTGGGCAGCCCCATAAATGGCCAGAGTATGTTCAGCTTATCTGGTAGACAAGAATGATACAGAAGTTAAAAAAAAAACAGTGGAAAAATAATAGAATGCAAAATGTTTCCATATTTATGACATTTAGGCTTGTTTTGATGTACAGGGGAGGAAGTACTAAGGAGTACAATGCTGTGCCTCTTGAGCTTGCACTCATTCCGTAAACAGATTATAAGTACAAGGCTCTCTAGAGTATCACGTTTCACCCCCACCTGAGAACCAGACTTCCATATTCTGGATGCCAGGGGATGCCCATGTTCTGGCCCTTCTGCTTCAAGTAGCTTATTCTGGAGATAGACCAAGATGCACTCCTGTTCATAATACAGCATAAATGTGTTGTATTCAAGAAAATAGTGCAGTTATCAAAAAATTACTTAAGTTTACTAAAAAATTATTTATAGTCTAGCAATGCCAATCTGGAGGTCTGTGGGCCAAATATGGCCCTTTAGTAGACTTTTATGGAAGCAAGCCTGCTCAAGATCTCCATAGACTTCTTTGCAAGAAATGAATAATCTGGCTCCACAACACATAAAACAACACATAAACATGACCCATGGCATGGAAAGCCTTGGCCAGCACTGGTCTAGAATATAGAGTATAGACTTTTTGTACTTGCATGGACTGTGTATAGCTGTCATGGTTTGGATGTTCATGTTCAGCAGAGAACACAACAAACTGTGGATACATGTAATGATTATTGGGCCAGGGGTCAGCTGTTGAAATCAGCCTGATTTGGCCAATGTGATTAAAAATCAGTTGATTGACAACTTTCAGATGAGCAGTTCTATACATGTACTGTACTGCCATGATTGGGGCTTTTATTCAACTTCCCATCTGCCTTTTGTGATCTCTTTAATACATTTTGTGATAATGTTTGCATACAGGTGTATTTAAGGTGAGTGTCTTGAGAGCCAAACAAGAGCCTTAAATAAAATTAATAATAAATGTTGACAGCAACCTTTGGATATGGCTCTAAAATGGGAGTAACTGCAATTTATTATGAAGCCTACGTGGGCTTATCTTGTTTTACAGTGATTTGTGCTGATAGACCAATCCACAGAACTACCAATCTCAGATACAATTATTCATACGTTTGAAAGGATAGAATTGTTGCGAGTGGTATTTTCTTAATGGATTTTCTCATTTTTTTCCTAATCCCGTTAGGGCTTTAGTCTTTAAAAAGGTGCCTTTGTATCCTTTATCATGGCGAAAACTGATTTAGTTAGCATTAAGTTATATACCTTTGTGGTTTGATCAAATCCTCATCCATTTTATGTTCATCCCTCCCTTGAAATGTGTCCTATGCAGCTAGAAAGAATTCAAGTCAAGTTTGAACCAACACTAGTCTTAATCCCTAAAGATTACCAAAAATTTGCCACTTTTCAGGGTATCGAACTGATCAGCAGCAAATTGCATAATTTGTCTCACATTAGGATGCACTGACCCAACCAACTGATCTGCAGCATGACTTTTCTAGGTTATTGCCTAACTCAGGGGTCCTAAAACTTTTTTTACCCGTGAGCTACTTTTAAAAGTAAAAATAGTTGGGGAGCAACACAAGCATTAAAAAGGTCCCTGGAGTCACCAAATAAGGGATGCGATTGGTTATTTGGTACCCCATGTGGACTAGCAGCCTACAGGAGTACAAATGGTTTTTATGCAACCAAAAATTGCCTCCAAGCCTAGAATTAAAAAATAAACACCTGCTTTAAGGCCACTGAGAGCAACATGTTGCTTGCAAGCCACTGGTTGGGGATCACTGGCCTAACTGTTGAGGCCATGACTCTGTGGAGATATGGATGGATAATTAGGACACACCTAGACATGTTCCAAGGTCAAGAAAAGATGTTGACTGCAGTTTGGCCATCCATATCTGTATCATAGCGATCAAGAATTATTAGTCAGCTGTTCAGTTGATGTGAGATCCCAGAGATCCTCCTATGTATCTGAAGTTCCAGTCATTAATTTTAGCTATGCGATTCATGCAAATTCTTTTCAGTAAACTAGATTGACTGTACTATCAACATGTCACAGGCTAAACAATGGGTTATTTTATTATGTATGTGCTATCAAAAAGGTGTCCCTTAAAGCCTGGTATTTCCCTAAAATGGTCTATATGTGGGGTAGGGTGAGAAAACTCTTTTGTCTAAGGGACACTCTTTGGGCTGGGTTGAGAGTGAGAGGACTTCATAGTCTCAGTGTTGAAAGAACCTCGTAACCAAATGTTGTTTGGTTATAGGAAATGCTGCAGGGTGCCATTTGATACAAAAGTAATTATAAACCACATGCTATTCCTTCATTGTCCCTTGGATCAGACTATCACATTGTAAACCTGAGCTTATAGTTTATTTAGTACTGGAAAGGTTGGATGGCTGGAAGCAGAAGCCACCCGTGCATTTAGTCTATAGATTACATCAGGATTTTGTGTCTGAGGCAGGAAAATGAAACGTCTGCTCTGATCTGCCCTAACTTGTCTGTATCCAGAAGCAAAACTGTCTCAAGAGTGTCGGTGTGTGTCTCTTAACTCTGTAAATGCCAGATTAAATTAAAATTTTATTTCCACCATTATCAGTAGTAGTCCAAGCAAACAGGGTGCCAAGTCTGACAGTCATTAAGGAAAAAGGTAGCCCTCTTTATAGGCAATCACAATACATTCAAATGGTGCTTCATAAGGCAATGTCAGATGAAAATGATGCTACAGGACAGGGGTCCCCAACCTTTTTTGCTCGTGAGCCACATTTAAATTTAAAAAAGAGTTGGAGAGCAACACAAGCATGAAAAAATCCATGTGGATGTCAAATAAGAGCTCTGATTGGCTTTTTGGTAACCCCTATATGGACTGGCAGCCTACAGGAGAGAATTTTGGCAGGACATCTGTTTTTTATGCAACCAAAACTTTTCTCTAAGCCATTAATTAAAAAATCAGCACCACCTTTGAGGCCACTGGGAGCAACATCCAAGGGGTTGGAGAGCAACATGTTGCTGGCGAGCTACTGGTTGGGGATCACTGCTATAGGACTATGGTGATGAGCTTTGTGTTGATTTATAGGAGATTATTGCAGGGAAATGTGTTCCTTCCCAAGAATATCTCACACTGCCTTTTGTGATATCATATGCCAGGTTGGATTTTGATGAAATAAACAGTAACAGTGAAAACAATACAGCTTTCAATGACAGGCAGGGGTGAGGATCCATGTTTTTCAGCCATCAAAAGAAGAATCTATCTTGAAGGCCCATAAAACAGATAATCATATGATAATCTGTCTGCTTGACAATGATATTCCAACATTCCAATATTCCTCGTATTGTATGACAGGCCCAGGGCTATTTTATCAGACTGTCCTTTGAATCTATCTGATTGCAGCTTGTCTGTTATGCAAGCTTTTGTAAACAAAACAGTTTTTGACATTATTGTTTTCCAAAGTCGCCCAGTTTGGATTCCTGTAAGGGCTGTGTACAGTATATAGGCTTTATGTTCATTTCAATATTTACTTCAAATTGAGGCCCTACAAAGTTTTTTTCTTTAATACACTACTACAGTTCTGGGAAACAGAATTACTATTGAGCATTGTTGCATTGTGTACAGTACGGTCGCTGATATCTATAGAGTCTTAAAACCAAATACTTGTATTTGCTCAAGTCTGTCTTGGTCTACGTAGCCCTCAATGCAGGTCAACCACCACTTTCCATAGACGGTAGGGTTCATTCTATTGGAATCCGCTGTGTACAAACATGCTTATGTAGAGCTCTGCCTATTTAACTACCCTACCTTATATGCAATCATTGTCATAATATTGACAGTTTTACCTGGCTCCATGATACAGGGCAATATAAGTTATTTTACAAATAACACAGGCAGAAGATAAAAACGATGAAAAGGAATCTCTTAGGTTTATACAAACAGCATTCCACAAAGGTAATTCTGCATAACTGTGGTTTTGTGACTACAATGTATTGTATAGGAAGCATGACACCTGAAAGAAGCTTTATAAGGGATGTCTTTTTCTATTTGGTGAAGAAGGATTCAGCACTTACATTAGAAAATCATGTATTATGATCTGCCACCGTGTTTGGAGACATTCTGGTCAATGCACAGGAATTGTCTTTAATCTCCCAGAGTTTCCCTATAACTGTAAAATTCTCCCTGTAATCCACACACTCCCTAAATTGAGAAGGTCTAGGCAGTTAGAAAAATATGTTTTCACCCTGGAAATAAGAAGGAATAAGGTGCTGCTGTAACAGGTCTCTGCACTGAAATCCATTTCTCAAAAGAGCAAACAGATTTTTTTATATTTCATTTTGAAATCGGACATGGGGCTAGACATGTTGTCAATTTCCCAGCTGTCCCAAGTCATGTGACTTGTGCTCTGATAAACTTCAATCACTCTTTACTGCTGTACTGCAAGTTGGAGTGATATCACCCCCCCCCCCATCAGCCTAACAACAGAAAATGGGATGGTAACCAGATAACAGCTCCCTAACACAAGATAACAGCTGCCTGGTAGATCTAAGAACAGAACTCAATAGTAAAACCCATGTCCCACTGTGACTCCTTCAGTTACATTGAGAAGGAAAAAACAGCCTGCTAGAAAGCAGTTCCCTCCTAAAGTGCTGGCACAATTCACATGACCAGGGGCAGCTGGGAAATTGACAATATGTCTAGCCCCATGTCAGATTTAAAAATGAAATATAATAAAAAGTGTTTGCTCTTTTGAGAAATGGATTTCAGTGCAGAAGTCTGCTAGAGCAGCACTATTAACTGATGCATTTTGAAAAAAATGTTTTCCCATGACAGTATCCCTATAAGGCTGGATATGCTAATTTCAGAAGGTGCCAGGTCATCTGAGTACCATTGAGGTCATAGACCAACTTTTGCAAAATATATGTTCTATCATGAGACCTGCAAATTTAAAAATAAATCTGAACCAAATCCTGCATAAAGGTCTCGGATTCATCTGAATTCGTCCCAAATCAAATCCTTGATTCGGAGAATCCCAACTTTGGACCCACACTCGTCATTGCTGGGCCAGCTTCATGATGTAGACTTTCTGTTTGCTGTCTGTAGCCCAAATGTTTTTTTTTTGGAAGACCCCTTTCTTTCATCCATCCTTTTAATGGGGGAGATGTAGCCACCATTTGAGAGTGACCAAATAATATGAATTATCGTATGACATACTTGGAACTCTATTTTCTTCAAAATTATTGTACTTTTATTTTTGGAAATTTATGCTGTGTGTTCAATGAGGCTCAAAACCTGGCTGAGCAGATGAAGGAATGTGCATTTACACAGGCATATGCTACATGAAGCCATAAAACCAAAGGGGTTTTTTACATAGTAGATTTTTTCTGGCTTGTAAAAAGAAAGCTTTTTAATTGTTACATCAGGACTGTACAACTGGAGGTCTGTGGGCCAGATCTGACCCTCCAGGGAATTTTTATTGCCCTCAGCCACGCCAGGGGATCCTCATCATCATTCCTTTGTATGACATCAGAATTTTATTGCAATTTGGTCTCTGAATATGTGGGACAGTTGGATAGAAGACCCACAGCATGAACACCATTGTTCAACAACAATTTGGATATTTGCTGTGTTTGTGTGGTAGTTCTGGGGAACGTCAGCTCTAAATGTGGCCCTCTAGCTTGGCAGGTCTATATTTACTCAAAAATAAAACAATAAGAATGTGAATGTCTGGCTAACTACAAGTAGCATCTCACAAGAGCTTCCAATCTAAAGATTTAAGGAGAAGCAAATATGTAAGATTTTTGGAGAGGTTGGAGGGTTGTCATCTCATCTGACTGGTTGTCATCAGTGGAATGGAAGTAAGGTGATGAAGGTGGAAGAGAGGAACCACATCTAGATATTTGTGTATTTTTGCAAATAAATGACCAGATAAATAAAGCACGACAGAGAGAACATATGTGTGGTATTTTTTTGGTCCAAAACACAGCAATTCGGGCAATTCTGCCAGCATAAAGTAAATCATAAATATAACTGTACACTTTCTAATTGAATTTTATGTTGCAGTTGAGTCAAACATATCATTTGAAGATAACATTTTCCTCTTTCCGTCTTCCCCTACGGCTGTGCAAGACCTGGTATCGTGCCCGGGTGCTGATCAAAGCAATCAACGTTGTTTACATATCCAAGAGAATGAAAAAAAAACTAAAAACAATATAGAAAGAAAGTGTTCTTATTTTAATAAGCGGCATATGAATTCATTGTAGCTGAATTAGGAACTTTTCCATCTCTCCATCAGTAAGGTGGAGCCGTCCATCTGGAGGTCTTCAAAGGAATTTTCATGGCCTCTGGACCATGTGCTGAGGAGTTAGCAAAATCCCAAAAATATTAATGGAAACATGAAATCACAGAAAAAAAATTAATTCCAAAAAAGTGTCAGAGCACCTCTACCAAATTCTTCTAAACATGTACAAAATGCACAGCCTCTTTTATCTTTTTCAATCATCATTTTGAACCATCTGTCTTGCTCTTTATGTCTTATTATTATTTTTGCAAATATGGGGCCCCCGTCAGAATGCCCTGAAATCCTTTTGGCAGAAAATATGATCTTATAACCCCTCTATTCATGCAGATGTGGAGCATCAGAGCCTCAGCCTCTCTTTCACTTGCAAACAATATAAGGTAATAGGAAAGTATCCATCAGTTCTGGCAGGGGGACAATTACTTTAATAACCCAACTCTAAACATGTTTATGGATGTTTTTTTGTCCCTTTCATGTACATGTAAACATTATTGCCTATTCATCTGCCCAGTTTTAGGAGTTTGGAAATGACCGTAGGGTAGAAAATGACCCATGGTGTGGCAAAACAAGAAAAGTTCAGAGAACATGCACATCATTCAGTTGCAAGGCACAGTTCAAAGAGTTTGGGATATATGACACATTTTGAGAATGCTTGGGAAATGTTTGTATTTGGGCTTGAAATATGGGACTAAAAATAACTGGTCTTAAAAGGATGCAGAGAATTTCTAACATATTCACATCTCACCTCATTTCCCCAGATTAATTCCGCACCACATTTGGCACATTTACTGCCCTCTTCTAAGGGCACATCCCTTTCCCCTTCTTTCTTACATTGTCAAAGTGAAAACTCTGTAGCATACATAAATACATATACTATATAAATACATATACCATATATAAATATACCATATATATATATATATATATGTGCCTTTAAATAAGTATTTAGGGGCATACTTTTTCCTCCAGAGTGCAGCTGTTTTTTGTAAAAATTACAAGTTTGCACCAACTGGTGCAAAATTTTGTGCGCTCGTATGTAGGGCGTAAGCTGCACAACAATATGGGTAGAAAACTTTTAATAGTGTACAGATTGCACTTAGGCATAACAGGACTAGAACATAGCTGCACACAATTATACCCATTCATTCTAGGCAGTGGCAGAGACAAAATGATATAGATTGCATAGGTTCAATCCACAATGGGACACCTGTACATTCACACATTTGAATGATAGGTTTACACCACAGAGCTTCCTTCTCATGCTTGCTTATATTAGACTTATTGGTAGGTGTAAGGCAGTGTGGGCACAGCTACTTTGTGTATTGCATTGCAATATGCACAAACTTGCCCACACAATAGTAAGTCAGTGCCTTGATGTGGTCATTTTCCAGCCGTTCTCCCTAGAGATAGAGTTGGCTGGGGGGGGGGGGGGGGGGGGGGGGGGGGAGCGGCAAAGCAATTGGATTAGCCTAAGTTGACTTGGCACTTTGCTGGTCAGATCAATTAAGGATCCCCATTTTTGGATTTTAGAGTGTATTGTAAGGTTAAAAAATGAGCAGGTGATGGGCTTATCTGATAGTTTGCTCCCCTTCTCAACGAATGGATCACATTGGGGGCAATTTCACTAAAGGGCAATTTTCAACCCTTTTGGTAAATTCTCACTAGTGTTACTTAGGCAGTATGAGAATTTCATAGCAAAGTTTTGCTAGCGTCCATTTCTGCCAAGCAAAACTTTGTCAGTCCTTCGTAATGCTGTTTGCAGAGTAATGACCCCTCGCCAATGTCCCTGCAGATGGGATTTCGGGCGAATTGTTGCTAGTGTTGGCCACTTCTCTCTTTTGTGAATCTGCCCCACTCAGACACAGATTTCATGGAATATTCCAACCTTTCTGATAGCAGTTTTAGGAAACTGACAATTGTAGAAGATACTTCATGATATCTGAAGTGCCCTAGATGTGGCCCTCTGCTTTCTGCTCCCACTCTACATCTGAGGCACAACAACTTGTATAGCAGGAACGACAACATCCCTTTAAGGTAGTGGTTTTCAAACTCCTCCAGTTCAATCCCCCTTGAAGGTCCAACACTTCGCTAGCATCCTACATGTAGGGTTGCCACCTGGCTGGTACTTTACCGGCCTGGATGGTATTTTTGATGGTTGATCCCAATGTTATTAATAGGAAATAAAGGTAAATATATAGGAAGGCCGGTATTTTTTTCAAGAAAAGGTGGCAACTCTACCTACATGTAGGTCCAACTTTGGTCAGTGCTCTCCTTTGTATTAGTACATTCAGCCACAGTTTCAAGAATATCTAGGGCATCAAGTAAGTTTTTAAATTCAAATCTCACTACTTCACCTTTAAACTGGGCTTCAGGTGGACATTTTCACCAATTTCAACCCTAAATGGCCTTCAGGTTGAGCCTCCCCTGCCACTGCTCCAAGCTTCACCAGGGGTCCCGCTCCACAGTTTGGGAACCACTGCTTTAAGTTCTGTGGAGTTACGGAATACATTATTACAGTTAGAGCTTTTTACTGTAGTTTCCCCTTTAAGTACTTAGAAGAATGAGTATATTGGATGGGGTTCTTATCTGCCGTCAGATTCTGTTTCTAAAGAATTCCTAAGTGTGTATATATTAAAGAAAAAACCATAGACAAAAAGCCAAGGTTGGATTAGAGCTTTGAAGTGATCGAGTGTGGCGCGGTGATGTAACACTGCGGGGTGCAAGGAATAAACGTTTTGTAAGAGTTGAAACATTTCCTCCAGGGGAATGTATTATAAAGCGAGCATGGGTTGCAGGCATTTGCAGCTGTAAGCTGGCTTGTGTTAAGAGATTTAAGTCTGGAAGGGGTTGCTCAGCATTCCAGCTCACAAAAGCCCCCCTCTGGTGAGCAGCCAAAGGTTAACAGAGATGTCACACAGTTTTTTTTCTGTGGGGAGAGAGCTGTAAGATATAAAAACTATGAGGCCAGCTGTGTTAACAGTAACCCCTTCCTCCTCGCTGTTATTCCACACAAAAAAAATTGCCACCTTTTCTAAACCAAATATTTTCATGGATATCTGACCTGGGTTTGAACTAATATGGATGTGGCTTTCCCACAGTGCAATCATTATGGTTCTTCTTTGGCTTCCAATGAACTTAGGTATCGTGATGCTACAGGTTTGGTGGCCTCTTAAAAATGGTGATGTTAGGCTTGAGGGTTTAGATGCAATCCTGGAATCAATGAGTACTGAATGTGCTCCTTCCTGATATTAGAATAACACGCACAGTAGTCAACCCATGTTGGATCAGATGTTGCATCCTCTTGCATCTTTAATTCAGTTTGGACCAGCTTCTCTGCAGTGCAGTAGAGGGCCATTGCCTTCAAAGTGTATTTCCTGCATCTTATAATAATACCTGGAGCTCAATGATGTTAGATCTCTTTCATTCATTTTGAATAGACCGATGAGGTTTATGTTGTAAAACTGTATTTCACTCTTTCACCAACTGACCATTGTACTGAGTTGGCAGGTTTCTATACAAGAATTCTTGGAGTGTTGTCCTTTTCTTGTTATTGTCCTGCCAGATGCTAATTCTTTTATATTTAATCACCTGCTGTTAGTGTCCTGCGTGGGTCCATTTTTCAGAACTCCTACCCACAACCCGCATTCTTACCCGCTTGGACCCGCTACCCAACCCACAAGTACCTTATCTCCAACCCGATCCGCGACCCGCTGACCATCAAGAATCAGGAAGTGCTGTGAAGGTAAATCAGATGTGACATAATCTGAAGTAGGCGGAAAGTATGCACGATCAGAAAAAAAGAGAGGAGGTGCTGTCATTGTAAACCAGAAGTGGGCAGAAGTAGGTGTGATCAGAAAAAAATAGAGTAAAACTCGCTATTGAGAAGAGCGGCAACCCGATCCACCACCAGCAAACCCGGAGAACCACCGACCCGCGCCTATACCCTATACTCATGAAACTTCTACCCAGGGGAGCTCTGCCAATGAGGCGAGTTGAGGCACTCGCCTCAGGCAGCAGTGCCCCCTATAGTTACCGGGGGCAGCAAAAAAGCTGCTCCTGGTAACTAAGAGCCGAATTTCTGGTTTTCAAACCCGGAAATTCGGCTTTTCTAGTGCAGAGCGTGCACTTGTGCCGTGGACCCCCTCTTCGGCGCTGAAGAAGTGAGAGCCATGGGGAAGTGGGGGGGGGCAGCATATCAAAGGCTGCCTAAGGCAGTATTGACAAAATCGCAGGGTACTGTAGGTTTTTGCGGGTAACCCAGGGGTAACCGACCCGCTGCAAAACTATAACCTGCTGACATGATGAAAATGCAAAAAAGTACGGTAAACTATCACTTTTATGGATGAGCCAATTAAGGGAGGAACAGAAATAGTTTATCTGTTCATGGGGCAGAATTGGTGCTGAAAACCCGCTACAACTCTCACCCCTCCACACATACCTCTTCTGCAATTACAATTTGGGAGCAGCTACCAGAGCAGAAAGCACAGTACCTTCTTAGACAGGGTTCCCATCCCCATCAATAAAAGAACGAGGCTAATGTGACCAATCTCACTGTTTTTATCCATTGAGAGTTCATAATGTGCCTTGAAAATGTTACCAGCTACAAAGAACAGTGCTGACTATTGATGCATGGGTCATCTGAAATAAATGACATCAGTGGGCCTGGATGCACCTGCTGATGATGTCATATATGAGGAAGAGGCATGCCATTGACATCACCTCTGCAGCAAGGAATGGCAAATGAGCTGAAGGTGGCATTGTGCCAATTCTAGCAGTTGGACCTGACACCTACCCAAACTTGCAACAGCATCTTTAACCTGAAAGACCAGCAGGCATAATATAATGCAGTGTTGCCCTGCACTGGTAAAACTGCTGTGTTTCAGAAACCCTACAGCATAGAAGTTCGGGACGGGACGGGGGGGGGGGGGGCCTGGCTGCACGACTCGCACCAGGGCCTGCCCCCACCTAGTTCCGCTACTGCCTATAGCGCTTAGTGCCCCAGAACATTTGCGGCTAGGCAAAGGCAGGCAGCTTCATTTATACCGCCCTAGGACTCGCCACAAATCCGGGCCTGAGCACGTGTTATTTCATTACTTTAAACACTTTATTTTTTTGGTGTTACTGTTCCTTCAAAAATATTGTTCTTTTGTGGGGTGGGTAGAAAGCTACAACCAACTCAAGCAGCAAGTGTTTTATCTGTACAGTCACGTATATCCTTACACCAAACTATATGGCAGCTTATACCTGCAGGTATAGATAATATCTACAGAGAAGTATGTACAATGAGCTATGCACTCTATAAACCCTTCTTATAAATACAGATAAAAACATTTTGGGCTTAATTAACTCTGAAAAATGTTTAGAATTTCCTGGAACAGTTCATTTTGATGAGCGTGGTTTTTGGTCATTTTTGTCAGCCGAAACGCATGGCATGGAAGGTGAAGGATAAATCCAATGCACTTTTGGCTGTCTGCGGTTTTTCTACAGGGACCCCCAATCATATTCTCAAGGAGGTCCCTTAATATATATAATATATTTCAATAACACACTAGCCACAAGGATATTTCGGAAAACAAACACGTAGTTTATGCAAGAGATGAAAGTATCCAGTATGTATGGCGTCTGTAATATTTTTTATAATTATGCTACACATATTTTTTGTGCAGTTTATGGAATAATCCTACTCCATATATGGAGGAAAACAAAGGTAAGCATCAGTTTTCTTTCACCCATTGTGCCGGTGTTATGTGGCTGATATATGTATACGAATATGATTCATGATTCGAGATTCATGCACACAAGTAAAGGTTTCCATACATGCTGAATTGAGCCCTTTAGACTGTTTTGTAGCCCATGTATGGGACCCTATGACAGGCCCACCTGGCTGAAAATTGGCAAAATATCGATGGGGCAGGCTGATCTTCCTATTGTATCAAGGACTGCATGAGTTAAGATGGCCATACATGATAACATCCGTTCTTCTGGCAAGGTCACCAAACGAGCAGATCTTAACCAAAGGCAGGGCGATGTCAGGTTAATCCGATCGTTCGGCCCTAGGGCCAAACAATTGGATTTACAACTAAGGAAATGGGCACCGACGGGTCGAGGACCTCATCAACTTGCTGATACAGTCCTTGATCGCCAAGAAAAATCAAACCTGCCTGATCGATATCTCGCCGATTTTTTAACCTGTCGGAACGCCCAATATACGGGCAGATAAACAGCTGAATTGGTCTAAAGGACTGATATCAGCAGGTTTAATCTTCCCGTGTATGGCCACCCTTAAGGGTTGGGGCAGACGGGGAGATATAGTCGCTTGGTGTTTAATCGCCTTTTCTGTGATGCGATAATATCCCCGAACTACCTGCTCCCTTCCCACTGCCTGTTTGTATGAAAAAACACCAGCGCCAATGCACTTGCGGCACTTCGATTTCCGGAATCGCACAAAGTTGCATAGCAAGGAAACTTTGTGTGATTCCAGAAATCGAAGCACCATGAGTGCTTTGGCGCTGGCGTTTTGCGTTTTTTCATACAAATAGGAGGCGGGAAGGGAGCAGGCAGTTGGAGGAGATTGTCGCAGCATAGAAGAGGTAATTAATCGCTAAGCGACTAAATCTCCCAGAATCTCCCTGTCTGCCCCAACCCTAAGGCGGTCGGTTCGTGGATCCGCATCAATGAATAGATATGGTCCATGATCCAACAACGGGTTTTTAGCAATGCCTAATTGACATCTGGGCAACGCCTAGCGAGTGCGCAGCGCTGACTAGCTATTCGGGAAGATTCGGGGGAGATTCTTTGCGGCGACAGATCTCCCCTGATTCTCCCCGTCTGGCCTTGCCCTAAGGATAAGGCCAGATGGGAAGATTCGGGGAGATTTGTTGCTTGACGGGTGCAGCGTCGAGTCTGCACCTCTCCCTTTTGCCCAACCCCATACCAAATAATACACACCACACCACTGGTTTGGAGAGAGAGATGGCCGCAGCTGTTTCATTTCAAAAGTAACAATAACTTTAACATGTATGTATATATATATTTTCAACTTTTAACAACCGTTTGTATAACAAACATTCCCAATATAATTCCCCAGGGGTGGATAAAAATGGGGGAGTAACTGCGCCCCAACTTCTCCGTACCAAGGTACCCTCCGCCAACTGCTACAAAACAACTTCAACACAGGGAGGGGGGTGGGATGCTGCGTCCTGCTGCCTCCTCGTCCCGGCGCCGAATGGCAAGCTTCTACCTTTACGCACCGCCCCCCAGGTCGCGACCACCAATCAGGAGCCAGCAACCAGAGGGTGGGCAGGGATAGGTCCCCTCCTAGGCCCCGTCAAGCTCTGCTTCCCTAGTCGGGTCATTGGGACCCATGACAACTAATCGCCTGGCGACTAATCTCCCCGAACTGCTTCCCCCTGCCTTCCAGAAAAATTGCCTGTGCCTATTCACATGTGGTCCTCCACTTTCCCGAAATCATTCGAAGTTGCCTAAGGAGGAAACTACAAGCGACTTTGGAAAACCCAGCTCCGCGTGTGAATAGGAGCAGGCGATTATTCATTAATCAGCTGGAAGGCAGGGGGAAGCGCGGTTCGGGGAGATTTGTCGCCCCAAAGAAGAGGCGATTAGTCCCCAGGCGACAAATCTCCCCGAATCTTCCTACCTGGCCTTACCCTTATAGTGTTTGTCCAGCTTTAGAGAGCAACAGCAGACGCAAGCTGCAACGTGATACTATGGCAGGCCGCAGGGAATTGACTCCTCCACATAAGCATAAAAAGTGGCAGTTATTCCAACTACATTACTTTACATATTATTCTGACTGTGTTATCTCTTTATATCTTAAAATCTTCAGTTGTTTGTCCAGTCCCTACCCAGCCTAGTTAGCAGTTAGAAGTAATCGCAGAGATATTCGTAAAAACGAAAAAAGCATTGCAAAGCAGACGGAGAAGGGCAGAAAATAAGAGAAAAACGTGCAAAAAAAGAATCAGGAAAGAGCTGGGGGCACGAATGAAAAGGGAAGGGAGTGGGGAATAAAATAGTGGAATACTTGTTTGGCTATAACTTTTGAATAAAGCATTTTAGGGCAGCACTTTTATACCATACAAATACATGTAGCTTTCTGACCCACTAGAAGCAATTGCATCTGCACCTTCATAGCCAGTGTAGAAATGACATGAAACTGATCTGCCACACTTAAAATAAAACCAATGGTGCATGTAATATTTCTAACTGTATTTTACTTACCTGCACTCATTCCTAGGCGGAATTCGGAAACTATAAGCTAGTAAAGTGGTATCCCGTAATGGCTTGCGTCTGGCGTTCATCATGCTGAAGCTGTGCAGAGCTGTCAAATTAAACATTTCTTTTCCCCTTTTTTCTACCCGAAACCTCAAATTAACAGAGCAAGCATTAAATGTATGATAGGGCTAACAGCATATTACATTTTCACTAATTAAAAACAGGGTGATGGAATTTGTACTGGTGGGATTCAAGTATTTTTACAATAAATGAATGTAGTTGTAACACTCTCTCACCTAGAAACAAGTTGAACTTAATCCCTGCATTCCTGCCTCTAATGCACAATGCACTGATCTCTTCATTAACCCTTAACCCAGTGACACTATGAACACATGGAAAACGGCCATCATGTCCTAATGAAATGTTTTCTTTACAGATAAATGTGTGGGTCTCTGGGTAATAATATTATAAGTTCTGTTTTTGGCATGTATTGTGAATGGTAAAAAACGAATAAATATTCCTCCATAGATCTCACCCCAAATTACATTGAAATTGGGTTTTTAACCCTGGTCTTTAGCTGGGTCCCAAATGGGACTACAGTAGTGATGGGCAAATTTATTTGCCAGGGGTGAATTTGCGGCGACATTCCTAAATTCATTAGAAAAGTGTGGATGTGTTGCCTATGTTGCCTGGGCAAATTTATTTGCCAGGGGTGAATTTGCGGCGAATTCCCGCGATTCGCCGCTGGCTTTGCGAAAATTCGCCAGAAAAACGAGTCGCGCGTCTTTGATTTCCTGCACTGAACAGCCAGAAAAACATACAATGTTTCTAACTTAACTGGCTTTTGGCAGAGAGCCCAGAACAGATACTTAGATACATTTGTAACAATTTAAGATAAGCAAAGAAACAATTATAACTATTTCATACCTCCCAACTGTCCATTTTTTGGAGGGACAGTCCCTCTTTTGAGAGCTCAACCCGCTGTCCCTCATTTGTACTGGAAAGTCCCTCTTTTCTCTGCACTGAACAGCCAGAAATAGAAACAAAGATTTTAACTTAATTGGCTTTTGGCAGAGAGCCCAGAACATCTAACAGGTGCAAATAAGATGCTTTGTAACACTTTTGAGATAAGAAAATAAGTAATTGTAACAGTTTAGATAAGGAGAAATATTTTCAAACTTTCATAACCTGTCAAATTTAGTAAAATAAACATGGTAATTAGGGGTTGTGGCCAGAAAATGGGCGTACACACAAAAAATGTGCCGTGCTGTGGGCAAAATAAATTTTTGTCCCTCTTTTTACTTCCAAAATGTTGGGAGGTATGCTATTTAAGATAAGCAGGTCTCTTTGGGAAACTGGGGCAATTCACCTTCATTAGCAAAAATGTAATAAAAAACACAGAAATGTGTTCAAACTTTCATAACTTGCAAAATTTTGAACATGGTAATTAGGGGGTGTGGCCGCAAAAATGGTTGGGCTCCAAAAAAATTCCCCGCACTCCGAGCGGCAAATCTTTTTGTCCCTCCTTCTATTTCCAAAATGTTGGAGGGTATGCATTTGGACTTTAATAAATAAATAACTAACCCCCTAATTGTTTGTTAGAGAAAAAGCATAAAATTATAGGAAAGACATCCTGAAGTGAAGATGCCATTCAGGAAGCCAGTATGGAACTTCATTCTGTGACATTTTCCTCATTGGATCGTACAGGCAGGAAGATCCGACCAACTTATTTGTGAGCGAGTTACTGGGGTGAGGAAATTAGCATGACAGGTTTTTAGGCATTTATCTCTTTTACACCAATTACCCATCGGGAGATTGAATCAACCCCTTCCTACGTTATTACTTTCCTTTGTTCATTATCTTGATATGAAACAGACATCATCTAAAGGGAGGATGACATGTTCTAATCTTCATCAATCAGCATTAGCTGTAACGGCTAAATTCATTCAGGACTTTGCAATTAAGGGTGTATATTGTCAGCCTGCCTGAGATAACTGCCTTGATTGTTGCTTTCTCTGTGAGCATTAACCTCTGCCGGGAGTTCAGTGGTACAGATGTTAGCAATACAACATAACGAAAGGTGGTTATTCACGGGCCGATAAAAGCTGCCGACCGACTGAGTGGGCAGCTTATTGGCCCGTGTGTGGAACCCCTTGATGGGCTTACCCGATCAAATTCTGGCTGAAAAGACTAAAACTCCCGTCGGATCACAGCTGCATCTGTTTGTTGTTGTGGTCCTGCGATCCAACCGCCCGTACCTCCTCCATTGGGATTCGATCATTGGGCCCTAGGGCCCAAAATCGGATCACCCGATATTGCCCACCTCACCATGTATGGCCACCTTTAGGAGGATATTAGAAATGCCTGAGGGGCTATGTGATCATTTAAAGGCACAATGCTGCAGGTTGAGATATACAGGGAACTAAGGGATAATGTACCCCCTACTGTAAATGATAAGGATATTAGAAGTCACTGAGGGGTTGTTCTGTGACCATATAAAGGCACAAGGCTGCAGGCTGAGTTATACAGGGAACTCTGAGTATCACTCATGTATTATAAGGGATAATGTACCCCCTACTGTAAATGATAAGGATATTAGAAGTCACTGAGGGGTGTGACCATATAAAGGCACAAGGCTGCAGGCTGAGTTATACAGGGAACTCTGAGTATCACTCATGTATTATAAGGGATAATGTACCTCCTACTGTAAATGATAAGGATATTAGAAGTCACTGAGGGGTTGTTCTGTGACCATATAAAGGCACAAGGCTGCAGGCTGAGTTATACAGGGAACTCTGAGTATCACGCATGTATCATAAGGGATAATGTACCCCCCTCCAGTCTGGACTGGGAGTCAAAATAGGCCCTGGCATTTCAATTACAGAGAGGCCCAAACAGCCCCCACCAGCCCACTTCATAGTGGCTTTCTATGGGAGCTTACAGTAGCCCCTCTGGCATTTGCCAGAACCCACAGATTGCCAGTCTGGGCCTCTATCCCCTACTGTAAATGATAAGGATATTAGAAGTCACTGAGGGATTTTGTGACCATATAAAGGCATAAACCTGCAGGTCTAATTATACAGGTATCTAGGAACCAAGTCACTTATGTATCATAAATAATGAAAACACTATTGAACAGGGTTGAACTGGGCCCGCAGGACACCAGGAAAAAACCGATGATGATTCCAAACTCCTCCCCTATCCCTGGTCGCAACCACAAGCAGGGAAAAGTTATGCACATGGGGAGGAGGGGGTTGCTGCAGGGGGAGGGGCATAAAGTGACTTTGTGGCTGCTGGCCAAGGGGGTTCCCTAAAGAAGTAGCTCCAGTGGGCCACAGTCTGACCCTGCTATCGAAAATATCAAAAAGATTTTTAGAACTTCCCATATGTGCACTTGTTAAACACTATAGCAACAATGGTAGTTGTCAAACTGAATATTGCTTTTGGTAATGAAGCAAATAAGCATCAGTTGAGGCAGTTGTTTTCTGCACAAAAAGAACAAAGCTTTAGACTGTATTGCCTGTATCCTCATTTCTTAGTTAAGAGCAGATATATGATAGGGCATAAGCAGAGTGAATCATCCCTTTAAGCTGCCTGCCCAGGCATTCTTGGACATCTTCTCTGTGTTGTCCTATGGTGAAAATCCTCTCCTCTCTCCAAGTGAGTGGATTGAATTAACAGAGAGCCGGAGACTCTGAGATGCAGCGTAATTGCTTTATTGTCTTGGAAGCCGAGATCCTTCTAATCTACAGCTTGTGCAAACATGTTTAACGTGTGTTAATGTGTTTTCCAAGCAGACCCTCTCAGCAAAATCCTGCTTCTCATTAATTGCCATCAGTAGCACTCTACAGGATTTCAAAGGTTTGGCCAGGCCCACATTGTGTTTCCAATTTCCTAACTTTCCTGTGTTTGGAATGCCAATTTTAATTTCTTCCCATGGAGGAACGGTGTTTGCCAAGTAGGGATTTTATATATAGATGGCTACTCTGACGTTGCCAGCATTTAACGATTAAGAGGAATGTTTCCTTGCCGTTTCATGACATGTTGAAGGCTAATGTCTGGTTGTGATTATAAGGAACTCTCTTCTCTTGGCGTTGCTAATTGTTAGGCCCAAGTAGTGGGAATCAGCTACGGATACCAGACTTTGTATCATTTCATTTCTGCATACTTCAAACATCAGAGGTCTTATTGCAGCTGACTAATATAGCATCCTCAAAATATTAAAGGGTTAAACGGATGCTATAAGTAGAAAATGACTGTTATTTAAGTGTTTATTTTCCATTTATAATTAGTACTAGGAACTCCATCCCTAAATATAAACTGCCTTGAGGTTTTTTCCTTGACCGTGCGAAACGTTTTTGTCTTAAAATGGTGCTTCGTCTTTAAGTTAATGTTTCAATTTTCAACATAACAGTGAAACATAGAAAGAAGAATAATAAGAAAAAAAGAAGAGAAGAAAAAAGAGTGAGCCCGGTTGTTCAACTGGTCTTCATTTTTTATAGTATTTGAATTATTTCCCTTCTTCTTCTGGCTTTTTACAAACTTAAAAAGGGGGTCACTAACACCATCTAAAAACATAAGCTCTGTAAGGCTACAAATGTATTGTTATACAGATAGCTAGAATCTCAGCTGCCATAAAGCAGGGTAGGATTGCTGCTTACAATGGGGATCAGATATGATCTGTGCAGCCACTGGGACAGAATGCTCTGTTATACAGATAGCTAGAATCTCAGCCATAAAGCAGGACAGGGCTGCTGCTTACAATGGGGATCAGATATGATCTGTGCAGCCACTGGGACAGAATGCTCTGTTATACAGCTAGTTAGAATCTCAGCCATAAAGCAAGGCAGGACTGCTGCTTTAAAGGAGACATACATGTTGCTAAAAATTTATATTATCTTTAAAAATGGCCCCTTTAGTGGAGCTCCCCTTAGATGTTCTCTGGTCCCTGTTTGTGTTTCAAATGATCGGTGGGTGTGACCTAACGGTCCCTGCCAGAAGCACAGTAAAAGGGGGGCAGCCAATCACAGCCCTGCAGTCATAAGCACAGACAGACCTCAGTTCCCTATCAGGTTCTGCTAGCTGCTGATTGGTTCCTGTCCTACAATGCAGTTAGCTGAGAGCCGCTGGCTCCACCTGCGCAGCCTGGGAACAAGAAGTGGAAGGGAGGGTTTTTTTTGCAGAAATATTCAACCAATCAGCCTGAAACACTACTTTTCATTTATATCTAAATCAGTATAATGCACTGGTACGTTCTTATTTTTTATACAATATGTCATCTTTAATAGGGATCACATCTGTGTCACTGTGATAGAACTATAGAATTTCAGAAAAGCAATTACTCCCAACACAATAATTACTTTGGTTATATTTTAATTTCTATAATGCATGAATGGAAGCTGTTCCCATACATATACAGTATAATTATAAATTATTTTTGAAGGCTAGTGATCTCTGAGTCTGGTCTAAAGGCCTGATAAAATGGGGCTGATAAAAGCTGATAACAGATTGAGTCGGCAGCTTATTGGCCCGTGTGTGGGGTCATCCAACGGATATCGATATCTGGCTGAAAGTTGGCCAGATCTTGATCGGGCAGGTAAAAAAATCCCGTTGGATTGCAGCCACATTTGTGCCACCGTTTCTTCTCTACTCTGATCCGATTGTAAGGCCCACGATTGGATAAGCCCATTATCGGCGAGAGATACGCTCTTTTAGCGACATCGCCAGGCGAGCGGATCTCCCTGTGTGTGTCGCCAGCTTAACACAGATCTCTGTATTTTTGATGTTTCCATGCACCGCCCTAGCCGGCTTTTCTTTTTCTACTCTCTTGCATGTGTAACAGTTTATAGGAGCAGGTGCAGCGGGTACTCTTTGTAGGTATCCAGTTCTTTTTATTCCTCTTGTAGCTACACGTCTGTGTCTGGACAATCCTGCAACACAGTGGGAGGAAATATTGCAGACAGCGCAGGACATATTAAATTACAGCAGTTGAAACATTTGGTAAAGGGTTTTAGAGACGGGCAGCAAAGAAAGGAATTTTGAATGTATAGCAATGTGTGTACAGGGCATCCTGAGACTATTGGTTGTCAGACACCAAGTTACTCTCTCTATCCATTGGGGAAGTTTTATTCCCTTCAGCTCTTCAGTTACAGTAAGAAAAATGGCTCCTCAAACCTTCAGTAAACTGGTATGTGGGGCGAATGTAGTTTTATGTTGCACTGTAGGGCATAACACTTTATGCTTTGCAGTAGCTTAAAGGGATACTGTCATGGGAAAAATTTTTTTTTTTCAAAATGCATCAGTTAATAGTGCTGCTCCAGCAGAATTCTGCACTGAAATCAGTTTCTCAAAAGAGCAAACAGATTTTGTTATATTTAATTTTGAAATCTGACATGGGTCTACTCTAGACATATAGTCAATTTCCCAGCTGCCCCAAGTCATGTGACTTGTGCTCTGATAAACTTCAATAATTCTTTACTGCTGTACTGCAAGTTGGAGTGATATCACCCCCTCCCTTTCCCCCACCCAGCAGCCTAACAACAGAACAATGAGAAGGTAACCAGATAACAGCTCAATAACACAAGATAACAGCTTCCTGGTAGATCTAAGAACAACACTCAATAATAAAAAACCAAGTCATAATTATGAGTTTTAAAAGTCATAATTGATAAGAATTTTTTTTTTTTGCTGGCCCTAGTGCTCTTCCGTAGAGACTCCTTCAGTTACATGGAGAAGGAAAACAACAGTCTGCCAGAAAGCAGTTCCCTCCTAAAGTGCTGGCACAAGTCACATGACGGCGCAGCTGGGAAACTGACAAAATGGCTAGCCCCATGTCAGATTTCAAAACTGAACATAAAGAAATCTGTTTGCTCTTTTGAGAAATGGATTTCAGTGCAGAAGTCTACTGGTGCAGCACTATTAACTGATGCGTTTTGAAAAAAACATGTTTTCCCATGACAGTAGCTAAAGGATCAAAAGTATTAAAAGAACAGTTCAGTGTCAAAATAAAAAGATAGGCCTTGTGAAATAAGAAAACATTTCTAATGGTGGTTCACCTTTAAGTTAACCTTTAGGGGGTTTATTTATCAAAGATCGACTTTTTACCCCATATGTAATAAAAAGCACAAAGTTTGCCCAGGGGCAGTAACCCATAGCAACCAATAAGATGTTTGCTTTTCAAACAGGTAACCAGTAAATGCAACCTACTGATTGGTTGATATGGGTTATTGCCCCTGGGCAAACCTAGCGCCTTTTATTACATAACCTGTTTAGAGTTTTTTTTTTAGACCTTGAATGAACTTGAGTGAACTCACAGCTCTAATTGATCGAATTTTTCAGGTAAAACCCTCAGAAAAATTCTCTAACATCATGAAGGCTATTAACATCTTCACATGGTTCAATGGACCTCTGCCATTGACTCCTATATGACCTCAACAGGTTTTAGATGGTGTATTTTCAGATTCAAGCAATTTCCAGGGTTAGGGTATAATAAATCTCAAAAAAACTTTTTTTTTTGACCAAAAAAAAAACCCTTGAAAACTCAAATTTTCAAGGAAAACACAACTCAAACCTTATTAAATAACCCCCTAAGTAGGTTATAAAATGGTCAGTTCTAAGCAACTTTTCAATTGGTTTTCATTATTTTTTTTTTTAAATAAAATGGTCAGTTCTAAGCAACTTTTCAATTGGTTTTCATTATTTTTTTTTTTAAAGTTTTATTAATTATTTGCTTTCTTCTGACTCTTTCCAGCTTTTCTACGGTCACCGACCCCATCTAAAAACAAATTCTCTCTAAGGCTACAAATGTATTCTTATTGAGACTTTTTATTTCGCATATTTCTTTCCAGGTCCTCTCCTATTCATTTTCCAGTTTCTTATTTAAATCAACGCATGGTTGCTAGAGTAATGTGAACTGTAGCAACCAGATGGCTGAAACTGCAAACTGGAGGGCTGCTGAATAAAAAGCTAAACAGCTGAAATGATAAAAAATTAAAAACAGTTGCAAATATCAATCTCTATGTCATAGGAAAAGTTATTCCAAAGGTGCCCAAGTGGTTATTTACAACTTTGAAGGCAGGGTGCCCAGTCCAACATCTTTTTTGCAAGTTCCACCCTTGAAGATTTGCTGTAGGTCTTCAAACTCAGTTCAGGAATTGAATGGGTGTAGATATGTAGCACCCATCCCCTAGCTTGCATGTCATTCCTAAGGGCAGGACTGGCACTTTGCTCTCTGCCCCATGCTGGGGGGCTATAAAAATCCATTGAAGCAAGTCACATTGCAAGTCACATTCTTCAAGCAGTGTGGAAGCCAGGGAACATGATGAGAGCTTGTTGGTTTTCCTTGGACCAGTTTCTGCAGTTAAAAGGGATGTTTTCAGATGTTGTTGGACACAAACACTTAAAGTGACATTCAGTACTGCTTGCTCATGTGAGCCGTGCCATCAGATCCGCTACATTTCTTGTCAGTTAGTCAGTCTGGGTTCTGTCCTGCAGTAGGAATATTATTGACTAGTGCATGAGGGACGAGCAGTTCTTTGTTGCAGGACTTTTTAGGCCTCAACCTGCTCCTACACAGGGAGATTTTAGCCTTCATGGCCCAGGTTTCCTTTTCTTGGTCCACCTGCCTTTACTAGTCTCCACCCGCCTACCAATGAAAAATGAGTAGACAGTGATGGTTTGCAGAGGCCTGCTTGATGTGCCTCACCGTCACTCCCACCGTCACCGGCTACTCGTTTTTCATAGGTAGGGGGTGGGGACTATGGAAACGTCCATGGGCCGTGAATATTGGGGGATATGCGCTGCGAAAAAACTGGCCATAAAAAAGAATTAATTGCTGTTGAAAAAAACTCCCCAAAGCCAAAGGGGAATTACAATTTTTGACCATAGATCCCCTTTAAACTCTATTCTCATAGCCTGTACAATAATTTAATATAATACACAAAAGCTGTGAATATCTTGTAAATGATATCCTTATAAACGGTGAGTTCTGATGTCATCAGTTATAAACGGTGAGTTCTGATGTCATTTCTGTCACATGACTCACTAAAACTTGTGTATTATAATAAATAAAGTACCCCCAGTTGATATGAGGATATTAGAAGTTACCGCGGAGTTCAATGACCTGTATATACGGTCATGAAACTCCTCGGTAATAGTGATGGGCGAAACGGCCGCGTTTCGCTTCACCGAAAAATTCGCGAATTTCCAGAGAAATTCGCGAATTTTTCGCCATTTGGCGAAACGAGTCACGCGTTTTTGACGCGCGTCGCGTCGTTTTTGACGCGCGTCGCGTCGTTTTTGACTCGTTTTAACGCTGCGAATTTTTGGCGGCGAATTTTTCGGGTCGTTTCCCGAATTTATTCGCCAGCGGCGAATCACGGGAATTCGCCGCGAATTCGCCCCTGGCGAATAAATTCGCCCATCACTACTCGGTAACTTATAATATCCTTATAATTTACAAGAGGGGGTACTTTATTCACTATATGACATCTATTTAGTCTCTTTGTTCCCATTGAAATAGGGAATGACCATGAAAAAGGCCAAATGTTTAGCTGCATGAGAACCGGCTAACACCTGGGCCCACCGGGAGTTTTCCTGGTATCCTGGTGGACCAGTCTGACACTGATGGAGACATCAAGAAAACTGCAGAATGGAAACCCAATCTTTTTAATCCATGTGTAGCACAAAGCTATTGCAAGAAGTCTAGGGATGGCGCGAACTTCGGAAAAAAAGTTCGCGAACATGCGTCAAAAATGCGAACGGTTCGCGAACGTCGCGAACCCCATAGACTTCAATGGGAAGGCGAACTTTAAAAGCTAAAAAAGACATTTCTGGCCAGAAAAATGATTTTAAAGTTGTTTAAAGGGTGCAACGACCTGGACAGTGGCATGCCAGAGGGGGATCAAGGGCAAAAATGTTTCTAAAAAATACATTGTTGACACAGCGCTGTGTTTTGTGCTGTAAAGGGCAGAAATCACACTACGTCACTCAGGTGATGTTTCTGGACACGGAATGTGAAAAAGCTCACACAGCTACGTGGCACTTGGTTAAAGACTGGGCAAACAATGCCTACAAGGTCAACGTATACACTACTACAGCGGTGGATACGGATTACGTAAAATATATTATTGCTGCTTGAAAAACGTCACTCAGGTGGTTGTGGAGACTGTAATATTATTGATATTTAGACAGAATGTGAACAAGCTCACACAGCTAGATGGCAGTTGTTTGAAGAACACACTGGGCAAAAAATGCCTACAGGGCAAATAATGGCTACAAGGTCAACGTATACACTACTACAGCGGTGGATACGGATTACGTAAAATATATTATGGCTGCTTGAAAAAAGTCACTCAGGTGCTTTTTCTGGAGACGGTAATATTATGGATATTTAGACAGAATGTGAACAAGCTCACACAGCTAGATGGCAGTTGTTTGAAGAACAGTAGATTACTAGCCAGCAAACTTACTATCCACTGTCCCTGAAATCACTAACAGCTCTCTCCCTACACTAGCTCTTCCAAGCACACACAGCACAGGCAGAATGAAAAAACGCTGCAGGGCTTCGGTTTTTATAGGGAAGGGGAGTGGTCCAGGGGGTGTGGGGGTGGTCCAGGAGGGAGAGCTTCCTGATTGGCTGCCATGTATCTGCTGGTCTGGGGTGAGAGGGCAAAAAAAAAGCGCCAACTAACGCGAACCGAAAATGGCGAACGTCGCGCGACGTTCGAGAACATCCGGCGAGCGCGAACAGCCGATGTTCGCGCGAACAAGTTCGCCGGCGAACAGTTCGCGCCATCCCTAAAGAAGTCCTCTTTCATGTACCAAAGCTATATGAGATGCAAAATACATTTGTCCACAGTAATACATAATGACCACTTTGGGTCTTCCAAGTGCTGTATCTATCATTGTACCCCATTATAGCTTCTGACATAGCTAAAGCCCCAGTCTAGTAGAATCACTCGAATTGTTCTTAGCTGTGCAGAATCCAGATAACAATTTCTAACGAGGTATACTGAAGGCTATATCTAAACACTTATGTGACATCACAGTGGAAACAATAATGATCTCATTGAACAGCAGTAGGAGGTCATTTCTAAAACCAAACTGAAATATCCCTGTAGGACCCACAACATGTCATTTGAATCGTTTCCTAGCTTTCCTATTACCTGTAAAAACCTGTAATTTAAAGCAGCCTGTGCGTCAGACTTCCGTTGTGTAGCTTTGTTTAATAAGCAGCCCAGTTATTCACAGGTTCAGTAGTGAACCTTGAGCCCGTAATTGGGCACTTAATAGCCTGGAACAAAGCTGAATGGGAAATGTTCTTTCTGGACTTATTCTCATCGAAATTTCCTGCATATTACCTCTAGGTGTATCATGCTGGCAAAGTAGCCAGGAACAGTAAGAGCTTAGTGGGTTTGGGAAGGCCTTGGATGTCAAATTCTTCCATTTAAGCTAATGGGAGAAAAAACATTTTATAATATTATTCAATGAATATGTTTATCTAACAACACTGAGAGCTGGAGTACTGATAATGGAACCGAACCTGAGATTCCTTCCTTTCATCAAACTACTACTAGAGTGAGAACTAAAATGGAATAAGCCAGCCTGAATAGTCAAGAACTCTTGGGTCGGATATGATCTGGGCCTGGAAATCCATCTTGCCATTTCCAGAGAGCTACCATTCACGGAGAAATAAATGAAGAGTAGCTAGGAACAATGAGTAGTGAAAAATGTAGAGTATTAAAAAAGGGGAAATGGGAAACACTAGGCAAAACAATAAATAATCAATAAGGAAAGAACAAGTTGAATGGCTTACCAAGCACTGGAAATGGATGTGCCTACAGCTCCTCACTGGACCCAATAGCAGTATACCGTCAAGTATTACAGAGAGGTAGTGGGCAAAGGAGTAGTATGAGAGTCAGAGCTTCTCACATAGAAATAATGTGAAATAAGCTTTCTAATGTAAGTAGCCAACAGGCAGAAGAGCAAGTGAAGTCAAAGTCAGGGCAGGTGGCTGGAAGCATTTACGAGAGTCGAGTTGGGTCAAACCAGTGAAGCAGCAGAATCAAGCAAAGTACCAAAGGCATTTTTAAGAAGCGCATCCAAAAAGCCAAGCTAGTTAAGGTTATCAAGTACTATAGCAGACTCACATACTCCAGGCCGATATCCAAGCGAGGAGTGCAGCGTCATATCACCGAGACATGAATATGTGAGTGTGCTTGTGCCATGGTGACAATCATTTTTGCCTCTGTTTTCTTGAATATATACATAGATACAATAAATATTATCCTTAAAAACTATTTAAAGAGCAGAAGAGTAGACTTTTCCATGCTATCATCCTATTGGTTACAGGTGAGGATGTAATGTGTAGATTTTATGTTATCTCTTGCACCCTATAAAATGCTACACAGTAGAACCCCCCATTTTTACGTTTTTCAGGGGACCAGAAAAAATGGTGTAAAATCCAGGAAAATGTAAAATCAGGGAAATCTATTATGCCTAATTTATATGTGGGACCACAAAACAACAACGTAAAATTAGGGAAAAGCTACAATCGGGGGATGAAAAATTGATGTGCAGGATATCATCATAGGTCCTAGAGGTTTGAAGTTTGGTTACCCACACCCTGAGCCAAATTGGGCTGATCTGTTATTTTGGCCTCCTATGCAATGATCCAGCTGGGGCACAGGTGATAACGTTTGGACAAAAAAATACACATTTAAAAGCCGACTGTTATGGATAGACCCAGCCAGTTTATTATAAGTCCCCTTGCTATTGACCACCTTACCTGTTTTAATACCACAACAGCATGACAGTAAGCATTCATGGCTTTGTAGAAATCCAGAATTCCACCATATCCTTCAAAATTTCACAGGATATGGATCATAAACCTTCAGGTGAACCAAATCAGAACCTGTCATATTACTTTAAGGAGGTTATGTTCTAAATCTCAAATTTATCTGGTCTGGCTTTTTGGGGCAAAAAATCTTTTTCGTAGAATTTTTCGAGATTGTATTATACCCCACTGCTGCAAAAGGTCTGAATCCAAAAATCCGCCATCTCAGACATGTCAAGGTCATGTATAAGTCAATGGGAGATGCCCCATCCCAAATGGAAGTTATTGTGGCTTGTGCTCCATTTAGCCCGATAATCCAATATTTTCAGTGTTTTTGGGCTAAAACACCAAAAAAATCTAGTGATTCTGGTTAAAAAGTCATTGTGACGTGTTGGATTTAGCCCAATAATCCAATATTTTCAGGGTTTTTGGGAAAAAACACCAAAAAATATTTATTTTTATTTTTTCCCCCAATCTGATATATTAGATTTATTCTATTCTATTAATAAATAAGGCAAAATGAGGGATGGGAGTTTGGTTGAGCTTTTTTAATTTAAATGATGCGATAAATTCGGATTTTAGTAAATACCCACCTAAAATGGGGTGGATGTTTGTGTTTCACAGCTGATACAATTTTTTTTTTAGATTTTACTGTACAGATTGGGGTAAAATGGGGTTTTAACAAATATTTTGTAGATGATTCATCCATCAATAATGAATTGGTGCATCCATAATCTTTATAGGAACTCAGGGCTGGGCCAAGGGGGTAGGCAGGGTAGGCAACCACCTAGGGTGCATTCACTGGGAGGGGCAAAGTTCTCAGGGGAATTTTTTTTTTCTTTCAGTTAATTTGGCTTGTTGGCCTTTATTAAAAGCATTTATGAAAATTCACAAGCTCCAACCCCCTCTGGGGTTTGTTTTAGCCTGGTGTATCTGTACGGCTCCCCCACCCTGGAGGGTGACTTCTAGTTCCATGCTGACATGCTGTTGCGTTGACTCTCTGGGGGACGCTGATTGGAACCCTTGCCTAAGGTTCCTACCTTGGCCCGGCCCTGCAGGAACCCCTAGAGAATGTTGGGCCTAAGAACTCTTGAATGATCTGGGCAGGAATTATTCAGTATTTTCTTAGGACACTGGAGTCGGCAAAGGATTTAATTTCTGACTTCACGAAGAACAATTATGACTCACTGTATCCCTGTTTACAAGGATCTAAGAAAACAAACTTGTCTCTTAAAACTTGTTCTCCACCGCACGTGCGACAGTTTTAAAGAACCCAAGAGCTTTTAATGAGGGTTTACTCCGCTCGTCCCTTTCCATACGTTGCCAGTAGATGCATACACACGTCGCATGAAGACTTTTATTTCCCGTACGAGATGCAAATCTGCTGGATTATGTGGAACAGAACAAACCTTTTATTCTACTGCACCTGCGCTTTAATTCATAATGATTTCAGCTTGATGGAATCCAGACCGCAGGAAGGATTATAAATTCTCATTTGATTTCATTTACTTCTGAAAATGCCTTAAACCAGCTGTGCCTGAGCAAAACACGATCCCTTCAGCACAGATTTTGGAAATGAATTTTCTTGTAGTTAGGGGTGTCTTGTTGTATAGAAGCCATCGTAGGTAGCAGAAGTGGAGATAGAAAAGGTCCCGTGGCTGGAGGCTAATTGAATCCATCCTCTGTTTTCTTGGAGCCTACAAAGATAGGATTGTTTGCACTCGCCGCGCACATGTGCTGAGATTTAAAGTGTTTCATTTACATTGAAGGCTATTCTATTACACGATTCCTTTGACATCTGTTCATTATGGGAATTGAGTCATAATCTAAATGCAAGAGGACTGTGTAGCCGAGGAGAGAGGGATAGGCTTGGAAAAGCTTTTTGTAATGTGCAACTCATTTGGGCTGTCTGTTTATGGTTGTCGGTTACTTTGTAGAATGGCTTTTTCTATCCGGTGGAGGTATTTTATATCCATTAAATGGAACAGGGATAATGCAAACCTCACCATGTACATCATTTAAGCCCTCGAATTCGACTGGTGAATATTTGGCAAATAAAAGCCCTCGACAATTCGACCCTTAGTAAATCTGCTCCTTGGTATTGTAGTTCAGCCATACACAACATACATCTATGATGAAGCATCTGGCACAGACAGCTATACTCCTGTAGCCAGTGAAATGAATAGCGGGCATTATATACACCAGGTGCATCAATGAACAAGGCCTGTCACGGCCGATACCAAGCGTTGATCACAGTAACTACAGAAGGATACAGATAAGTGATGCCCAAGTTGATTTTGTGCATTTTGCATTTCTGGATCAAAGTCTGAATGTTCTGAGTTTTGAAAACAATTCGTCTATTTATCTGTAGAATAGTATACGCTAGATAAAATATCCATGGAACAGTGCTTTGGTTGTTTTTAATCTAAAGCTCCGAGGAATCCCATTTTACTGTTCTAAACTCTTCGAGAAAAATAGCAAAGAGTGATATAGAAAACTATAGAACAGCCATCTCTAAAGTCAGTCTATTTTGCAGGCTGTGTCTAAACACAATGGGGCTCATTTATAAACACTGGGCATTTTTGCACCTGGGCAATTACCCATAGCAACCAATCTTTTTTTCAGCCAGCTGCGAGCAGGACAGTGAAAGCAAACTTTTGATTGGTTGCCATTGAATACTGCCCAGGTGCAAATTTGCCCAGTGTTGACAAATGAGCCCCAATGAGTTCAGACAAAGCTCTTTGTGTGAATGGAAGTTTTTACAGTTCTTGGGTTCTCATGAGTAATTTCGCAGTCTGGTATTTACCAGTGCATCATAAGGCAATAATGGTATTATTATAAACATTACAACAGCTATGGGACTTGTTATCCAGAATGCTCGGGTTTCTGGATAACAGATCTTTCCATAATTTTGATCTCCATATCTTAAGTCTACTATAAAATATTGTAAACATTAGATAAACCCAATAGGCTGGTTTTCCTTCCCCTAAGGATTCATTAAATCTTAGTTAAAGGGGTGGTTCACCTTCAAGTTAACTTTTAAGCTGGCCATAGACGTAAAGATTTTTGAAAGATCCAATTGTTATCGTTAGACCACGATTGTCTCAAAACGATCGTTTAAATGCCTGATGTGTCCATCAACTATAAAGACCATTTCAGGCGATATTGCCAGCAAAACTGAAGGATCGCAGCCTGCTTTGCCCTGAAAACATAGGTAGATTGCATGGGGACCGATAAAGATTTTCTAACCTTGCCGATCAATCATCAGACCAATGTCGGACGAAAAATCGTAAGATGAACGATCGTTTGTATCCCACTAACCGCACGATAATTTGAAAGATTGGTCGGACTTCCCTAAGATCCGTCATTCGGCAGGGAAAGATCGTTGCGTCTATGGGGAGCTTAAGTATATTGTAGAAGGGCCAATTCTAAGAAACTTTTCAATTGGTCTTCATTATTTCTTTTTCGTAGTTTTTTTAATGATTTGCAATTTTCTTCTGTTTCTTTGCAGCTTTCAAATGGGGGTCACTGACACCATCTAAAAACAAATGCTCTGTAAGGCTACAAATATATTGTTATTGCCACTTTTTATTACTTATCTTTCTATTCAGTCCATCTCCTATTCATATTCCAGTCTCTTATTCAAATCAATGCAGGGTTGCTAGGGTAATTTGTACCCTAGAAACCAAATTGCTGACACTGCAAAATAGAGAGCTGCTGAATAAAAAGCTAAATATCTATAAAACCACAAACAATAAAAAATGAAAACCAATTGCAAATTGTCTCAGAATATCACTCTCTACATTATACTAAAAGTTAACTCAAAGGTGAACAACCCCTTTAAGCTTAAGTACACAGTACTGTTTAATTATTACAGAGAAAAATGTAAAAATTGGATAAAATTAAGTCTATGGCTGATGGCCTTCACTTCATTCGGAGCATTCTGGATAACAGGTTACCGGATAACAGATTCCATACCTGTGCATGAAATATAAGAATGGAATTGCTGGCAATAAACTACTGTGTGTTCTTGGTGGTGTCTGCACATTTTATGCAAATAATTTCGTTTTTTAGTAATGTGATCCACACATTTTCAGCTTGACACATTTCAAGAAGAATACTAAATTGACATGAGCAGGGGTTTTCTGTGTTTCCCTGGGCAATGAGCAGTGTTTCCCCGCTGATGTGAGTCTGCGTTACTAAATCTGAAAAACATTCTCCACTTTGCCAAACCTTAGATTTAATCTGCATGTTAATTTATAACGGTTGTTTCGTGGGTTTATTTTATGAATACACAACAACATACAGTTCTTTCCGTGACACACGATAAATACAATGACAAAATGCCTATGGGAATAGTAGATGCTGATATTGCTTTGCGTCGTATGTTGTTTTCCATGGTGTTTTTGTGACAGTATGTTTGGACAACTATATAGCCTTGTGGATGTTGAGTATATTAAATGCTTTATGGTTATATAGCTCCCCATAAAGGTTTCCCACTAACAAAAGCAGGGTTCTCCCTGGACCGAACCAACGTTTCCCATGGGAGCAGGGTTTCCTAATAAAAGGAAGAAACATTTGCCATTGATGGAAGCAGGGTTCCAAATCTGAAATTGATCAGGGACTTAGTAACCATCCTGTATGTTTTTTATATGGAGGATAAAACCATAACTGGCTAGATCTTTGCCCATAGGCTATGGCTGGATTCCATTTCTATTATTCAAGAACTATCCGGAGGTTTCTAGTTTAGCAATGACTGGAGAGACACATTTTGGGCAAGCCCAGTAATAGAGACTGCTTCTACAGTGGTCCCAATGGGGTCCTGTCTTCTGCACAGATAAAGTGCATGCGTGGGTAAAAGATTTTCAACCCCTGGGTATTGGATGTCCCTATACAAATGTTAGCACAGGGTCCCCTCATTTCTTGTTATGCCTTGGCTGTTAGGGTACGTTGTAAGCTAGGCTGAAAAAAACACACATCCATCAAGTTAAATAGTTTGAGTCTATATATATATATAACTTAACTAACTGCTAGTTGATCCAGAGGAAGGCAAAAAATCCCAATTTGAAGCCTCTCCAATTTGCCTCAGAGGGGGAAAAATTACTTCCTGACTCCAAACTGGAAATCAGACCAGTCCCTGGATCAGCTTGTACTATGAGCTATCTTCCATAACCCTGTATTCCCTCACTTGCTAAAAAGCCCTCCACCCTTTTTAAAGATATCTAATGTATCGGCCTATACGTAATTTATTCAGGGAGAGCATTCCACATCTTCCCAGCTCTCAATGTACATTATTACTACAGATAGAGCTTCTTCCACCATTTCTTCTGGGAGGCAGATGGCTTCATTGGAGCAATGTTGCAGATCTTTCTGACTGGTAGTTGTCTGTCACTGAGTATCACATGGATAACAGGCACAGCCTAACTTAGGAGCAAAAAACAGATGATAATTCTTAAGGGACTGCTCATAAAGTCTGACTGCACCCCATGTATGTCCCCATCTGCATCCAATCAACTTTTAACAGACATTATCAATCTCGGTGATGGCAATTGTAACTTGTTGACTGTTCATCATCCTCCCATATCATTCCTTTGATATATTTATATTTTTACAAAGTAGACAACATGACTTACGCTACAGGAAGTCTTTAATTTAATTCCTGTAGATAACCGAGAACAGTTAGAGAATCCCTCAATGGCTTTCAGCTGTCATTGGGTGATGGTTTTAATTTCTTTCCATGGAACTTACCAGGATACAACACAAGATCAAGTTGGAACTGAAAGAAGCAGCGCACAGATCTCATCAAAGAATCCTTGGTAATCGTTGTTAAGATCTTTGATGTCTTCTGCTGATTAGGGTTTCTATCTTGTTTTGATCAGTATAAGGGCCCTTACACACGGGCGTTTTTACCTGCGCTCCCCTGCGTTGCGTTTTGCTGCGTTCAAACGCAGGGGAGCGCAGGTATAGACGCACTCAATTATTTTCAATGGAGCTGTACTCACACAAACGCATGTAGGCGCCAAACACAGGAAAAATGCAGCATGTTGCGTCTGAACCTGCGTTCGGCGCTTACACGCGTCTCGTGAGTACAGGCCCATTGAAAAGAATGAGGTGCGTCTATACCTGCGCTCCCCTGCGGCTGAACGCAGCCAAACGCAACGCAGGGGAGCGCAGGTCCAAAACGCCTGTGTGTAAGGGCCCTTAGAATGAGCCTGAATAAAATGCAAAGGTGGTGGTTTGGTCCAAGGCCTGCCAAGAAAGGCTGATTATATCTGTCCCTATAGGTAGCCCACTAAATGTTTTATTTTGTCCAACCTAACTTGTTATGCTATTCATAGTATTCATCCTTTTTCATCTCTGTCTGACTCCTGATGCCCCTGGACAGTCTTGATTATCCAAAATTTGTGATGTAAAGTCATTGAGCATGATAACGTCTTGTTTTTGACTGTACTTCCATATATTAAATCCAGAACCCCCACCACGTTCTCTATTTTACCTCATCACTGTTTAAGTCATGGGGTTGAGCCACTGCCCTGCAGAATTGAAATATTATAAACCTGAGGAGAGTTTAGATCAGGGGTCCCCAACCTTTTTTGCTCGTGAGCCACATTTAAATGTAAAAAAGAGTTGGAGAGCAACACAAGCATGAAAAAGTAATTGTGGATGTCAAATAAGAGCTCTGATTGGCTTTTTGGTAGCCCCTATATGGACTGGCAGCCTACAGGAGAGAATGTTTGGCAGGACATCTGTTTTTTATGCAACCAAAACTTGCCTCTAAGCCAGTAATTCAAAAATAAGCTCCTGCTTTGAGGCCACTGGGAGCAACATTCAAGGGGTTGGAGAGCAACATGTTACTGACGAGCTACTGGTTGGGGATCACTGGTTTAGATGTTAAACTGCCTGTGCCCCATAGCACTCATCCATTAATATGTACCTTGAAACAAGTCATATACCTATTTTATTATCATATGGCTATAAAATAATTGAATGGTTTACCATTGAGCAGGTGTTGCATTTAATATCTAGCGAGAGAGAGTGTCACATAACTGAAAGTTCATCCTGACCCCACCCCGGGTCACTTCTTTTTGCTTCCCTTAGGAAGCCAAATTCGCAGTTTGGGAATGACTGCTATATAGACGCTATAGGACTATAGTCTCTAGGAGCAGTGGGGTTGCCGTGTGGAAGAAAACAACAAACTCACATGTATGTCTGAATTCAGAATTCTGTATGAACATGTAAACGTTTACAAGTAGATTATCTGTATTTATCTTTTTTTCCAGTGGAGCACGACAAAGAATTCTTCCATCAGAGGCGGCACCACCGGGAATTTCGATTTGACATCGCAAAAATCCCAGAAGGGGAAGCAGTGACAGCAGCTGAGTTCAGGATATATAAGGATTATATCCGGGAAAGGTTTGAAAATGAGACGTTCCAGATCAGTGTCTACCAAGTCCTGCAGGAACACCAAGGCAGGTATGTGAATGCTCATATATTTTACATATCTATGGACCAGAAAGGTATTCTTTCTACTTTTATATAAATAAGTGGCATCTTCCATATTTCTTGGCTCAGCTTATCCATTCTGCCAATAACAGAATCACATCTTATTTGCCTTGTATTCATCTCTTGAATTCTACAGACCCCCATGACTTTCCTTAGACAACAAACCCATATTGCACCCTAACTATCCATCAGTCTGGACACCTCATTTAGTGCTAGAGAGACCACCCCACATTTTGGGAACCATTGCCTTAGAGTTGTAGATTCCAAAACTGTGTTAAGATTTGGGGATCTCTCCTATATCCACCTGAAAGACCCCTTGAGGGTCACTTAGGGAGAGATGTGGGGCTATATACAAAGATATGTGTTCTTGGCTGAACAGAAAATGTACCAATATTTATAATATATCTGTAACCTTGTTATGAGCTAAGGGGAATCATGAACAAAGGCTGGACCTTCAAGGGGCATAAA
The DNA here is from genome assembly GCA_024363595.1 of Xenopus borealis. Taxonomy (NCBI): domain Eukaryota; kingdom Metazoa; phylum Chordata; class Amphibia; order Anura; family Pipidae; genus Xenopus; species Xenopus borealis. The sequence goes on along the minus strand of CM044447.1, from coordinate 13,331,096 downwards.
CTGAAGACATTTGATAATCACTGCCTATGCTTATGAATCTTTTCTACTGTAATCCTTTGTGGGACAATTTAAGCTTTTTCCTCCAGCCGGCAAAAAACACCATATGTAAGTGAGCCAAAAATGTAATCTGTCCCTTTAAGGAAGAACCTGAAATATTCTCCATGCTTTATGTGTCCCAGACTGCACCATGGAGCAGCATCTTTAATAAATTTAAGGCCCTCCATCAATTATATAGCAAGTGTTCGGATGCTTAGAATTGCACAGAGTCTCCAATGGCCTCTTTTTATGACTCCCGGCAAGCCTGAATCTGCATGAAGAATTTCTATAAACATCTTAACATTTTGGTTCTTTTCTGTGATTTGCAGCCGTACTTATGGGCCCTGCCTCTTGCTTTATGAGCTGAGTTTTATGGCTCTCTCAAGGGGAGTGTGGAGTTTGTTATGTACAGAATTTGCTTTCTTTTCACCTAAATTTAACTCTGGGGTTTTCAGACTTTTCAGGTTCAAATCTCTCTACACTTTTCAGTTTGGAATATTTTCAGCAGCCCATCATAGCATGTAACAAGGTTACACACAGGGGCGTAACTAGAGAGGAAGCAGACCCTGCGGCTGCAGGGGGGCCCAGGAGGTATAGGGGGCCCCATTTGGCCCTGATTTCAATATATATTGGTAAAACAAGACAAACTCTGGATAGTGGGGGGGGGGGGGGGGCTAAAATTGATTTGCTGTGGGGCCCAATAACCTCTAGTTACACCACTGGTTACACATATATAAAACATCATTGTAACCAGTAATTCAGCATTCACCCAAACTGTTTTTCTTGTCCAGGCCCTTTCTCTGTTGTGCCGTTTCCTTTGATGCATTGCTTCCCAATAAATCAGTATACAAAGAGAACACCCTTCCTTGTTAGTTGAGGCCCCTTCTAATGCATGTGCATCAGGTGTAGCGATGGTGCATCATTGTAGCGGTGGCATGGGAAAATGACTGATTGTGCTGATAATTTGCATGATGCACTTTCTCCTTTAAGGTTGCCAAAGCTTCAGTTCAGTTACATGGAATTGCACTGGGAGATGGGAGATGTAGTGACACGACTTTGGAATGTTGCTCCAAATTCAAGAAATATGGCTGGTTTCCCTGTCTGCAATGCTGGGATTCACTATACAACTGCCCCCACCATTCTGTATTTCATACCCATGTATAAACAGCACATCCTAATTCTGTCACTGTTTGGATTCCATTAAGTACACTGGCGAATATTACAACATAAGATTTATTGCAAAACCCTATATATACCGTAAATTGTGCATCTTGTGCTTGGAAAAGAGGCAGAAACCCCAAATACAGTCATTTGCTGGAACTAAACAAACTTGAGGCTCAGCTCACGAGAATGGGAGATTAATTGTGAAATATTTTAATTTCTTTCAGATTATGGGAACGTGTCTATGTACCTCATAGCTGTAAATGATTCCTCGGCTGATTCAATCACGTTGCATTAAAGATTTAGTAACCTATAAATAATGTAGGCTGTGGGGATCAGTCCTTAGCTGGGGCCCAGCCTGAAGGCTTTTGATTTGAGATTAGTGTTTATTTGTACCCCTGGAACTATAGCAGGGTGACTGTTACCTCAATGTTTCTATATATCTGTAACCTTGTTATGAGCTAAGGGGGCCCAGTCTGAAGGTCAGTCAGGGGGAGATTTGGGGTGAGTGATTATTTGTGCCCTGGGTACCCCTGGAACTATAGCAGGGTGACTGTTACCCCAATGTTTCTATATATCTGTAACCTTGTTATGAGCTAAGGGGCCCAGTCTGAAGGCCAGTTAGGGGGAGATTTGGGGTGAGTGATTATTTGTACCCTGGGTACCCCTGGAATTATAGCAGGGTGACTGTTACCCCAATGTTTCTATATATCTGTAACCTTGTTATGAGCTAAAAGGGCCCAGTCTGAAGGTCAGTTAGGGGGAGATTTGGGGTGAGAGCTTATTTCCTGTCCTTGAAGCACAGCTTTTAGGTCAGTTAGGGTGAAATTTGCAGTAATCACTTATTTGCTGTACTAGATGTTCCAGGAAGCATAGCATGATAACTAACATATATTTATAATCTTGTTTAGGGTGGGGACGTGGCCAGATGTTGGGACATTTGGGTGGGCTTGATGAACCCAGTGGGTACAGTGGGGTGTAGGGAGTCTGCCATTATTTTCTTATATCCAATAAGTATAAAAAATCCAATGAATGTATAGATTGTTAGTTGCAGTACTGCTTCTCACCATTATCAGTTTACAGTCATTTTTTAGTATTGGACTGCAGGAGAGCAGAGGAACAATTTTGTTGGTGTTTAACATAAGGTCACTTTTTATAAAAGAATGATGTATTTCTAAGCCAGCAGCCCTGTGGTGGGACTCACTCTCTCTGCTACACTCTGTGACCGTTACCAGCCATTAAACCCAGAACATTCCTTTTGAGTGGCGTATATGTGACTTTATCAGGACTGTATTACACATCACCCGAGCCTGTGTTGCCTAATGACTTATTATTTGTTTGTGCAATTGGAATTCCTAATTTCAGATGAGTCACAAGCTACAGGCCCGCAGTAAAACACTAAGGAGGGAAAGCGGAAGGATTTTGTCACTGGCCTCGTACAAGCCAGAACCTAGTGGAAACAGTAACCCTTTCCGCTCAGATGTCGGAACTGTCCTGTACTCGCTCAGAGGAGAAGGAAAGCTACCGAAGCAGTTTATTGCCAATAGATTAGCCAGAATGGTGCAAAATATATTCTTTAGAATGCTTTGCCATACCTGAGTAAACTCTAGAAGATTTTTCTGTTTGTTTTTGATAGCAGCTGCCATATTAGCTTGGTGTGACATCACTTCCTGTCTGAGTCTCTCCCTGCTCCCTCATAGCTCTGGGCTGAGATTACAGCAGGGAGGGAAAGAGAGAGGGAGAGAGGAGCAAACTGAGCATGCTCACGCCCAGGGCAAGGAGGGTTAGGCTGAAAACAGAAAGTCTGATACAGAAGCCCATGTGACACAATAGAAGGAAAGAAATACTGTGTTTCTTTTGACAGAGGACTCAGAGCAACATTACTTTGAGAGTTTACTGGTGTATTTATATAGACCTTTCAGATAAAGCTTACTTAATTGTAATCTTTCCTTCTCCTTTAAAGGGGGGGGGGGGCAAAAAACCATTGCTCATCTGGACATTGGGAAAACACATGGTGGGCCCCAGGCCTAATGGGCCAATCCCCACCTGCCCTCCACCATTGTTCCCTAATGACCTCCCTCCCCAAAGTAAGAATAAGGGGCATATGGTGAAGTGGAAATCTGGGGTAGCAGCTCTGGTGGGTCTCCTACAGAAGGTTTCCACCTGGCCGATATTTTTTTCCACAAAAGGTGTCAACCCTAATCCTACCCCAAGTCCAACCCTGTGTACAAGTACTTACATGCAACAGTCTCTACCAACTGCCTATGACTATTTCCGTATGGCAGCTCCTCCCCTATATTATATATAAATCTATATATGATTATATGTGTTCTAAGTTAATTCATGCCCCACACACCCGTGCCTTACTTCCTACTGACATGTCTATCCTTAGAGATTCTGACCTGTACGAACTGGACTCGAGAACAATCTGGGCTGCAGAAGAAGGATGGCTGGTGTTTGATATCACAACGACCAGTAACCTCTGGGTGGTGAACCCGCAACACAACCTTGGATTGCAGCTTTCTGTGGAGAGTTTCGATGGTAAGATGCCGGCCTTCCAGTATAGGTACTGGGTATATGTGTAGTGTGGGTCAAAGGTTACTGGAGTCACTGGGAAATCCAACCTGCTGCCCTATAACAATACAGCATTACGTTTGTGAAGACAGTGTTCCTTTAAAACTAAATAGCAAACGTTACAAAAAGCTTACACAGAGCTTTCTTAACTATTTAAAGGGGTGGTTCACCTCTAAGTTACATTTTACTATGTTATAGAATGGCCAATTTTAAGCAACTTTTCAAATGGTCTTCATTTTTTCTTTTCTATAGTTTTTTAATTATTTGCCTTCTTCTTCTGACTCTTTCCCACTTTCAAAAGGGGGGGGGGTCACTGACCCCATCCAGGGTTTGACTGGGGGGCCCGATGGCCACCAGGGCTACTGCGCCAGGGCCCCCTCCAACCTCCCCTTCTGCACCAGCACGCACTCAGCAAAAAAAAAATTTCCACGACCTCCGACAAAGGGGGTTGCAGCCTCAAGAAGAAAATGTGGGTGCAGACCTGGGCCAGCTGGGCCCACACGAGTTGGGGGCCCACTGGGTATTCTCCTCGTGCCCCACCAGCCTAGTCCAACCGTGACCCCATATAAAAAACAAATGCTCTGTAAAGTTACAGTGAAATTTGAAAATTCAATTGAATCAAATGATTTGAATAATTCAAATAAAAATCTGTTTGAATATTCCACTATTCGACAGCCGAATTACTTCCCCTTTAAATTTTTATTCGACTGCCTAGTTCGCCAGATCAAAGTTACAGAATTGGGGTTCAATTCAAACGATTTTATCGATCGAAACTGCTTTTTGCCTAATGAAACTGCATTTCAAAGCAACTTCCTGATATACATGCATTCTACATTTTACTGGTTTTAAAGTTATTTGTTAATGTGCTAACTGTTGAAAGCAGTACCTGTCTGGCTGTTTATTGGATCTGTTATCCAGAATGCTCGGGACCTGAGGGTTTCTGGATAAGGGATCCTTCTGTCATTTGGATCTTCATGTCTTCAGTCTACTAGAAAATCATGTAAACATGAAATAAACCCAATAGGCTGGTTTTGTTTCCATTAGGAATTCAGTATATCTTAGTTGGGATCAAGTACAAGCTATTTTATTATCACAGAGAAAAAAGAAAATCATTTTAAAGATTTTGGATTATGTGAGTACAATGGAGTCTATGGGAGACAGCATTCCCGTAATTCTGAGCTTTCTGCATAATGGGTTTCTGGATAATGGATTCCATACCTGGACTTTATTCCTCCAACAGTGAAGCAGACCTGGAGGAAGGCTGACTTCAACTACACTGTTTCAAGAGTCAGTACAGGTATGGGATCAGTTATCCAGAAACCCATTATCCAGAAAGCTCCATATTACACAAAGGCTGTATCCCCTAAACTCCATTATAATCAAATAATACAGATGTTTTTTATTGTTTTTCCCTTTTCTCTGTAATAATAAAACAATACCTGATCCCAACAAAGACATAATTAATCCTTATTGGAATAAAAAAAACAGCTTATTGGGTTTATTTAATGTTTAAATAATTTTCTAGGAGACTTAAAGCATGAAAATCCAAATTACGGAACAATCCGTTATCCATAAAACCCCATGTCCCGAGCATTCTGGATAACAGGTCCCATACCTGTACCATAAAACAGTAAGGGATAACCCGACATCTCTTCCTTTGATGGTGGTATTGTAATCCATTTGTGTGAGAATGGGCACCATGGGGTGGCTAGTACAGATCACTGAGTCACTAGCAGTAATAGTGTCTCTTGGCTAGTATATACGATTATTCATTTCCCAGTGTAATAAAAAAAAATACTAACCATTTGTATACTAAATGGCTGATAACTGGTTAAAGTAGATGAGTCATTGTCTAGTACGATTCCTAGTATACATGGTGAGTCACTTAGTTAAACAGACAAATATCTCTTTATAAGTGGTAATCACTGGGGCAGTGTTTTGTCCATGGGCTATTATAACTCAGTGGAGCTTAAATGATAATTTCCTCATCACACACAAACAATGGCTTCTGTTTCACCTGGAGCCATTTAAACTGTCATTTTTGGAGTGTGGGAGTAAACCGCAGCACCTAGAGTAATCCCACACAGCTCTGTAAAATATATCCTGCAGTTAGTGATATCACCAGTTCTACCTGATGCATTCCCTTGTTGCATATTCTTATTAATTTATATTATTACAGAGCCACTCGTTGACTTCTAATATCCTTATAATTTACAGTAGAGGTACATTATCCCTTATAATACATGAGT
>CM044447.1:13301492-13319148 GCA_024363595.1 Xenopus borealis | reverse complement strand
CAGTGACTTCTAATATCCTTATCATTTACAGTAGGGGGTGCATTATCCCTTATAATACAAAAGTGTTGCTCAGAGTTTAATGTATAACAGTATACTTTACAGTAGGGGGTACATTATCCCTTGTGAATCTGCAAATTGTACACATCAGAATCTATTTATCCTGTAAATGCACAGACTGATGTATTCCTCTCTGGGGAGCTCAATGGACAAGCTGCAGGATTCTGCCTATTTTATCCTTATGTTTTTGGTACCAGTGAATTAATGTACCATACACCAGTACCCAGTATCCTCTCTCCGTCTGTAAATCTCCATGTGTCTCCTTGTTAATTGCGTGGGACGACTTTAACGTGGCCCAGCGCTCCATCCCATTCTGTACCTATCGCCTGCAGACTTGTAACACATTTAATAGGCAGCATTTGTTTTCTGTTCTGCACCAATTACCCTCAGGCTGGAATTTAAGATTCTCTGGAGAAAAAGTTTATACTGTACTGTTTTTTTTGCAGATTTTTAGTTATGGGGTTATATCATTTAAAAGGAGAGTGGACTTTGTGGAACCTAACAAATTAAAAAAAAAAAAAAACCTTTTTAAACCTGTTTAAGGATGATGGGAATTGTAGTTCCTGGTAAAGTGGTCACCCTCATTCTGGACCAGACTGGAGCAGGACAAAAACTGGACTATAATTCAGACCTAGGCAGAGCCGATGAAGGGCCTAATGTGCAGTTTGAACACAGCTGACCTTGGTTTCTGGGTACTTTTTCAAACCGTTGCCATTTTTCCCTTAGGACAGAGCATTAATCCCAAAATGGCTGGCTTGATAGGAACCAACGGGCCGCACAATAAACAGCCCTTCATGGTGGCATTCTTTAAAGCCACTGAAATCCACCTGCGCAGCATTCGATCTGCTGGCGGGAAGCAACGAAACCAAAATAGATCCAAAGCACCAAAGAGCCAAGAGGCGCTACGGGTGTCCAATATTGCAGGTAGGACCATGAAAATGAATTTCTGCTTGTCCTATTGATTTCTGTATGTGATGAAACCTTTCTGTAACACTTATTGTATCCCGACTTACAACTGCTATATTACCCTGTTATAACTTTTACAGTATCTCTGACATGTAACAGAGCAGAGCATGCTGGTAGCTATAGTTCTTTAGCAGCTGGAGGGCTAAAGGTTACATATACCATGAATATATATATATATATATATATATATATATATATATATTAGGGATGCACCGAATCCAGGATTCGGTTCGGGATTCGGCCAGGATTCGGCTTTTTCAGCAGGATTCGGATTCGGCCGAATCCTTCTGCCTGGCCAAACCGAATCCGAATCCTAATTTGCATATGCAAATTAGGGCCAGGGAGCTAAATCACGTGACTTTTTGGCACAAAACAAGGAAGTAAAAAATGTTTTCCCCTTCCCACCCATAATTTGCATATGCTAATTAGGGTTCGGATTCGGTTCGGTATTCGGCCAAATCTTTCGGGAAGGATTCGGGGGTTCGGCCGAATCCAAAATAGTGGATTCGGTGCATCCCTAATATATATATATATAATGTAGCCCAATTCTGCTCCTGCAGGAAGTGTAGTACTAATTTTCTTCCTTGTGGTGCTACTAGGGTTGCCTAGCCGGTAAAGGATCCCTTTAAATCACTTGAGATAAATGTGTACAGTGCTGCAGAATATGTTGGTGTCATTATGAATGATTGTAATAATAATACATGTAAGCCACTCCCCTGCTTAGCACTAAAACTCTTCCACGGTGTTCTTTGAAACTGTGGTCTGTACCCACCATAACAGTATGGAAAGTTGTCCTGATGATGTTGTTTGACTCCTTGATAGTGGGAGTCTGTGTGCCCCTTAAGGCCCTAGGGTTGCCACCTTTTCTCTGTTAATAACATTGGGATCAACCATAATTTTTACTGACTAGGCCAGTAAAATACCAGTCAGGTGGCAGCCCTATAAGGCCCCCCATACACGGACCGATGAATACTGCAGACAGAGCTAGTCGGCAGCTTATTGACCCATGTGTGGGGCCATCCGATGGGCTTCCTCAATCGATATCTGGCCATTTCGATTGGGCAGGTTAGATAATCCCGTTGGATTGTGGCCGCATCTATGTGTTGATTCGGTCCTGTCTCCTTGATATGCCCACATATCTTTTGCCCTGTCCAGGTCTGGACTGAGAATTAAAATAGGCCCTGGCATTTCAGTTACACAGAGGACCAAACAGCCCCCACCAGCCCACTAAATACTGACTTTTTATGGCACTTTATAGCAGCCCCTCTGTTATTTGCCAAAAGTCACAGATTTCCAGTCCGGGCCTGGCCCCTGGGCCAGATTTACATAGCGGGTGCCCCTAGGCCCACTGCCGTTCATCACCCCCATACTCTTCCCTTTATTCGCAAATTTTCATCATCAGTACCGGATAGGGTTGCCACCCAGCTGGTATTTTACCGGCTTAGCCGGTAAAACACCAGCCAAGGCCGGGGCCGGTATTACAAATTTACCGGCAATGTAGCTGCCGGTAAATTTGTAATACCCCTTAAAAATGGCCCTTGCCTTGCCTAAAATCCAGAGAAAAACTTACCTTACTAGCGTCTGCAGCCGATCGTTCGCGTGGCTCTTTGACGTCACATCCCGCCCCTTTCAACGTCACGTCCCACCCTCTTTTGGCCCCGCCGGCCGGTAAAGGAATTTCCAAAAGGTGGCAACCCTAGTACCGGAGCAATGGCGATTGGCGCATGGGAAATTTAAAAAAACTATTGTATCTCCTGCGTATCCCCAGTGTTTCTGAACTAATGTGGGTGTGGCTGGGCAGCATACCGCCCCCTAAAATCCTGCCACCCTAGGTCCGGGCCTAGGTGGCCTTTCCACAAATCCTGGCCTGCCTGGCCCTGTCTCCTGAAACTATTCTTTTCATTTTATTTTGTAGAAAACAGCAGCACTGATCAGAAACAAGCTTGCAAGAAACACGAGTTGTACGTCAGCTTCAAAGACCTTGGCTGGCAGGTAAGTCACAAAAATAAGGGAAGGGGGTATAAATATCGGTACGGTACATACTTGGGGTACATTTTTCCTTTAAAGAGTTATAGCTTTCAGCCAACTGTTTCTTTTGCTGAATTCCAAGGGTACCAACCAAACAACCCAGCAGGCTTTACATTGGTAACACTGTGCATGATTTACTAATACCCGGTAATATTTCATCTTTTCTACAGGACTGGATTATCGCCCCCGAGGGATATGCAGCATTTTACTGTGAAGGAGAGTGTGCCTTCCCTCTCAATTCATACATGAATGCAACAAATCATGCCATTGTACAGACTCTGGTAAGCTAAAAAGTAAATATTCAGATTTGAGTAAAGTCAAAAACATTTAATCAGTTGTGAGCAAAAAAAAAGTTCCTTATAGTTGTCCAGAGCTTTAAAGGTTTTAAAGATTCACTTTGGATGAATTTGGTGCATCCTTAAAGGAACAGTTCAGTGTAAAAATAAAAACTGGATAAACAGGCAGATAATAAGCAAAATAAAACATGCTTCTAATATAGTTAGTTAGCTAAAAATGTAACGTTTAAAGAGCACCCGTTGGGGCAAAGTTGTACCCCCAACCAAATGTGCGGGCTGATAGAGCCTGCATTCCGGTCAGGGGTTTCACTATTTTAAAAAAAAAAATGCCCCTCGCCTAGGGTTGCCACCTTTTGAAAATGTTCTCACCGGCCGGCGGGGGGCGGGACCAAAAGGGGGCGGGCCGTGACATCAAAGGGGACGGGTCGTGACATCAAAGGGGGTGGAGCCACATGAGTGTTCGGCTGAAGACGCAAGAAAGGTAAGTTTCCATTGGATTTAAGGCAAGGCAAGGGCCATTTTTAAGGGGTATTACAAATTTAACGGCAGCTACATTGCCGGTAAATTTGTAATACCGGCCCAGGCCTTGGCTGGTGTTTTACCGGCTAGGCCGGTAAAATACCGGCCGGGTGGCAACCCTACCCTCGCCAGCTCTAGCGGTCTAATTCCAGGAGGGAGCTCCCGGAGCGAGCAGCCGTCTCCCCACAAGCACGCATCTTACTGACTAATGAAAAAGCGGTCACAATTCTGGCCGCTTTTCATTCTGCGCATGCGCGTGACGTTAGTAAGACGCGTGCTTGTGGGGAGACGGCTGCTCGCTCCGGGAGCTCCCTCCTGGAATTAGACCACTAGAGCTGGCGAGGGGCATTTAAAAAAAAAAATAGTGAAACCCCCAACCCGCATCTTTGGTTGGGAGTACAATTTTGCCCCAACAGGTGCCCTTTAAAGGCTAGAGTGACTGGATGTCTAATATAATAGCCAGAACACTACTTCCTGCTTTTCATCTCTCTAACTCTGACTCTGACTTGAAGGGGGGCCACATGGGACATAACTGTTCAGTGAGTTTGCAAATGATCCTCAGCATTCAGCTCAGATTCAAAAGCAACAGTTATGGCCCTTGTGGCCCTCCCTCAAGCCATAGACTGGTTACTGCCTGGTCCCTAGTGTAACCAGTCAGTGGAAAACAAAAGAGCTGAAAAGCAGAAAGTTGGATGTTACAATCCACTGACTCCTGCCTTTATACATTACATTTGTGGCTAACTATATTAGAAACATTTTTTATTTTGCACAGCCTATCTATTTAGCCAGTTTCTATTTTTATACTGAACAATTCATTTAATAGATATAAATTGAAACATCTTATTTGTCAGGGCCTCACCCGGAACTCTATACCTCCTCCTGGACTCCCTAGAGCAGTGATCCCCAACCAGTAGCTCGCAAGTAACATGTTGCTCTCCAACCCCTTGGATGTTGCTCCCAGTGGCCTCAAAGCAGGAGCTTATTTTAGAATTCCAGGCTTGGAGGCAAATTTTGGTGGTATAAAAAACAGATGTCCTGCCAAACATTCTCTCCTGTAGGCTGCCAGTCCATATAGGAGCTACCAAAAAGCCAATCAGAGCTCTTATTTGACATCCACATGGACTTTTTCATGCTTGTGTTGCTCTCCAACTCTTTTTTAAATTTAAATGTGGCTCACAAGCAAAAAAGGTTGGGGACCCCTGCCCTAGAGCTATACCCTCATTCCATATGGTCACAGAGGAGCAGTAACTATCCATATCTAAAAATACAGAAATATAGATAGTTATACTGTCTCTCTCTCTCTTCACAGGTTCATTTCATCAACCCAGACACTGTTCCAAAGCCATGCTGCGCCCCTACCCAGCTCAACCCCATCTCCGTCCTTTACTTTGATGACAGTTCCAACGTAATCCTTAAGAAATACAGAAACATGGTGGTTAGAGCCTGTGGATGCCACTAACCATAGGAAGACAATTGAAAGTTGATCAACCATTGTATCCGCATTAAACCAGCGGCATGGATATGTCTAGCAATCGGCTGCTGTGAAACTGTAACATACTTTCTTGTAGATCCATTCCCAACATGAATGTTCATATCTGAGCTATTCATATCATTTTGTCTCTGAGTGCTTTTCTGCACAGTTGAGCCAAGGCAGAATATCTTGGATAAATCTTGGATGAAATTCTGTTGTTCTGCCTTCAATTGAAGCAGGAAAATATATATTTGTGGATTAAAATTAATAATGGAGAAGAGACTGATCGTCACTACCTAGAGTATAGGTCATAACATCACCAAGGAAGGGGCTGTAGATGATACAATGCTGCGGTTGCCTTTTGCAAATGCTGTCTATTTAATATCACTCTTTTGATGTTTAATTATAATCTCGGCAGGGTAGATTTTTATACCTTCATTCTGTTTGTTTGGGCTAATCAAGCATAAGAGCCCTGTTGTCATCAGAAAGGATTCTTTGAAACAGAGACACAGGGTTTATTTTTGTACATTAGAGTTTGAAATGTGCCTCTGAGCTTCCATCTTTGTTATACTCCAAAGACTAAGAATATGTTCTGAGACGACCGAAATGTGTACAGGTAATAAAAATAATAAATCAGTACTTCTCTTGTGCCAGATTTCTTGCCAGCATCATCCCGGCATACACCACCTGACACTCCCTTAGCTATGATATTATTATGGATTTAAACATTTAAAAAAAAAGGAAGTCAAAATTAGTGATGGGCGAATCCCCCCAGTTTTGCTTTGCCGAAAAATTGGCGTAAAATTTGTGAAACGAGTCGCGGCACGCTTTTGACGCGCGTCGCGTCAACTTCGACTTCTGATTCATGACCCGTAAACTATTAAGTATTAATTATGTACTTTATGTTATTATTGCTTATTGTAGTAGGACATTTAACTGTATGAAGCATGGAGACCCACTATAAACCACATGGGAATCAACTTTTGAGTCTCAGTCTGTTAAGCATGTGCCAATACCAAATCCCAGTATGTAATTGGGAAATGTTTATGATTTCTCTTCAAATAGCCAATTAAATAGGAAGACAGCCCTGGAGATTTCCTGAAAGAGTCCTGACCTTCAAGCAGAATGAATCAGCTGTTAAGTTCATTGTACCATGGAGCTGTTAGATCACTGGTTAGAAAGCGACCTAAAGACCATGACAGTAACTTACATAACAGTAATGGGATTTCTTTTGATAATCCTTTTGAGTGAAAAGCCTATTCCTACTGAGAGTAGTTCTCCCTGAGAAACTGCAATGACCCGTTATAACTGGAGTTCTATTAGACAAATCCAAAAAGAAAGGTTTAGGAGTCCTTTAATGCACACCTCATGTTCTTCAACTGAACAACACAACTCTTATTGACTGTAGCCAGTAAGTAAGTCATGACAAAACTGTTTACACTTGATACTAGTGACATGAGTTATTAGTGAGTCCGGCTATCCATCTGGACTGCGCAGGCCCCTCAACCAACAGATTATGCACCTCTCACTGTATCCGTATCCACTAGAGTAGCCAACAATGATTGATGAAGGAGAAAAGGTGGCTTTGAGAATGCTATTGCTCCAGTGACCTCTTAAATCCAGACCAGATGCTTGTGCAAAGTGCCTGCCGAAATGTATTTGGAACATGACTCTATAGTTCCAACATGGAACACGCTGGAATGAGAATATAGAGCACTGAGCTCTAAATGTCCTGCTGGAATGTAGCAAATAAGAGTTCAGGAATTATGGGAGGAGGGTGGATTTAATTTGCTTTTTAATATATGATATTCTGACATCTTCTAGCCTTCAAATACCACATTCAATATCCCTTGTTCAATGGAAACTATGATATGAAATCATTGGAACACAGCTTGATGAATGAAAAGAATTTAAGGTGGATGCAAATGGAAAATGGCATTTATTGTTTTCATATGCCCAGATAACTTTTGAGTTGTGAACACTGAGAACGCATCTTAACATGTCTGTAATAATAAACTATAGCCTTATACTGTATTGGATCAAGGGAAGGCCTTACTTATAATCAGGTAGAAAAGCCGTGTTACGACAATATGGTTTGGGCTCTGTGGAGGATGGGAATTGTGTTGGTAAAGTGTGGTCTTCAGTAATGAGCAGGTGCAAAAACCTACTGTAAAAAAATACAGTTGTGTTCACCTATTGGCAGCTCCATGTATTTTTGGATAAGAATCTTATTCCATTCATAAAGCTAAAGTGTACAGAACATAATTACTCCCCTATAGGTAAATAAATGAGCCTGTGTTGAGTTGCAGGTGCCTGCAATAACAGAGACAGAAAGTTGTAAGGAAGCATGGACAATCTCAAGGCTAAATGTCCATCTCCAGAGACCCCCATGGCACTGTAACCATTCTCTCTAGATGCAGACAAAATACTGTTCATATTGTAGCCGAAGAACCTTGAGCCAGACAGATTCAGGTACAAGATGAAATCAAGCCTTCAAAGAAACAAAGACCATCCTTACAGTCAAACATAACATGGAGGAGGTTTACTGGTGTTTCGCAGTTGCTTTGCTGCCCATGGAATTGGGTGCCTTGAGTTTGTGCATGGCATCATGAAATGAGGAGATTACCAAGAAATTCTGGAGAACAATGTTGAACCAGTGTCAAATAACATGACTCTGTCTCAGATCATGGGTCTTCCAGCAGAACAATGACCCAAAGCTCCTTTCTAAAAAAAAACCTTGAGGAATGGTTAAAGACAAAATGCTACACCATTCTGAAGTGGCATCCAAGTGTTCAGATCTAAATCCCACATGTGGAGAGGTCTGACGGCTGCAGTTTGGAGAAGGAATTCTCCAAAACTGGAAGAAGTAGAGCAGTTTGAAAAAGAAGACGGTCCCATCCTGTGAGCTGAGGAAAATGCCCTTTTTGATTTACTTGCTGAGTGCTGATCACACAATATTGTACTTTTCTTTTCACACTCCAGACTTGTGTGTATTACACCATACGTCAGGTCACTACATTTGAAATAAAGCATCCGCTACAGCTCATGTAGAATAAACAGAGTAAATCAGGGGGAGAGGGATATTCAAGGACTGCGAGGATTTACATTTCTCGGCACTGGAAATAACCCTGGACTCTAAGGCCATTTAATTAGAGCCGTATACCTTGTAAAATGCCAACCACAAGCAAGTTCCATCAGCTAGTGGTATGTAAATCTGCAGTCAACTACACAATCATCCACACACAAGCACACACGCCTAGATTTTCATTGTACCTGTCAGGGGAAGCCTATCGGCACCATAGGGAGGTAGTCGGGACCAAGCTCAGGGGCTAAGGTTTAAAAACAAGGTACAGGCAAGGATCAGGCAGAATCATGGTCAAAGTCCAGGCAAAGGTTTATAGGCAGGCAGCAAAAATACAATAACAGTATCCAGGCAGGGTCAATAACATAGGAAACAAGAACAATAACAGCATCCAGGAACGTGGCAAACTATTCCTATAATTGGGCTCCATAATGTCGTCCAATGCCTCATTAAATATTTAAATTTGGCGCCAAAACCAACGCAATGACATCATCGTCCGGCACCGCTACCCACGTGGCGGCTAAGGGCGCCGCCATTATGAGGGCAACGCCGGGAGAAGGATGACACGCCACCCAGAGTTGAAGGTAAGCCTCCGGGCAGCGCGATCCAAACAGTACCACTGGGATTACTTAAAGGACCAGTAATATCAAAAAATTTAATTTACTTGTGATGTTACCTTACACATAGTTTGCTCTGATGCAATGTCTATATATATATATATATATAATTTGTTGCACTAGAATATATATATGTATATTTGAGTGTGATTTCATGCTATGCAGATAAATTGTTGCACTCTGCAGCCATATAGGTCCTTCTTCTTCCAGCAGCCCATGGGTGTACAAATGTGCTTTTTTGCATTTCAAACAGCCACAAACTTTGTGCGTCCTCTCCCACCTCCGGCTTGTTCTGACCTTGCTCTGTGCCTACAGCCAAATAGCTAGAACAAATTCAAAGTGACTTCAACCGCAGGCAAGGTACATGGACCATGAGCGTCCCTCATGATTGGTCAGGGTCGGTGGGGTTGTGCGTTAACATATTCCGTATGGTGCTGCCATCTGACATCATGTTATAGGGAAGTCATTTAAAATGCTTGTTACGTCACCCCAAGGGAATGAGGTAGGTTTTCATTAACTTTTTTTTCAATCTTTTTACCTTGAAAATAAAAACATGAAAACATCACAGCACTTTTCTACAGATATTTAGAAAATACAACAGAGGTGGAGCTGAAGCCCTTAACCCAAATAATATTCAAAAATATAAAGATAAGACAGAAGGATCTTTGTCCGTTTTGGTCACCAGGCCAATAATCAGATTATAATCAGGGCCTACGGAGACTTATTTGGAGAGCGCAGTCCTCGTCCGATGGGATTGTCAAACCCGTTTGATACATTGCTGATTAATTAATACTATTTAGGCCTAATCCCAATAAATATCATATTTTTTGGAAAAAAAAAAAATAAATAAATATATATATATATATATATAAATATAATCCTGTTCCTCACTGATCCACCTAGGCAGATGAACCCTTAAAAGTCAAATGTATTAAAATACGAGATCACCTTATTTATTTCTTTATTTATTATCTCAGATTTTTTTTTTAATGCAATTTTTCCAAACTCACGTTTCTGAAATGATTGGGCACTAAAACCCATAAAAGTCAAAAGGAGGTGAGTATATTTTAAACAATCGAACGTAAAAAAAAAAAAAAATGAACGAAACAAAGTGATTTTTGCACTTTTGCGTTTGTGTCTTTTCATAAATATGCCAGTGATCTCGAATTTTCTTTCCTGTCCTGTATTTTTCTGGAAGAAAAGTCAATTCCAGAAACCAGCAGCAGAATCGGGCAAGTTTTACCTTGAATTCGTTGTGTTTGTCTTTAATGTTTACCAGGCAGATATTTATACGAGTTCCTGATTGAGGTTGAATTACAGATGTCAACAGCTGTTTTACAAAAAAAAAAAACTGCAAAGGGGGGGTAAATTAGTTGTGTTTACTGCAAACATAGTTCAGAGATACAGTCATCTCTATAAAATGAGAGGCACCGCAGAGGAAACAACCCACATAAACAGGAAATTGAAAGGTAGACTCCAAAATCTAAGGGGCATGCAACTAAAATAGGCACCGTGGGACACTCTGATTGTGTTGAGCTGGATCCCAAAAGGGAAACCGGACACAAAATGATTTCAACAGATTTTATATTTAAATCTTGAATGTCCCTACTTTAATTTCATCCCCTCTAATCTGTTTTTAGGGGGCAGCTCCAGGGACAAAAGGGAGACAGAACCCCACCAGGCATGAAGGAAACAGTAACAGAATTGTTTTCGGCATCGCTGAGGTTCGTAATGGGCCACAAACAAAAATATATACTACGAACACTACGTTGCATCGATGTTTGGTTTGAATTTTTTTTTTCTCTGTTTGGAATCAGTGGAGACATTTGTAAACAATTCCAGGGCAGGACCTACGGCAATGAATGCTCAGCGCTGACAAACGGAATGGAGAACGATGATTAAAGAGCTCCATTTCCATTTCTCTGGAGAGAAGCCTAAAATAATACAATTAGCGTAGCCGAACATGTTGTTATCTCGGATAATGGAATCCCAGATTTAGGGTTGTTTCTTTCAACCCTCAGGGCTGTGGCTATCATTCTATAGGTATGTGACCACTAGGGTTGCCACCTTTTCTTCAAAAAAATACCGGCCTTCCTATATATTTATCTTTTTTTCCTATTAATAACATTGGGATCAACCATCAAAAATACCGGCCAGGCCGGTAAAATACCGGCCAGGTGGCAACCCTAGTGACCACAATTTCTTACTGCACATTTTTGTCTTCAAGGCTGGTTTTGAAGTTCATCCATGTTTAAACCCCATCACATTTGGATGAAAATATGTGCGGATCAAATTATAGTCAAACTGCTTTGTACATCTGCTTTACTTCCTCTTGATGATTAACTTGCTCTGGTGCAATAGTTGCTCCAATACTTGTGTTCAAATGGGCATCATGTCCATTACTGTTGGGCAGCAGCCGCCTACATTGAACTTGAAGGGGACTGAATCTCTGCAAGACGACCAATTTTTACAAATGTCAAGATTCCACAAAAATAATCTTTACCTTAAATTTTTAAATTGGTACTATAAACTGTTCTTTAATTTGAATGTTCCTGTTTATTTTAAGCATTCTGCTGGGATGTCAGTAGGGAAAGATGGTTACAGTACGGCAAGTACGGCCTACAGAAGGCAAAGATAGTTGCAGTAGAACTTGATAGAAAAAGCTGAACAAGAAACACAATAGAAACGGTAGGGCAAGGTGGAGACAGTAGAGCAAAACTGAAACAGTAGGACAAGGTAGAGACAGTAGAGCAAAACTGAAACAGTAGGGCCAGATGTAGACTATAGGCAAGATGATGACAGTAGGGCAAAACAGAAACAGTAGGACAAGGTAGAGACAGTAGAGAAGTATGGTGAAAGAAGGACAAGACTGAAACAGAAGGGCAAGCTAGAGAAAGTAGGACAAGATGCAGAAAATAGAGCAAAATGGTGACAGTAGGGTAAGATGGAGACAAAAGGGCAAGATTGGGCCAGTTGGGCAATAAGGAGGCAGTAGGCAAGATGATGACACAAACATTTTCATATTTTTAATATTTATTTTATCAAAATATATTTTCATTTAGAGCTGTGTTGCAGCGATGTTCCTGCTCCTTATGCAAAAGGAAAAATAATGTTAAGTCAGCACAGGGTTAGTGGCATGATGTAGCTACTTGTACAAGCAGAGCTATTTCATCTCCCCTCCACATAAACATTCACACAATGACTAATGGCCCCAGCTCCTCTGCGTTCTCATTAAAAGCAAATCTCGCTGCTCTCTAACCCTTATTTACATTAGCAATAAATGGGCTGATGGGAGGTTAATCCCGGCTCATATTTCCATCAGGAATGCCGCTCTCTCCAATCTGTACAATTAGGGCATAACTCAGCACACTCATTCTCCCTTGTCAGCCGTGTGCCAAGTCAGAGGAACTTACATGAATGCAGACAGAACAATGTGGCACCTCCATCGCATATGTATAAATATAAATTTACAGAGAAGGAATGTTCTGGGCACACAAGGGAAACAATATGGCACCTTCTTCCCCTATGTAAAAATACAAATATGCAGAGAAGGAATGGTCTGGGCACACAATAAGCTATACCCTCATACTGTACTGTCTAAGGGAAACAATATGGCACCTCCTTCCCATATGTATAAATACAAATATACAGAGAAGGAATGTTCTGGGCACACAATACGCTATACCCTCATACTGTAGTGTCTAAGGCAGTGATCCCCAACCAGTAGCTCTTGAGCAACATGTTGCTCTCCAACCCTTTGGATGTTGCTCCCAGTGGCCTCAAAGCAGGTGCTTAATTTTCAATTCCTGGCTTGGAGGCAAGTTTTGGTTGCATTAAAACCAGGTGTGCTGCTAAACAGAGCCTCAATGAAGGTTGACAATCTACACAGGGGCTACCAAATGGCCAATCACAGCACTTATTTGGCACCCCAAGAACATTTTTCATGCTTTTGTTGCTCCCTAGCTACTTCTGAATGTGGCTCACAGGTTCAAAAGGTTGGGGATCCCTGGTCTAAGGGAAACAATATGGTGCCTCCTTACCATATGTATAAATACAAATATACAGAGAAGGAATGTTCTGGGCACACAATAAGCTATGCCCTCATACTGTACTGTCTAAGGGAAACAATATGGCACCTCCTTCCCATATGTATAAATACAAATATACAGAGAAGGAATGTTCTGGGCACACAATAAGCTATACCCTCATACTGTACTGTCTAAGGGAAACAATATGGCACCTACTTCCCATGTATATAAATACAAATATACAGAGAAGGAATGTTCTGGGCACACAATAAGCTATACCCTCATACTGTACTGTCTAAGGGAAACAATATGGCACCTCCTTCCCATATGTATAAATACAAATATACAGAGAAGGAATGTTCTAGGCACACAATAATCTATACCCTCATACTGTACCCTCTAAGGGAAACAATATGGCACCTCTTGCCCTTATATAAAAATACAAATATGCAGAAAAGGAATGTTCTGGGAACACAATAAATGAGCATAAAATACTACGAAGCTACATTTATAGCCTCATACCCAAAGTCAAAACAAATGTAAGATAGTCCCACCATATAAAAAGGATTTATGTTCCTTAAAATAAACCTTGTTAGAATAATTATATCAGAAAGACCTTAGTATTCTGAACCATAACCCAACAAATCCATATCCCAGAGACATGAAGACATTTCATCTCATGCGAGTGCTGGAATGTATGTGAATCACAGAGCTGTGGAAAGTGCTGGCGGTTCATAACTAGTTCATGCCATGTTTTATGTCTCGTTAAAATGTTTCCATAGCTGAAGAACATGCCCTTTAGAGCCGTGCAGTTCAGCGAGGTCATTGATGCCACAAGATGCCGTTGCCCAGCTCTCTGCCACATGGAAAGAAGTTCCTCGGAGCAGCTAAGGGGAACTGTTTTGTCCTTTCCCATGGAGGGTGTGAAACGTGTCCTCACGCAAGGTTCATTGTGGTTCCTAAGGTCCGATTATATTTCCACTGTTTTCATTCTCTGAGGAGAGTGTGGCCAATGCAAAGCTTCATGTGGTAGGTGGAGGAGGCGGGTTTTGGTGTTTGTCTTGAATATGCGGCCACTGACCCAGGAGATGGGCCCAAACATCTTCCCCTTTAGTTACTGTTTGGCTCGATGGGAACCACGAGTTTTAATCGGGTTTAACTGACCAGATCTGCCTGCATAACCCTCTCTGCTGGCTCATTTAAGGGGAACTATACCTACTTTTTCCAACATTAGTTTAATGTATAAAGCACCGCAATTTTGCCTACTGTTTTAACTAGGACCTATGTAGGTTTTGTTGGTATTTTCTGCACTCAAGGGGATAATATTTATTTTCAAATAAAGTCACAGCCTCATACTGGTTCTTCCAAGCACAAGCAAAACAATTCAGAATTCTGCTCATATACCTCTGTATAAACAAACACCTCCCACCCCCCACTGTTGCTTTTTTTTTAGACTCTGAGATAAGGAGCAGCTCGTTATACAGAAGACTTTTTATGGGTTTCTTAGACCTCCTTCTCACAAATCAGGGCATGCCCATGATTCCTTCAGTTTTGGTGACCAAATGCCAAATATGCTCAGCACTATTTTCTTTTGACTTTGTTGCTTGAACCCCCCATTCCATATTCCAAACACCCATTAAATGGAGACTTTAAGTCAATGAATGCAGGTGGAGGGTCTGCAACTCCAGATAAATAAGAAACCTGAAAAGTGTCTGCCCAGGATAGAAGATAATAACAGGATCCACCAAAATAAGCAAAGATGGAGGAAGTGTACGAAACAATAAAAACACTCCGGCTCATCATAACATGCTAATATGAAAATATCTCCACCTCTAGGTTATTTATTGCATGGGACAAAAATACAGCTTCCCTTAAAATAATATTTGCTTAGAGAAGCTACAATTTACTGTGGGTTTTTTCTTTCCCACTTCAGTTAATAGCACTGTAATATGTTATTTCCCTTTGTTTTTTATGGCTCCTTAATGCAGAAAGATACAATCTCACTGGAGAGTGAGTGGAGAGACTTTGTGAGTCAGTACAGTAACATGGTGGCTTGCCATTGCCATAAATATCAGTTGCAATTTATTCTGACACAAAATAAATGTGTGCTTAGATATATTGAAAATAATGTCATTGCCATAGATGTCCATATCTATTATCCCCCCCTTAGTTCAATATGGAACCAGAATGAATAGTGTGTACATAATACACTCCCCTCTTTCACAGAATATTTTAGTACCACCCACTGCTTGAGTTACAGACTCCCTGCCCCTTCCTTTATAACCTTCCATCAGAATCTTCTAGTCCACCAAAATCTTCTAGTATCATCCACTCCTCCAAGCTTTCATCAGAATCTTCTAGTACCACACACTATTCTAAGCTTTGATGAAAGTCTCCTAGTACCCCCACTCCTCTGAGCTTCCATCAGAATCTTATAGTACCACCCGCTCTTCTAAGCTTTGATGAAAGTCTCCTAGTACCCCCACTCCTCTGAGCCTCCATCAGAGTCTTTTAGTACCACCTGCTCCTGCAACCTTCCATCAGAGCCTTCTAATACCACCCACTCCACTTAGCTTTCATAAGAGTCTTTTAGTGCCACCTATAGCTGTAACCTTCCATCAGAGTCTTTTAGTACCACCCACACCTGTAACTTTCAGTCAGAGTCTTCTAGTAATACCTGCTCCTGTAACCTTCCATAAGAGTCTTCTAGTACCACCCGCAATTGCACACCTGTACCATTCAATCAAAATCTTCTAGTACCACACACTCCTATAACCTTCCAACAGAGTCTTTTAGTACCACCCACACCTGTAACCTTCAATCAGAGTCTTCTAGTACCACCCACTCCTCTAGCGCTACGCAACAAGTTGGCGCTATAGAAATACATGTTAATAATAATAATAATAGTACCACCCTATCCTCTATGCTTACATCAGAGTCTTCTAGTACTACC
This sequence comes from Xenopus borealis, assembly GCA_024363595.1. Lineage (NCBI taxonomy): Eukaryota > Metazoa > Chordata > Amphibia > Anura > Pipidae > Xenopus > Xenopus borealis. The sequence continues at coordinate 13,303,131 of CM044447.1, read as the reverse complement.
TGCTCCTGTAACCTTCCATCAGAGTCTTCTAGTACCACCCACTACCATCAGATTCTTTTAGTACTACCTGCTCCTGTAACCTTCCATCAGAGTCTTCTAGTACCACCCACTACCATCAGATTCTTTTAGTACTACCTGCTCCTGTAACTTTCCATCAGAGTCGTCTAGTACCACCCACACCTGTACACCTGAACCCTTCAATCAGAATCTTCTAGTACCACCTGCTTCTATAACCTTCCATCAGAGTTGTAGTACCACCCACTCCTCTTAGATTCCATCAGAGTCTTCTAGTCTTCTAGTACCACTCACTCCTCTTAGTTTCCCTCAGAGTCTTCCAATACCACCCGCTCCTCTAAGCTTCCATCAGAGTCTTCTAGTCTTCTAGTACCACCTACTCCTCTTAGTTTCCATCAGAGTCTTCTAGTACCACCTGCTCCCTTAAACTTCCATCAGAGTCTTCTAGTATATCTACTACTCAAAGCTTCCATCAGAGTCTTCCAGTGCCACATGCTCCTCTAAGCTTCCATCAGAGTCTTCTACTAGTCTTCTAGTACTACCCACTCCTCTAAGTTTCCATTAGCGTCTTCTAGTACCACCCGCTCCTCTAAGCTTCCATCAGAGTCTTCTAGTACAACTACTACTCAAAGCTTCCATCAGAGTCTTCCAGTACCACCCACTCCTCTAAAACTCCTGAGAGTCTTCTAGTGCCCCCACTGCTTGTTTTACAGGCTCTTACAGTTGTCATCAGAGGGATTTATTCCCACGAGCTGCACTGCATGAGTTACATAATCCCTTCCCCCCATAAGCTACCATGAGTGTGTTTTAGTCCCACCCACTGCTTGAGTCACAGACTTCCTTTCCCCTGCCCTGTAAGACTCATTCAATCAGGAAAAGAAAAATGGGATAATTTACAACCACAAGGACAGTTTTGCTTTGCTGCAGTTCATTGCCTGAAAACCACATTCATTAAAGGTATTTGTATCAACATGTTTTCCATATAGTTGTGTTTGGCTCCACTGCCTTCCTCCTGCCTTGAATGTTGTGCAGAGGGGAACCCTTAGCTACAAATATATCAATTATAATGTGTCATGTGGCTGAAAAAGGCAATAATTAGAAGATGAAGGCACAGATTACAAATATAAGGGGAATGGAAGAGAGGACTATTTACAAAATGATGGGCCTGGCTTGGTAAATGCATCAGAATAACTGACTTCTCTCAAGATGTGGCCCTTTCAAAAGACTAGGACCCCTAGTCTGCAGAGAATCAAAAACTCACACAAGTACAGATAACCGGTAAGCATTACTCGAGGTTCTTTATTTCAGTGAATAGCAGGAATGTCTGAAGCACGAGGAATGCATATGCCCGTGTGGCCAAACAGATTCCATAAAAATATCTATTGCTTCACGTGAAGTTGGGCAATTAGAGTCTAGAGCTGGCATGGAGTCGCACAAACATTTTTTCAGCCAGGTAGACTTAAATTATCAGCTACCAATCACCATTTCTTTCCTCTTGTCTCATCTATAACCTATCTAGTGCTACCAATCCCTATTTCTGTAGGGGGAATAAGAGCAGAGCAATGCAGTAACCCTTCCAACACTTTCCTCTTGTCTCTGTCCTTATATATTAGGTACCTATCTA
>CM044447.1:13270920-13298811 GCA_024363595.1 Xenopus borealis | reverse complement strand
AATCCCTATTTCTGTAGGGAAATGAGAGCAGAGCAGGCAGTAACCCTTCCAACACTTTCCCCTTCCAATTAACTTAGCAACAATGCTTTTGTTGCACAATATAATATGACCTTTCCACATCCCCCTCAATGCCATTGCTCTAATGTTAGGGCACCAGGGAATATGCCCTCTGAGCCCAACCCAGTAAGTGGTCAAGGTAATGAGAATTGCCAGGAATTATAGTAATTACCAAAATGACAAGCTAAACAGAAAAACAAAACAGGCAAGCAGTGGAGTGGCGTTGGCTCTGCGCACCACACCAGCACTATAATTACACAGAGTTTCAGAAGGTTCCAGAACAAACAGAGCCTGGAAAGTGAGAGCGCCTGCCTGTCACTGAGTGGGAGATTAATCACTGATAGAGGACAAACATGGAGCTGGTTACTCATGCAGAATAGGTGGGGCACTGCAGGGGGGGCAAATTTAGGATTCGTCATGAGCTGGAAGGCAAGGGGGGGGGGGAAATGTCCTGTTAATCTGGGAAAGGTCATCCAAACTGTGTTGGGCGGCTGTAAGTTCTCAAAAGCCTGGGACTGGTCTCAATATAATAACAAGGGTAACGTAAGCGCTTGTGGGTCCAGTCGGGCTCTAACACCTGCAGATCCTCTGCTGCTCCTGCCACTGGGAATTCACACTCCATTATACATCATAAAGGCACGCGGTCACATGTTCCGAATCACTGTGCACCTGCAGAGTCCATCGCACATCCACCCAAAGCTTTCGGCAGTGGTAAAATAACACAGGGGCAGATTTTCCCTCTGTGCACTGTATCCAAAGAGTATCCAAAGTCTGTGACCCAGTGGTAATATATACAGTATATTATTTATTATATTTATATTTACAGTGGGGACGCAATTGCACCAGCGCCCGCTCCCTCTCGGGGCCCACCAGAGTCTAGGAGAACTCCAATGTGCAATTCATAGTGGGAGAGGCCCGATAGGAGGTATATATATATATATATATATTGAGAGAGAGAGTCAGCAGAATACCCCTAAGCACAGCACTCTCACACTAAGCTGAACTGGAGAAGACAGAAGACAAAATGCAATGGATGTGCTACTGACTGGGCCAATTAATCAATGCAGAAGACACATGACGGCCTCATCTACATAAAATGTTTTTTTTTTTTTACTTTGCACTGTTAATGACCACTATGTATTAGGCGGCAGGTGGGTGGCACAAGGGTGTTCCCAGAAACTGAAACTAACTTGAGAGTGCAGAGGGGTGCAGATCAAAGGTAGGTGTTATATGTAGGGCCCCCTTGGGTCCATGTGTCCCTATGCCCCTTGCTTTCCAGAGCCAAGTGTCTAAGGTTATGGCCCATAGGTACTTTGCCAAACCAGTGAATGTTATACATGATTCCATCCGATAACCCACATTGCATTGACTGCAGCAGATTCTGGGTGTAAATACAGAAAACAACGCAACAGTAGAAGATAAAGGTAGACAGGGTGGCAGTTAGAGAGACCTTTGGATATGGCATATATATATATATATATATATATGAAGCCAACAAACCGCAATCCAAGGACTTTATAAGTGAAAAATACTACACACTATTTAAATAATATTACTGTTTGCATAGTCTTCTTTTCCTGAAGACGGCCCCAGTGATGGAGCCGAAACTTTGAAATAAAAGAGAATATCGGTTTTTCACTTACAAAGTCCTTGGTGTGCGGTTTGTTGGCTTCTTTTACATTTGAATTTCGACCACCACCCCATTGATTGTCAGTTTTGAGTGCACCAGACAGGACCGAATATATATATATATATACTTTTATATATACTTATATATTGGGCATCCCTTCATTAACCCCCAAGCTAGCCCCTCCTTGGCTAACAAATAGTGATGGGCGAATCTACCCAGTTTCGATTCGCCGAAAAATTCGCAAATTACCAGCGAAATTCGCGAATTGGCGAAAAATTAGTTTTTGTCGCATCGTTTTCATCGCATCGCGTCAAAAACGACGCATGACTCGTTTTTTTAGCGAATTTTCGGGAATTTGCCGCAAATTCGCCCGGCCAATAAATTCACCCATCACTACTAACAAACAGTAATGTAATTAAACCTGTGCAGGCATGGGTACAGGAAGTACAACAAGGTCCCCTCCCTCCAGATGTGTACTTTTTCAACAAGGCAAATTTAGGCAACAAAGAACCCCTGCTGCTCTGCTGCTCTGACCCCTTGCACCACTAGTTGTTATATCACTGTCTCAACCACCAAACTGGTCATACCTCAACCTAAAAAACCTGTCTCTACTCCTCCTTAATTAATTACTACTGATTAACCTCCGTAATTTAACAATCTGTCACTTTAAAGGGCAAGGAAAGTGTAAAATAGAATAAGGCTAGAAATGCTGCATTTTGTATTCTAAACATAAACATGAACTTACTGCACCACAAGCCTAATCAAACAAATGATTTATGCTTTCAAAGTTGGCCACAGGGGGCTGTCATCTTGTAACTTTGTTATACATCTTTGCAAGACTAGACTACATACACATGCTCAGTGTGGTCAGGGCTTCTTAGGGGTCGTCATAAATTATCAAAAAACAAAGCTGATTTAGTTTTGCATGGCTGGTAAGTAAGGCTCCCCCTGCTGTTCATAAGTATGGTTGTTTCCCTGCCAGAAGTTAGGGACTGTCTGAAAATTCCTATCCACAGCAGTAAATGAAGGGAGAATTTCACTGCATACAGTCAGGTTTCTTATAAAAACAGTACACATGTTTTCATTAAAGTATATTGGAGATAGATTTCTTTTTCATTAAAGAAAGTAAAAATGGGATTTTATTTCTTTGCCTTTCCTTGCCCTTTGATATCTGGCCTCCTGTACTCCTCCCATCACTTACTATTCTTTTCTTCTGGAGTTCCATCCCCAAACTCCTTCTTAAAAAACACCCCTTCAGTCTCTTCCCAACTAACCTCTAGGTTGGACCCTTCTCACAATCCTGTAAATTACCCACCCGCTCAGATTATGTGCGGTACCAATATTCACAGTGTTCCTTACAAGCTCGGAGTTAAATGTGCCGGGCCAAACCCTGGGGGTTAAACTTCTCACCAGAAACAGAATCCTTCTTCTCTAGGAAAATTTATTAGTGAACCTGGCGTCAAAGTTCAGCCATATTTATCCCCTAACACTGCACAGCCGTTCTTATAAAAGTATTATTTGCCTCTTGGGATTGATTAAACAAATATTCCTGTTCCTTCCAGTTCTCTGTCAGATGCCCAGAAAAAATTAGGGCTGAAAAAGGAAAATCACCTAAGAATTACAGTAATCTCAGTTATTTCTAGCTCCTCTTCTTTCTGTCTCCTGTGGGAAATGCTATGGGCTTGTGTAATTCATTGAGTGGGTGCTGCTATTTTACAAAGAAATGGAACAGTGCCTCCAGTGGTTGAGTGGAACATTACTCAGACATGATGGTTATTATGGAAGCTGGGCTCCCATCATTTCTGCCCTATATACAAATATATATAGAGCCATACAGTGAGGTCTGAACATCTGCAAGTATGATGTCACCCCATGGCGTTAGCTCATATCATGCATGGATCTGGATTGGGTCACTTTTTTTTCTATTTAAAGCCTCCATTCTGACCCCCGCCCAGTACAATCTGGTTCCCATTAGCGCTCTGTGCCACCCGCAGTTTGTCAAACTCGCAACAGCTGTTGTGCAGGAAATCACCTTCTATTCAACTCTTGATAGGAATGGGGGGGGGACATCGTTAGTTGTTTCCCTTAAATGGGCTTTTAGCTGCACCCCCTCTGCTGAACACCGATCATTCACCCCAACTGGCCAGATCAAATATTTAACAACCTGTTGATCCCAGCTTGCCTCCAACTGATGCTTAGTCTGGATAGGAACAGGATCCAGGGCTTCTCCCAATGGAATGCATTGTGTGATATAACTGGGAATGGTCAGTTTGAACCAAATTCTGCAATTAATAGTGCCAGTATCCAAAAAAGCCAAAATCCAGCCTGTTTTAGTGTAACACAGACAGGCACAAGGGGTCCCCTCTGCTTGTGTGTCACCAAGATATGCCACCCAATTATCTACATGCCACTCAACTACCTACATACCATCCAATTATCTACATGCCACTCAACTACCTACATACCATCCAATTATCTACATGCCACTCAACTACCTACATACCATCCAATTATCTACATGCCACTCAACTACCTACATACCATCCAATTATCTACATGCCACTCAACTACCTACATACCATCCAATTATCTACATGCCACTCAACTACCTACATACCATCCAATTATCTACATGCCACTCAACTACCTACATACCATCCAATTATCTACATGCCACTCAACTACCTACATACCATCCAATTATCTACATGCCACTCAACTACCTACATACCATCCAATTATCTACATGCCACACTGCTACCTACATGCCACATAACTACCTACATGCCACCCAGCTACCTATATGCCACCAACATATCTACATGCAACCCAACCATCTACATGCACCCAACTACCTACATACCATCCAGCTTCCTATATGTACCCAACTACCTGCATACATCTAACTAACTACGTGCCACACAAATACCTACATGTACCCAACTACCTGCATACATCTAACTACCTACATGCCACCCAAATACCTACATGCCACCCAACTACCTACATACCATCCAGCTACCTACATGTCACCCAACTACCTTCATGCCACCCAAACATGTACATGCAACCAACTACCTTCATGCCACCTAACCATATACATGCCACCCAACTATCACCCAATCTGTACTAAGGACAGGAAGCTCAGCCACAGCCAGTCATTAGGAACAACTACATGGTGCCCAGCACAGTCAAAGGTAACAAAGGGCTATTTAGTGTGAGAAGTGGGCGCGTTTATGTGGATCATGGGCAGGGTTTATGTGGATCATGGGCAGGGTTTATGTGGATCATGGGCAGGGTTTATGTGGATCATGGGCAGGGTTGTGGCATAAGTCGGGACTGGGAGTGGTTTTGGCAAAATCAAGGCTGTACCATGCATAAGAGGTTTTTTTTCTTCATTGGTACTCCTGTATATCAGGGGCCCAGGTAACCAGTGGACTAATAAATGAATCCCCTGAAGGGCCCAATTTACAAAGGGTTCCAGTTCCATGACACTTTTGGAAAGAACCACACATCTTATTTTACCAAATCTCTCCTCCTGGTGCTCAGTGATGAGGGAATCAGCAACCTCCTATCCAATATATGAAGAATGTCACTGACATACAGAAATTGTTTAGCAGGGCAAGCCCTTGAAATGTTATTCATTGCATAGTGCAACGTTTAATTATGCATTAATTTGAGGCCAATATCATTCAGCCCCAGTATTTGGATGCAGTCACCCTTCCCTGCTGGGAATCAGACCAGACCAAGTCAATTACTGGACACCCCTGACCCAAAGAATAAAATTAGATTGAATCATAAACACCTTTTCAGCTTGTGACTTTCAGACATTTGTCATACTAATTAGTGAACGGGGTTTGGACGGGGAGGTAGAAGGTCACATGAAGCTAAAACAATAATAAATCCCAGGGCAGTCCTGATTTATCACTAAAAAAGGGTTAGTTCACCTTTAAATTTAGTATCATGTAGGCACTTATATTCTAGGGCCGTTAGCTATTGGTCTTCATTTTTTGTATGGGTTTTGTATGGGTTTTGAACGATTTAACTTTTTGTTTCGCTGCTGTACAGTTTGGAATTTCAGTAGCGATCCTGGTTGCTACAGTCCATTTTTCTGCTAGAAACAGGGTAGTGGTTTGACGGAGTGGCTGGAAGATCAGTAGAAATATGAGAAATACAAAATAACAACAACAGTAACAATGAGTTTTTGCAAACAGCCCGGGCTCCTGGACTTCTTTATTGGATAGCTGGGTTACAGGAATCCTACAGTTGAGCTCTGTATATATATATATATATATATATATATATACATATATATATATATAATATATGAATTCCCTGTGTCTTCTCTTTCTGCACATTATCCCGGCACTTATCTCTCATCTCTTATAATGTTGCGCCCCAGCATTCCTCAGCTTCTCACTCCCAAACTCACCTCCTCTGCATTTTCCACACTTTAGTTTTTTTCTTTTCAGCTTCCCAGCAAGAAGTTGTAAAGCTGTTTAAAGGACAGGTGATATCAGTTAATAAAAGTGTCCTGAAAGCATTTACATTCAGTGTTCACCTAGTCAGCACTTTTAGAAATGTTGGCAGCATTTATTCAAAGCATGGTATTCAAGATGAAAATATCAAATGTTTTTCTGATTTTATGGGCAGAATATGTATTATATAAAGCCCCTCTCTCTCTCTCTCTCTCTTTCTCTCTCTCTCTCTCTCTCTTTCTCTCTCTCTCTCTCTTTCTCTCTCTCTACAAACTATAAAAATCACAGTTGGCTGTTCCTGCTGAATTGTGCTTAGTAAAGGGGAATACCTATGCTGCCATAGTTTAATGGGATCTCTCTGTACAGACTATGAGCAAACTTAAGGGGCTGTTCCTGCTGAATTGTGCTTAGTACAGGGGAATACCTATGCTGCTGGTATCTCTTTGTACAGACTATGAGAAAACTTAGGGGGCTGTTCCTGCTGAATTGTGCTTAGTACAGGGATTACCTATGCTGCCATAGTTTTATGGGATCTCTCTGTACAGACTATGAGAAAACTTAGGGGACTGTTCCTGCTGAATTGTGCTTAGTACAGGGAATACCTATGTGACATAATTTTATGGGATCTCTCTGTACAGACTATGAGCACATTTAGGGACTGTTTCTGCTGAATTGTGCTTAGTACAGGGGATACCTATGTGACACAGTTTTATGGGATCCCTCTGTACAAACTATAAAAATCACAGTTGGCTGTTCCTGCTGAATTGTGCTTAGTACAGGGAATACCTATGCTGCCATAGTTTTATGGGATCTCTCTGTACAGACTATGAGCAAATTTAGGGACTGTTCCTGCTGAATTGTGCTTAGTACAGGGGAATACCTATGGACATAGTTTTATGGGATCTCTCTGTACAGACTATGAGCAAACTTAGGGGGGGCTGTTCCTGTTGCATTATGCTTATTAGAGGTAAAATTAAAAATACATTACTTCCATCACCCTTATGTTTTCATTTGAGCTGTAGGACTCCAGTCTGGACATTTCTGAATATCATGCTCTGGCTTAGGGGAGTCATCTGTAATGTTGGGGGCCCAGGACAAATGCTGCCCCTGACCCAAATACCCCATGGTAGATTCTTCCCCACTTTGGAGTGGTTTTCCTTGCACTCTCCCAGCTGAGCAGCTCTGCTGATTGGCTGTCGGTATTCGCTCGTGCGTCGGTCAGACGCTGATGTCATGGCAGAAGAAGGGCACATTTCGGAGGCTGACATAATTCCTTTTCCAAGTTCAAAGCAAACTGTTATTTCTCTGAGACAGATCCATGGAAAAAGGGACTTGGAGGCTGTTCCAACACCTGCTAAGGAGCAGCATTAACTTTGGCACCGAAATGGAACATGACAAACGTTCCCTCACTGGGGGCTGAACTGCACTCAGAGAAACAGCTCCACTCTGCTCTGCTCCATCTGCAGCGCACTGACGTTCCACCCCAATCGCCACTTTTAGCCCTTTAAGGTCACAGGGAGCTGAGAATTTATTTGGCATGCAACGATCTTATCAATTCCAATTTTCTACACGCAAGATTTCGTTTCCATGGAATGACACATTATTAGAGATTAGTAATCGGCGAATTTATTTGGCTGGCGCGAATTCGCAGCGAATTCCCGCGATTTGCCGGTAAATAAATTTGCGAAACGCCTGGAAAAATTACCCTGGTGAAAATTAGTTGGCGTTTTGTTTTGGATGTGTGCGTCCATTTTTGGACACCGGCGTCCGTTTTTTGATCCAGCGCCAGCGGCGTTTTGTGAATTTTTCACCGTTTCAGGAATTTCTCATGAAATTCCCGAAAAATATGGTGAAGCGAAACTACCCAGATTCGCCCATTAGAGCTCAGGTTCAGGGGTGTAATTACAGAAGAAGCAGACCCTGCGGCTGCAGGGGGGCTCACAAGGCATAGCGGGCCCCACGAGGCCCAAATAACGAGCAATTTCAACATTTATTATTGAAACAGGCCAATCTCTGGATATGTTGGGGGCCTTAAAATGAATGTGTTGTGGGGCCAAGTATCTTGTTACGCCACTGCTCTGCTTTACTTAACCCACTTATCCCTCTCGCTTCGCTGCACTGGTGTAAACAACCAAAACCCTCGTCCTGTTTCTAATGCACGTCCTGGTAGGGTAGGGACAGACAGGGAGATTCGGGGAGATTCTGTCGCCTGGCGTTTTTAGCAGGCGACAATCTCCCCAAATTTCCTTCTCCCTGTCTGCCGCTAGTATAAGTGACAAAGCGCCAGCGCCTGTGCACACGCTGCGTGGCGATTTCCAGAATCGCCCGAAGTTTCCTCACGAAGTATCTTCGGGTGATTCCGGAAATCGCCGCGCAGCGTGTGCACAGGCGCTGGCGCTTTGTCAGTATACTAGCGGCAGACAGGGAGAAGGACGTTCGGGGAGATTGTCGCCTGCTAAAAACGCCAGGCGACAGAATCTCCCCGAATCTCCCTGTCTGTCCCCAGCCTTAGAATGTAAAGATGAATTCGTTCTCATTGTTACAGGACATCACATGAGTAGATGTGAGACTTGGGGGACCTTTCCCTAGAAGGCTCAGCATTATATCGTTTATTCAGGTATGGGATCTGGAAACACGTTATCCAGAAAGCTCTGAATTACAGAAAGGACTGAAAGTGCAAATTCACTAAAGCGCGAAGCATGTAACGCTAGTGCTAATTCGCCAGTGTGACGTCAATTTGCAACTTCGCCGATTCACTTACAGTGTCCTGGTCGAAAAATCACTAGCGAAGGTCATTGACTTGCGCAACTTCGCACCCTTACGCCAGGCGAAGTTGTGCACTGACGAAGGGACGTAACTACGCTAATTCACTAAGATGAACATTTTTGTGAACGTTAGCACTTATGCTAGACGTTACCCAGCTCAGACCAGGCGAAGTTCAATACAATAGATACGAGGTTGGAAAAAAAATGGACATTTTTTCTAAGTCCCAAAAAAAAACCGCTGGCCTTTTTACCTTTTGTAGGGTGATAGTCTTAAAAAGAACGACATTTTTTTTGGGGGGGGGGTTACCCTCCTTCCCCCCTACATTTCCTAACATATGGCAACACAACTATACAGGGGGCACATGTAGGGCAATAGGACAACTTTATTTTATTTATTAAAGGTTTCCTGGGCTTGTGTAGTGGAATGTAGTGGCTGGAACATATACTTCTATTCGCGACGTATGCAAATTAGGCATCGCTAATGTAAATGCGCTTTGTCTGGTGAAGTAACACTAGCGCAACTACGCTACCGTTCACAGACCTTAGCGTAACTTCGCACTTTAGTGAATTTGCTTAGCGAAGGCAACGCTAGCACATTTTTGCCGCTTAGTGAATTTGCCGCCAAATGTTGAAAATTTCTCTGTACTAATAAAACAGTAGCTTGTACTTGATCCCAACTAAGATATAATTAATCCTTATTGGAAGCGAAACCAGCCTATTGGGTTTATTTCATGTTTATATGATTTTATAGTAGACAGGGTATGACGATCCAAATTACAGAAAGATCCATTATTCGAAAAACCCCAGGATCCCGAGCATTCTGGATAACAGGTCCCATACCTGTATATTGCACTATATGGTATATAGTTACATGGTGTTGGGGGGAAATGCTGTTCCTTGTCCCGTGGAATCCTACTAAACTCCCTCCTGAATACACATTCCACCCGTCTGTAATATTGACTAAGCAGCGGTACTTATGGGCACGGGGGGATAAGTGGCACTTGTAACAGGAAGGGGGACATTTCTGCAACACAAAGGTATGCTCACAGATTACTGGCAGTCAGATGTATTAGCTCTTTATCATCTCTTATGAACATTTACTCACTTGATTTATAGGGGTAGTTCACCTTTACTATAATTGTTTGCATGTTATAGGCTATTTCTAAGAAGCTTTTCAATTGATCGACATTTTTTCATTTTTTATAGCAATTCCTGCTGAATTGTGCTTAGTACAGGGGATACCTATACTGCCATAGTTTTATGGGATCTCTCTGTACAGACTATGAGCAAACTTAGGGACTGTTCCTGCTGAATTGTGCTTAGTACAGGGAATACCTATGTGACATAGTTTTATGGGATCTCTCTGTACAGACTATGAGCAAACTTAGGGACTGTTCCTGCTGAATTGTGCTTAGTACAGGGGATACCTATACTGCCATAGTTTTATGGGATCTCTCTGTACAGACTATGAACAAACTTAGGGGCTGTTCCTGCTGAATTGTGCTTAGTACAGGGAATACCTATACTGCCATAGTTTTATGGTATCTCTCAGTACAGACTATGAGAAAATTTAGGGACTGTTCCTGCTGAATTGTGCTTAGTACAGGGAATACTTATACTGCCATAGTTTTATGGGATCTCTCTGTACAGACTATGAGCAAACTTAGGGGCTGTTCCTGCTGAATTGTGCTTAGTACAGGGAATACCTATACTGCCATAGTTTTATGGTATCTCTCAGTACAGACTATGAGCATATTTAGGGACTGTTCCTGCTGAATTGTGCTTAGTACAGGGAATACTTATACTGCCATAGTTTTATGGTATCTCTCTGTACAGACTATGAGCAAACTTAGGGACTGTTCCTGCTGAATTGTGCTTAGTACAGGGAATACCTATACTGCCTTAGTTTTATGGGATCTCTCTGTAAAGACTATGAGCAAATTTAAGGGCTGTTCCTGCTGAATTGTGCTTAGTACAGGGGAATACCTATGCTGGAATAGCTTTATGGGATCTCTCTGTACAGACTATGAGCAACAGGACTGGACTGGATACAAAACAGGCCCTGGCATTCCTAGTACACAGAGGCACAAACAGCCTTCCACCAGCCCACTTAATAGTCACTTTCTATGACATCTTACAGCAGCCCCTCTGGCATTTGCCAGAACCCACAGATTGCCAGTCCAGGCCTGATGAGCAAACTTATGGGTCTGTTCCTGCTCAATTGTGCTTAGTACAGGGAATACTTATACTGCCATAGTTTTATGGTATCTCTCAGTACAGACTATGAGCAAACTTAGGGACTGTTCCTGCTGAATTGTGCTTAGTACAGGGAATACCTATACTGCCATAGTTTTATGGGATATCTCTGTACAGACTATGAGCAAACTTAGGGACTGTTCCTGCTGAATTGTGCTTAGTACAGGGAATACCTATGCTGCCATAGTTTTATGGGATCTCTCTGTACAGACTATGAGCAAATTAAGGGACTGTTCCTGCTGAATTGTGCTTAGTACAGGGAATACCTATGCTGCCATAGTTTTATGGGATCTCTCTGTACAGACTATGAGAAAACTTAGGGGACTGTTCCTGCTGAATTGCCTATACATTTATTGATTAGACATATACAAATGGCACATACAAATAAAGTTAAAGAAAACTACCGGCACTGCCACAGAGATTACCCTTCCCTGCTCTTACCGAAGACAAACCACTGTCCCTAAAACTAGATAGAGAAAATCATTTTAATTTGCAGAACAAAATGACCCCAGACGGGCATTAAAAATATCAAAGCTGAATTTCCCTGCTGCATGCTCCCCCCCAGGCACCCCCTCTGCCCATGCTGTTGCTATTATGTATAAATGGTTACAGTCCTGTCCTCCTGGTATAATGAATCTGCAGAGCATTTTGCAATGTAAATACAATAAAAGTAACAGCTGAGCCTTCCAGGGAGCCCGAGTCACACAGGACCCTCGTCTCTTTCTATTCCTCCTTCCGCCAAGTGCAGCCAACTGCCAAAAACTGACACAAATGACACATAAATTTATTTCATTTTTCTTAAAAAGGTCTTTTTTTTTGTTTAATAGTCTGTTAAAAAGATCACAGGGCCGGTGCCTGCTGGGGAAACATTCCTGCTCCTTTGAAGTGGAACCTTTTCCCGAAATACTGGATACACACAGCTGGCTCTGCACAGAACTGGGGCCCTCACTCTTTCCAGCTCTTACTGAACTACAATTCCCAGCACTCTAACCAAAGCTGCTGTGGAATGCTGGGAATTGTAGTACAGCATCAAGCTGAGAACCTTTTTTTTTTTTATCATAAACCTACCTTAAAATTGTGCTAAAGACCTACGCCTGGCTGGAAATATTTTATCTTAAGGACCCTTAAAGGGCACCGGAATGAGAAAAGGCTTCAAAGGACTGAAATAAACACTTGTCGGACCCAGATAAAGAGATGGCTCTGATTCCCTTATTTGCCAACAAAGCGAATGTTCTGAACAATCGGGTTCTGCAGCCGCAGGGAGAGGGGGTGTATCACCTTACTGTGGTTGTGGGCCGCTTGAATTCTGGTGCAAACAAAGAGAGAACTGTTGGCCGATTCACGTGAAAAGCCGCCTATTGTTCAGAGTCAGAAACAGCCATTCAGTGACATTGGCAGCGCCGGCAAATTCTTCTTGCCAATTTTCAGAAAGATTTGCTGAACTGATTAAGATGCTGATTTGTTGCATTGGTATTTAGGAGGAACAACTGATCGGGGCTCTGCAGTTTAGTAGGGATTGAATGAAGCTTGTACAGCCTCTTTCACAGTGTAACCCCCATATCATATATGCACATAATGTAACTGTATAATATATAGGCACAGATATACCCCCATCTTTCCTTAAACCACTGTCACAGTGTAACCCCCATATCATATATGCACATAATGTAACTGTATAATATATAGGCACAGATATACCCCCATCTTTCCTTAAACCACTGTCACAGTGTAACCCCCATATCATATATGCACATAATGTAACTGTATAATATATAGGCACAGATATACCACATCTTTCCCCCAATCACTTTTTTCAATTTGGTGCAGTGTGTAAGATGAAACAAACACAAAAAGAGCTGAGGATGTCGGGATTAAGCATTTATTTCGGAACTTAGCAGCAATTTCTTAGCAGACAACCTTTCAACAGAGGGAGACAAACGAATGAATTTAATGTTTTATATGTGTGGATTTTGCCATTTGAACAAAATTTGCATAAGAAAAACAATCCCAGAAATTATTTGATGCATAACAGCTCAGAACGTTAGAGATCATATTTAATTGAAGGGAGAAAGATCTGGGTGCCATCGTTACCCCCAGTTTCTCATGCATGAGTTAACCCTTTAAAGGAGAATTCAACCCTTAATTTAAAAACCCCCAACCTTACATAGACCCCCGGCTCTGCTCCCCCTCAGCCTAGCTGTTACCCCTGGTAAATGCTTCTAACTCTTTATTTACCCCTCGGTGCAGATTCAGGGCATCGGAGTTCACACTCTTCGGTAATCTTCAGAATGAGATCGGCACATGAGCAATCTTCTATTTCACGACAAATCACGGAAATTGACAAAGTGAAGGAACAAGACCTGAGCCCTGAATCTGCACTGAGGGTTAAGTAAAGAGTTAGGGGCATTTACCAGGGGTAACAACTAGGAGGGGGGAGCAGGGAGGGGGATCTATGAAGGGTATGGAGTTAAGGTTTTTTTTTCATTAAGGGTTTAGTTCTCCTTTAAGGTTGGAAAAGATGGCATCTATAGCAAAGTGCTATTGCGCAGGTCACCAAATTAGAGCCGAAAGAATTAAATGTTATATAAGGAACATTGTTATTCCCCCCACCCTTCCACCTGGGCTCTTTAAAGGGTAACTAAACCTTCAAAGAAACTTGTGTTGATATCCTTCAAAATTGTCAAATAGTGATCTTAAAAAAAAAATTGAAAACATAGACTTTCCATACAGTATTCATGTATGTCTATAGGTCTATGAGATACATTATATGCAAGAGGTTAATAGCACCAAAGAAGTTAAATCTGTGGAATTTCAGCTGAAACAAACAGGCTTGTCATGCAGGAATGGAACATCCGGCAAACAGGGGAGCGGAACAATGAATAAAAGGTTTCATTCAGGGAGGGCTGATTCGCTAAGCTGCCTTTTCATCACTGCCGTCCCATTTAAGCGTGGCCACCGTTGGACTGGGCCGGTGGGACACCGCTGGGGTTGCCACCTCGCCCGTATTTTACCGGCCTGGCCAGTATAAATGATGCTTGATGCCTATGTTATTAATAGGAAAAAACAGCAAGAATAGAGGAAGGCCGGTATTTTTTACAGAAAAAGTGGCAATCATAGACACCGCTCCCCCAATTGGCCGCCCCCTCCTAAAGAAAATACAATGGGCCGCAATGTGCAGCAGACCGGCATTCATGCAAACGAGCATGGGGGGGCACAGGTTTGGAAAGCAGGGGGCTCCCGGGGACTGCTAGGTGTCACAGCCCTTGGTGTCACAGCCCAGGTGGGCCTCCAGTTCTCCAGTCCGACCCAGATTGTGTGGCCACAGCATGGAGAACAGAACAGGTTCCCTTCCCCACCCCAGAAGCAGGCAGGTTACTGGATCCAGATAATATTGACCTTGAGCGAGTGTAAATGTGATAGGGATGTTAGGTTGTAAGCTCCATGGGACAGGGACAGCAGTATAAACTCTGTACAGCGCTGTGGAACAGGTCGGTGCTATCTAAATAAAGCATGATAAAGGCAGATTTACGCAGGATCTGGAACTGACACAATCCAATAACAATTCTTCCCTTGTTAATTTTGTTGTATAAATGATTAAACGCATCTGATTAATTCCCATCAGCAGTGTATGCACTGACCCCTAGTGGCTAAAGAAAAGAACGTTAAAGCAAAGCGTAAATCTATACGGTCCCTTGCTGTGGCCTCAGACAGGCTATTAAAAAGATATCAAATAAATATACGGAAATAGGAAAATAAACACATCCCGAGAGCTGGAGAAACAGGTACATACACACACAAATTCCATTAAACAGTATTAGGACCCTCGGAATTAAAATCCATATAATGCTCCCATATAAACATTCTGACTGTGCTGCTTCCTTACAGAGATTCCTGATTCAGATCAGGGGCGATTGCCTCTGGGATGGGGTGCAGAAGATCCGAGGGGCAATGAGAGATGGGGGGGCAATTAATTCTGGATTTGGGAGGATTTTTATTCTAAGGTACCTTAAGCATCAAAATTAGTGATGGGCGAATTTCTTTGCCTGCGACGAATTTGCAGCGAATTCCCACGATTCGTCCCCGGTGAATAAATCCACGAAATGCAGGCGAATGTTCGCCGGAGTCTCGTTCTTGACAGGGGCGTAAATTTTTTGATGCCAGCAATGGGCGCCGATGTAAAAAATGGACGCCCAAAAACGAGGAGCGGCATTTTGCAAATTTTTCGCCATATCACAAAATGCTGCCGATTCACCCATCACTAATCAAAATATCAGGGTTAGACCAACCTGTAACCAATCTAGGGTTGCCACCTTTCCCTGTGGCTCAAGCCGGACAGGGGGGTGGTCCCATGACGTCACGGGGCGGTCATACATAATAAAAGAAAATCTATTTATAGAGATTAATTATACCCCTTAATCCAAATCCGTAAGTACTCCATCTCAAACCTGTCATGTAGAAGACAATGGCAGATAGGGTTGCCACCTTTTCCGAAAAAAATAACATCCCTCCTATATATTTATCTTTTTGTCCTATTAATAACATTGGGATCAACCATCATTTTTACTGGCCAGGCCGGTAAAATACCGGCCAGGTGGCCACCCTAATGACAGATGTCCCTGAAGTTGTTTCTTGACATCGTGATCTGCGCTGGATAATCCGATAAAGTCGCGTTTTTGGTCCGATAATCTGAAAAAGTCGAAGTTTTCATAGCACCAATTTTCGGAGCGGCAATCACATGACACCACTTTGTAGTGCTGATTGACTTTTTAACAGATAATGAGTCCAATTCATGGAAGGGAGTTTGGTCGGATTTGTTTTAATAAAAAAAAAAAAAAAAAATGAGATGAATGTGAATTTTGGTAAATAAGCCCCTAAGGGGGTCATTTATAACTTTGTGCAGGGCAGATTGGTAAGCAAAGTGAATATATTTGCCCTGCACATGGTGATATTTATGAAAACCACAGAAATGCGTTCAAACTTTCATAACCTGAATTTTGTAAAATGGACATCGTGATTGGGGCGGGGGGTGCAGTGTTGGACTGGCCCACAGGAATACCAGGAAAACTCCCGGAGGGCCCAGGTGTCAGTGGCTTCTTGCTTCTAACAATTTGGCCTATTGCATGGCCATTCCCTATTTCTTTATGTGGAAAAAGAGGCTTAACAATGGAAGAATAGAGTATAGTAAGTAGATCTAAGAGAATAGGAGAATAAAGAGGTTAAGTGAGGAGAGCAGGAATAATAGTTTGGAAAGATGGGCCCCTGGTCTAAGGTTTTCTGGTGGGCCCTGGCATCCCAGTCTGACACTGGGGGTGTGTGTACAAAAATAAGCATGGCCAAAAAATGTGTATGCACAGTATAACTCTTGTGCAAAGTGACACCTACAGGCCATTTCCAAAAATAATAAATATGGAAATCACAGGCTAACAGCAGAATAACTGCTACTTAGTGCTTTATTGTGCGTCCACACGACATGTTTCGGGCGACAGGCCATTTGTATGAACACCACACCTCTTTCTATTTCCAAAGTGTTGGGAGGTTTGCTGAATACACTGGAACTAGGGTTTCTACCTTTTCCTGTGGCTGAACCCGGACAGGGGGGCGGGCCCATGACGTCGGTGGGCGGGCCTGTGACGTCAGTGGGACGGAGCTATGACGACGCGATCGCCGATTGGTCGCTGTGTCAATCAAGCTAATCCCGCCTGGTTTTCCTTATTTGGAAAAGCGGGAGGAAGTATTGACCCGGACAGTCCTTCAAAATACCGGGCTGTTCGGGTCAAAACCGGACAGGTGGCAACCCTAACTGGACCAGTCTCATCTCGGAACCAGACTTCTCTCAATCTGCAAGGAATACTTTGCACTCATGATTAACTATATCCTTAAACATAGAAGGGGTGGTCATTTTTACTAATAGTGGGCATTAAGCTGGGCACAAAAAGCATACACAAATTTGGCAAATCTATCTCTCTCTCTAATCTATTGATTGTCTATCATTTAGTAATGTTTCTCCATCCATCGTGTTATCTATCTCTATTAATCGTGTAGGGGACTGGTAAATTAACCTCCCAGTATATTTAGCAGGCAGTCCCCAAGTGACCAGTAGATGGCACTGTGCTAAAGTATAGAAGCATTGTAAGCCATGCTTTCAGTGTCCATCTTGTGCTGGCTCTGGCCTGAGCAGGCAGGCAGAGTTCGAGTGGAACCTAGACAGGTCAGGTCTAGTATAGATAGGCTACTCACAGTTATAGGTCGCTCTAGGAGTGACAGATAGATAGAATTATTTAGCTGAGCAGTTTGAGGCTCCTACGAGGATTGTGAGTGGGATTAAGATCCCGGGTACTAATTGCCCAGAGTAGGGACTAAGTTTACAGACCTAGAATTAGAAGTGTCTCCTCAGGTTCCACTTAGGGAAAAGGCTAAAAGCTGGGTGTACCTCCTCAATGCTGCATATTCATTGTCTCCCATGTGTGAAGGGGACAGTCTCTGACCAAAGGAGCTGTGAGTATTGCCTATCCACTGTTGATCCTGCATGTGCTGATGTGATTGCTGTACACTCCAATGTGGATTGTATGTTCAATAAATATATTCTTTGGTTAAGTTAAAAGAACCACTGGCGCCCAATTATTTGCACCCTGAATACAGTTACAGTTGCACTACACCCTGCCTCCACCTCGTTGCGAGGGCTCACTCCCTAAGATTTAAGGTCTCATCCGGAGCAATATATTGGGAGTGGCGCTTATAGTCAGAGAAAGGTGCACTCCATTTATTATAGCGCTACAATCGAATGATCTCATTATTCATGAATTGGGTAAACCATCTCCTATTGTTTTGGTACTGTTCCCGTATTATAATTCTGACTGATGCGGAGACTGAACAATGGCATTACTGTAGAGCTGGGAACATTTAGGAAGAAGCAGATTAGGCACAGAAGAAGCACATTAGGATCTCTGTCCCTCTGGATAGAACAGTGGGTCACTGCACGCCAGCTACTGGCAGGGGAACGGTTAACGTGACAGGGATATATTTTGATACATGGCCGCCGGATAGAGAAGGGAAGGAATAACCATAAAACGAAATGCTCTGTTTCTCGTTAATGAGAATGTGCGGTTTCTTCTGGCCCTGCAATCTGCTCACATCTCCCATCACTTGTACATAAACATTTGGGGTAATTAGCAGATTTCGTGAAGGATGATTTCTTTTTATTATTTACTTGTTTGTTTGGCATTCTGTCTTCCCTACAGGGGGTCTCTGTACACAGGGGGGTCCAGTGTATGTTATTTCATCTCGCCACTCTTCATATGGGCCACAGGAGGGTATTAACAAGGCATCGAAACCAGACCTCATTCTGCATTTCCTGCCTTTCCTCCATTCCACTGCCTGTTTATATTCTACCCCTCTTTCTTTCTTTCTTTCTTTCTTTCTTTCTTTCTTTCTCTTTCTTTCTTTCTTTCTTTCTTTCTTTCTTTCTTTCTTTCTTTCTTTCTTTCTTTCTTTCTTTCTCCCTCTCTCTTCTCATCTCACTTTTTATCTGTTCTCTTGCCACCCTCTCTTTATTTTTTGCCTATTTTCTCTCACTTACTATATGCCCCTCTTTCTTTATTGCCCATATTTGTATCTATCTTTCTCTCTGCTCTTCTAATCCTATTACCCTTTCTTCCCTTTCCTGCCTTTCCTCCATATCACTGCATTTTTATATTCCCCATATTGCTCTCTCTATTCTTCTACCTTTCTTTCTTTCTTTCTTTCTTTCTTTCTTCTTTGCTTCCTCTCTTTTCTCATCTCACTCTTGTATCTGCTCTCTTGTCCTCCTCTCTTTATATTTTGCCTATTTTCTCTCACTTTCTCTTTGTCCCTCTTTCTTTATTGCCCATATTTTCCCTCTATCTTTCTCTCTGCTCTTCTATCCCTATTACCCTTTCTTTCTTTCTCTTTTTTCTTTTTTTCTCCGTCTCTCTTCTCATCTCACTCTTGTATCTGCTCTCTTGCCCTCCTCTCTTTATTTTTTGCCCATTTTCTCTCACTTTCTATTTGTCCCTCTTTCTTTATTGCCCATATTTTCCCTCTATCTTTCTCTCTGCTCTTCTATCCCTATTACCCTTTCTTTCTTTCTCATTTTTCTTTCTTTCTCCGTCTCTCTTCTCATCTCACTCTTGTATCTGCTCTCTTGCCCTCCTATCTTTATTTTTTGCCTATTTTCTCTCACTTACTCTATGTCCCTCTTTCTTTATTGCTCATATTTTCCCTCTATCTTTCTCTCTACTCTTCTATCCTTATTACCCTCCCTTCCTTCCTTCCTTTTTCCTATTCTCATCTCACTCTTTAATTTGTTCTCGTGCCTTCCTCTCTCTCTTTGCCTCTTTCCTCTAATTTCTTTCCAGTTCACAATTCCCTCCGTCTCTCCTTCTTTCTTTCTTTTCCATCACTTACCAGCACTCACTTATTAAAAGTAGGAGCTATGTTAACTTAAACTTAAAACGCTATTTAAAAAAAAAATAAAGCATTAAAAAAGCTATTACAAACTAAGAATGATAAATGTTGCGCTTGTTTCTACCTGTCCTCCTCTTAAAGGAACAGTAACATAAAAAAATGAAAGTGTTTTAAAGTAAAAGTGCCCTGCACTTGTTTTCTTCAGTAACACTACTATTGTTTATATAAATAAGCTGCTGTGTAGCAATGGGGCAGCCTTACAGAGGACAAAGGGCTCAGGTTACACAGCAGATAAGCTCTGTAGAACATAATGGTGTTATCTGTTATCCACTATTTATCCTGTGCCATATAGACTTTTTTCAATTTCTGCAATTGATACACAAACACTTGTTTATATGAACTATAGTAGTGTTTCTGAAGTAAACACATCAGTTTTATCAGAGCAGGGCAGCACTACATGATATTGTTATTTCTTTAAACACTTTCATTATTTTGGTTTTACTGTTCCTTCAAGGAATATTCTCATCCCTTATGCCTGATGCACTTACAGTAAAAACACAACCTTTTCTATGTCGATTATTAAATCTTCTTCCCTCTATTTTCAGTTGAAGTGTTCGTCACTTGATCCATCTTCTCATTGGACCTGTTTTCAAATCGTCCTTGAGTTGGAACTGAATAACGATGCAAACGATCTAAAAATGAACCTTTTCTTCTAAATGCAACGCATATGATATATATGTAATATATTTGTTGCCTTCAATAGGGGACATACAGAAAAATGCCAGCAGATGTCGCCAAATCTTTCTGTATGTGTCTATACGAATAACTGGTAATTAATTGCCTGTAATTATTCTCTGGGGTTGATCCATCTGGCTGTAAATACTAGATGTATGTGAAAGCTCCTTTAATGCTGCTCGTGGTATAATTATAAATTTATCAAGATTTAAAAAAAAAAAAAAAATCTAATCATATGTTGTTCTTTAAAGGGGTGGTTCACCTTCAAGTAAATTTTTAGTATATTGTAGAAGGGACAAGTCTAAGAAACTTTTCAATTGGTCTTCATTATTTATTTTTCATAGTTTTTTAATTATTTGCAATTTTCTTCTGTTTCTTTGCAGCTTTCAAATGGGGGTCACTGACCCCATCTAAAAACAAATGCTCTGTAAGGCTACAAATGTATTGTTATTGCTACTTTTTATTACTCATATTTCTATTCAGTCCCTCTCCTATTCATATTCCAGTCTCTTATTCAAATCAATGCAGGGTTGCTAGGGTAATTTGTACCCTAGAAACCAAATTGCTGACACTGCAAACTAGAGAGCTGCTGAATAAAATGCTAAATAATTATAAAACTACAAACAATAAAAAATTAAAACCAATTGCAAATTGTCTCAGAATATCATTCTCTACATTATACTAAAAGTTAACTCAAAGGTGAACAACCCCTTTAAACACGTTGCCAAATTATTTATAGTCAAATTGCAAAACTTGCAGTCGTGTGAGCTATTCTCATTAGAAGACAAAACATGTTTATCTTAGGGGCAAATTTACTATTATTCCCCCAAAAAAATTTCAAATGTTAAACGAATAGTTTTAGGCTACCTTTTATTCGATATTCGATCATTCGACGATCGAATACAAATTTATTCGATCAATCGAATAAATCATTCGAATGAACGAATAAATCATTTGAATGATTCGTACGATTCGAACAATTGAAGTAGGCAATCGAATAAACTTTGAAATTAAAATCCTTCACTGGTCGAATGATCGAATATTCTTTCGACTTTATTCGAATGTATTTGATCGTTTGACCATTCCCTATTCGATGATCGAATATGCCAAAATTCACATATTAAACCAAACGAATAAATCCTACGTTCGAAATTTGATCGAATTTGTTAGAACTTCGAATCCTTTTAGTAAACTTAGTAAACAATTTAGTAAACCGGCCCCTTAATGTAAGTAATAATATGCGTACACTTAGGGCTTTGTATTTGTACTTATCTTGCCCTTTAGTTATACTATGGGCTCAGTACACCAACCATGTGCTTATTTTCTCATTGTGTAATGAATATATGCAGATATACTGTCTGTGTAAGGGATCCATTATCCGGAAATGATCCAATAATTTTCACGGAAATTTGCTTGCAAATTCATCACAGGCGAATAGTGATGGGCGAATTTATTCGCCAGGGCCGAATTTGCAGCGAATTCCCGCGATTCGCCGCTGGCGAATAAATTCGCGAATCACCAGCAAAATTTTGGCAAAAAAACGAGTCGCGCGTCGGAAACGACGTGACGCGCGTCAAAGTTGACGCGACGCACGTCAAAAGCGTCCCGCGACTCGTTTCGCGAATTTTTCGCCGATTCGCGAATTTCTCTAGAAATTTGCGAATCTTTAGGCGAAGCGAATCGCGGGAGATTCGCCCATCACTACAGGCGAATAAATTCGCCCATCACTAGCGAAGTCTCCTAACATAACAATGGGGAAAATATGATGGAATGAGCCTGTGATACCCCTAAGTCAGTTGTTCTCAACCTGGGGGTCGGGACCCCTTTGGAAGTTGAACAACCCTTTCACCGGGGTCACTTAATGGGTTCCAGGAACAGGTTCATCTCTCTCCCCACTACCCCTGGGGCAAGGTTGTAGTTCTCCGGGTGTTGGTGCTGGGAGTTGTAGTACAGTAACCTGTGTAGGGAAGCCAGTTGCACTACAACTTTCTATATCCCCTTAGTAGGGACTGCCATACAGCTCTCCCTGCCCATTTCATTTGTAAAATGAACATGGTAATTGGGGTGTGACCACAAAATGGGTGTGGCAAAAAAATGTTTCCGCACTACGCACGGAAATCAAACCTTTATGCATCCACACTGTCTCCTGTAGTTTCCTAACAATCCGCTCTGGTGTGGCAATGAAATTATTTATATATTTTATGGTTGGGGGTCACCACAACATGAGGAACTTTATTAAAGGGTCGCAGCATTAGGAAGGTTGAGAAGCACTGCCCTAAGTCATATAGTCGGCCCACAATGGTCAATCACTAGTGTTAAGCAAATGCCTGCTGCAAAGATACTTGGTTTAGTCAAGAACAAAATCATTATTATAATATTCATTATCATTATGCATTTTTTTTTTAATTGAATTAATTTTCATTTAAATAAATGAAACAGGAAAATGTTCTGGTTGCTAGAATCGCTGAGTGTATTAGGAATTTTTTTTTAAATCTATTTTTTTCTTTTTAAAGGGATCCTGTATTGGGAAAAAAAATATTTTTTCAAAATGCATCAGTTAATAGTGCTGTTCCAGAAGAATTCTACATTGAAATCCATTTCTCAAAGGAGCAAACAGATTTTTTAATCTTTCATTTTGAAATCTGACATGGGGCTAGACATATTGTCAATTTCCCAGCTGCCGCAAGTCATGTGAGTTGTACTCTGATAAACTTCAATCACTCTTTACTGCTGTACTGCAAGTTAAAGTGATATCAACCCCTCCCTTTCCCCCACCCATAACCTAACAACAGAACAATGGGAAGGTAACCAGATAACAACTTCCTAACACAAGATAACAGCTGCCTGGTAGATCTAAGAACAACACTCAATAGTAAAACCCATGTCCCACTGTGTACTATTCAGTTACATTGAGAAGGAAAAACAACAGCCTGCCAGAAAGCAGTTCCCTCCTAAAGTGCTGGCACAAGTCACATGACATGGGGCAGCTGGGAAATTGACTAAATATCTAGCCCCATGTCAGATTTCAAAACTGAATATAAAAAAATCGGTTTGCTCTTTAGAGAAATTGAGTTTTTGAAGGGGAAAACTCAAGTGTTTAGAGGAAAGAAAACCTAACATTTTTAGAGATTAATTATACCCCACAGCTACTAAAATCCAGAATCCAAAAATACTCCATATAAAACCTGTCGACGTCATGTAAAAATCAATGGCAGATGTCCCTGAAGATGTTTCTTGACATCATGATCCGCGTTGGTTTTCATCCAATAATCCGATAATTTTTTGTTTTTGTGGCGGCTATTCGATAATGTTGAGTATCAATTCTATGGGCCAGATTCGTCCAGAATTCTGCCTTTTTCAGCAGGATTTGGATTTGGCCGATTGTGAGTGGCCAAATCAAATCCGAACCCTAATTTGCATATGTAAATTAGGTGTGGGAAGGGAAATCGTGATTTTTTTGTCACAAAACAAGGAAGTAAAAAACATTTTTCCCCACCTTTTCCTTTCCCAGCCATAATTTCCATATGCAAATTTGGCCAAATCTTTCACAAAGTATTCGGGCATTTTGTGGAATCCCAAAAAGTCGATTTGGTGCATCCCTAATTAATAAAGGAAAAAGTTGTAAAATTTAACTTTTTTAAGAAGAATGATGAATGAATTAAATTCGTGGAATTTTAGGAAATGTTTTATCAAGCTTGTTGATGAGAGTTTAGATTGTTAAAGGGATACTGTCATAGGAAACCATTTTTTTTCAAAATCAGTTAATAGTGCTGCTCCAGCATCTTCTGCATTGAAATCCATTTCTCAAAAGAGAAAACAGATTTTTTTATATTCAATTTTGAAATATGACATGGGGCTAGACATATTGTCAATTTCCCAGCTGCCCCAAGTCATGTGACTTGTGCCTGAGCTTTAGGATGGAACTGCTTTCTGACAGGCTGTTATTTCTCCTACTTAGGGACAGATTTAATAAGGGTCAAATTTTAGAAGTAAACAAACTTCGAAATTCGAACTTAAAAGTGTTTTTAAAGGGCTTTTTCGATCGAAAATCGACCTAAATCGTCCGATTCGATCGAACGATTCTAACTATTTCAGCAAAATCCTTTGATTTCTCAGAAGTTAGAAAACATTTCAGGAGAAGTTCTATGAGGTCCCCCATAGGCTTAAATGGCTTTTAAGCTGCTAAATAGTCGAAGTTGAATGATTTTTAAAGGGCCATTACTTCAAAATTCGAATTTTCTAATTTTTTCAATTCAAATCTCTATTCGATAGTCGAAGTAGCCCAAAATTACTTCGAAATTAAAATTTAAAAAATTCGAATTTGATTCCAATTTTCACTTCGACCCTTAGTAAATCAGCCCCATAATGTAACTGAATCAGTCTCAGTGGGACTTGGCTTTTACTATTGAGTGCTGTTCTTAGATCTACCAGGCAACTGTTAGGCTAAGGCCAGACGGGGAGATTCGGGGGAGATCTGTCGCCTGGCGACTTCTCGCCGCGACGAATCGCCCCTGAATCTCCCCGAATAGCTAGTTAGCGCTGCGGCACGATTTTAAAAG
This sequence comes from Xenopus borealis, assembly GCA_024363595.1. Lineage (NCBI taxonomy): Eukaryota > Metazoa > Chordata > Amphibia > Anura > Pipidae > Xenopus > Xenopus borealis. The sequence continues at coordinate 13,273,907 of CM044447.1, read as the reverse complement.
TCACTCAAAGTTGCCTGTCAGGCAATTTTTAGCGACTTTTAAAATTGCGCCGCTGCGTGTGAACAAGCACAGGCGATTTTACGCTTAGCGAGTGCGCAGCGCTTACTAGCTATTCGGGGAGATTCGTCGCAGCGAGAAGTCCCGAATCTCCCCGTCTGGCCTTGCCCTTATGTTGTGTTAGGGAGCTGTTATCTGGTTACCTTCCCATTGTTCTGTTTTTAGACTGCTGGAAGGGGTGATATCACTCCAACTTGTAGTACAGCAGTAAAGAGTGACTGAAGTTTATCAGAGCACAAGTCACAAAACTTGGGGCAACTGGGAAACTGACAATATGTCTAGCCCCATGTCAGATTTCAAAATTAAATGTAAAAAAATCTGTTTGCTCTTTTGAAAAATGGATTTCAATGCAGAATTCTGCTGGGGCAGCACTATTAACTGATGCGTTTTGAAAAAAACATGTTTTCCCATGACAGTTTCCCTTTAAAATAATTTTTAACAGCATCTTAAAGAATTATTTCTTATTGGCCGGCTGGAGTTGCCGTGGAACGATTTTACAAATGTCCCTCATTCTCGAAGAGAACTCAGTTTCAGTTTTAGACTCTTTTACACAGAAATAAACTAAGCCTTTCGTTATTCCTGAAAACATTGTTAATTGGACGGGAAAATGTAACCTGCTGGAGCTTGTCTGTATTGCAGTTAAATCAGTTTCCATGGTTTCCCCATCAGTCTAGCTAAATTGATACACCTTAAATCTAACCTTGCCTATTATTCTATTATTAATACACTATTCATTTCCACAGGGGCGTGAAATATTAATTAAGCTTTGTTTGATAATGATACACCTTGGCCTGGCTTTATAGTAAACCCTCCCCACCCCCCAGTCTAACGCAGGCTCTGCTCAGTACCAAACATTAATCTAATCTAATCTAATAATGTAATTAATATAATAATGACTTTAAAGTGATATCACTCTCTTCTGACCTACAGGAAGTGTTGTTGTAGTAACTCTCATTACAATACAAGGGTTTTTTTTCTTTTGATGATGATGATGAAACATAAGGTGTTTAATTGTATGTGGCTACCAGCAAAAATCCCGTTAGGGGACACGGGGGAGTTTTCTACATTGAATTTATACTGGTTCGGGCGGTGGATTCCTTAGAAATGGTTCTAGTGAACAGAAAGGAGTGGGTGTTGCCAGACTTGTTTAGTAATTTAATCTTTTGTCTGACAAACTAGCAAAGGAAACAGAAATTGGCATTGGGTTTTATTTACTAACACAAGGGTTATTTTAACGGTGCAAAACTTTCAAAATTAAGCCCAGCTGTTTTTTACTTACGACTTCATACTGAGTAGTTGTAGCCACTGTGAGAAAATATAAGGGGGACCCAAACTCTACTGGGGATCAGGGGAGATCTGGCAGACTCCCAGGTGAAATGAGAGCAGAGCAGGCAGTAACCGTCAAAAACTTTCCTCTTGTCTCTGTCCTTATATATTAGGTACCTATCTAGTGCTACCAATCCCTATTTCTGTAGGGAAATGAGAGCAGACAGTAACCCTTCCAACACTTTCCTCTTGTCTCTGTCCTTATATATTAGGTACCTATCTAGTGCTACCAATCCCTATTTCTGTAGGGAAATGAGAGCAGACAGTAACCCTTCCAACACTTTCCTCTTGTCTCTTACGTTACATTACGTTTCTCCTTCTCTCTGTCTGGTAGGGTTGCCACCTTTAAAAAAAAATAAAATAAAAGGGATGGTGACAAAAAAAGGGGTGGAGCTACTGAAGTGTCCCAGGGATTCTTGATGCAAAAGGGGCAGAGAAATGGTAAGTTTAAAGTGAAGGGCCAAGGGCATTTGTTAAGGGTATTAAAAATTACCAGCAACTACATTGCCGGTAAATTTGTTAATGTTTCTATATATCTGTAACCTTGTTATGAGCTAAGGGGGCCCAGTCTGAAGGTCAGTTAGGGAGAGATTTGGGGTGAGTGTTTATATGTGCCCTGGGTACCCCTGGAACTATAGCAGGGTGACTGTTACCCCAATGTTTCTATATATCTGTAACCTTGTTATGAGCTAAGGGGGCCCAGTCTGAAGGTCAGTTAGAGGGAGATTTGGGGTGAGTGTTTATTTGTACCCTGGGTACCCCTGGAACTATAGCAGGGTGACACCCCAATGTTTCTATATATCTGTAACCTTGTTATGAGCTAAGGGGGCAAAGTCTAAAGGTCAGTTATGGTTAGATTTGGGGTAAAGGTAATTTGCTGCAGTGGATACCGTCAAATAGTGATGGGCAAATCTGTCCCATTTCGCTTCGCCGAAAATTAGCAAAATTTGCGAATTGGCGAAAAATTTGTGACACGAGTCGCAGCACGTTTTTTGACACGAGTCGCAACATTTTTGGCGTACAACTCGTTTTTTTTTTACGCCAGCGAATTTTTGGCAGGCGAATTTTCAGTGGCGTTTCGCGAATTTATTCGCTGGCGGCGAATTGCAGGAATTCGCCGCAAATTCACGCCTGGCGAATAAATTCGCCCATCACTACCATCAAACTCAGGGTGACTGAAATGATAGTATTTTTATATCACTAAGACCAGCATACTAGAAAACATTATTTATTTAATAAAGATGCCCTACTGTTGTGACAACCTTAAATGGATTTTACTCATATCAAAAGGCTATTTCTTTGAGTCATTTATACAGTTAAAAATGCTTTAGCAATATGGTGCCCATATGTGACCCCAAGCGAGGAGGATGCTAAGTGTTTGCTGTTTACAGATGCAAGGCTTTGTGTTTGCTCACATCTTGTAACAAGGATAACGTGCCTTCAGAACATACAGAGAGATGCTGGGCAGTGGCTTGGAGGCCACTTTTAACAGGATCAAAATATATCATCATCTTCCAATTTTTTTGGTTTTTTTAGGTTGGGACTGGGTGAAAGATGGGGGTATATCTGTGCCTATATATTATACAGTTACATTATGTGCATAT
>CM044447.1:13223716-13241190 GCA_024363595.1 Xenopus borealis | reverse complement strand
ATAATGATATTATAAGTTACCAAAGAGTTTCATGACCATATAAAAACACGAGGCCGAAGGGCGAGTGTTTTTATACAGGTCATTGAACTCTGATGTAACTTCTAATATCCTCATATTTTGCAACTGGGGGTACACAAGTTTTGGTGAGTCATGTGACAGAAATGACATCAGAACTCACCGTTTATAAGGATATAATTTACAAGATATTCACAGCTTTTGTGTATTTTATACAAGCTAATAGGTGCACTCAGAAAACCTATAGAAAAAGCCTAGGTGCTGGGACATGGAAACATGATTACATGATTATAAACAACCGGCACTTCCTGATGACGGCTCGCGTCTTAGAGCCAAAACATTGAATAAATCCACATTTTTTGTGTTTCAAGAGTTTTACTTTGAAAGCAGCAAGTAAGTTGCAGGTAAAACCTAGTCCCTTAATTCCCCCCTAGAATTTTTAATGAATCAGATGCAATTTGAGAGTAGGACTGGCCAGATATGGGATGACTTTGACGTAGTTGGCCAGCTTGAATATATTGCAATATATGGACAAACAATCCCTGTTGTTTAAAGGGTAAGGCAAAAAAAAATACCGTACTCAACAGGCTCAGTTAGGACAACTGATTTTAATAGAAAAACAAAAGATATTCCAACGTTTCGATTGCAACATAATGATTTTGTTTTTTCCCCCTGAGGAAGATCACTATGATGTGATCGAAATGTTGGATGGAATATCTTTTGTTTTTCTATTAAAATCAGTTATCCTAACTGAGCCTGTTGAGTGCAGTATTATTTTGCTATTTTGTACACATTTTACCTGCACCCAGGCAAGCTGTGGTTTTTGTTTGATGAGTGCGCCTCCATGTTCCATTTATATATATATAATCTTTCAGGAAGGATTCGGGGGTTTGGCCAAATCCAAAATAGTGGATTCGGTGCATTCCTAATATAAACAGTATTACAAGGAACCGCTGTGTTTCTGCCCCCCTGTGGGACCCAGCAAAGTCTAGGAAGCAGAACAGCAGCTAAGGTTTATAGGACTTACTCGCAAGGGGGGGTTCAAACAATATATTTCTATTTAAAACTCATTATCAATAGTGATTTCTGATCTTACCCATGACTTGCTCTTCATGCTCAGAACAAATAGACATTTTATTTCTGAGAAGGACAGGTGTCAGGGGTTCAAGACTGGACACCTGATATTCTTGTCGGATCTTGACAGCCCAGTTGTGGAGTCAATAGAATGGGAATAATGGCAGTCTATTAAAGAGACACCACCTTGACAAGTGGCAGATTATTCTCACGAGAGAAGGTCCCAGCTTTCTATCCTACTTTCTGATAAAGTTACACATCTGGTTTTGTGTTCGGAGAGATGAGAACCAAGAGACTTTGACAGTAAGAGCACAATGAGGTTATTCAGTTCCTTCGGGACATCACGGCTTTAATTCTAATGGGATGGTGGGAAGGCCTTCAGACCCCCTAGGTGCTCCCCAGTCTGTCATTTGCAATAATAGCTACATGGGTTTGATATTAACATGAAGTGACCCTGACATATAACCTTGGTTTAAGCACTACTCGGGTTTTCCCAAATACAGGGAGAACGTTTTCGCTGAGAAGAGAGCGAGAAGTCTCAGCGAAAGCAACTTTCCAATATACTGTATGTTAATTGAACATTTTTTAATGGTGTTTGTAAATGTAATTGCTATTGAAAGCAGCAGTTGTTTATCCCTGTACGTTTCCTTTGGTTCTTGCATGTTTCTAGAGTCGGAACCTGCAGTGCAGAGAATGAAAAGAACCATACCGATGCTGTTTTAAATAACAATTACATTTAAAATAACTTTAAACCCTTTTAGGGTAGGGACAGACAGGGAGATTCGGGGAGATTCTGTCGCCTGGCGTTTTTAGCAGGCGACAATCTCCCCGAATTTCCTTCTCCCTGTCTGGCGCTAGTAAAAGGGACAAAGCGCCAGCGCCTTTGCACACGCGGCACGGCGATTCCCGGAATCGCCCGAAGATACCTCGTGAGGAAACTTCGGGCGATTCTGGGAATCGCCGCGCAGCGTGTGCACAGGTGCTGGCGCTTTGTCCCTTTTACTAGCGGCAGACAGGGAGAAGGAAATTCGGGGAGATTGTCGCCTGCTAAAAACGCCAGGCGACAGAATCTCCCCGAATCTCCCTGTCTGTCCCTACCTTTAAAGCATGTCATTACTGTATTTTGGGAGTTGCTTAGAATTAAATAGGACTCTCTTTAAAATACATAGGGGCAGATTTACGAATCTCGAATAGTCTATTTTCGATTGTGCGACTATTCAAATATGCAAATTAAGTATTTTCGACCATCGAATATGAAAAATTTGGACGCATCGAATAGATCGAATAAATATATATTCGATATATATTCGCCGGTAGAAGAACTTGCCCTTTAAGTTTTTATTCGACTGCCTACTTCGCCAGATTGAACCTACCGAATTGCATTAGAAGCCTATGGGAATCCCCTCATAGGCTTGAATATTATTCGTACAATCGAACGCTGCGAACATTCGGTTTGTATGAATTGTTGTCGTAAAATCCTTTGATCATACGATTTTGGCGAATATTTGAAAAGTGCTCAAAACCGGCGAATATTTTATTCGATTTTGGCGAATATTTATTCGCCAATTATTCGCCAGTCGAATTCAAAGGCTAAAAGCCCCCGACAATTCGACCCTTAGTAAATCTGCCCCTTACTCTACTTTGTGCAGATTTTAGGCTTTAATCTGTAAAGAAGTAAATGGAAATAATAAGAGAAATGCAGATACAGACTCTTGTTTAGAAATACATGGGAATTTGAACTGTGAGCACTGCACTCTGTTAGAGGTGTGGTTTACCTTTAAGTAAACTTTTAGTGTGTTATGGTATGGATAATTCTAAGCAACTTTTTTGAATTTGAGTTTTTGAATTATTTGCCTTCTTCTTCTGACTATTTCCAGCTTTCAAATGGGGGTCACTGACCCCATCTAAAAGACAATTGCACTGTAAGACTACTAATGTATTGCTATTGCTACTTTCTATGACACATCTTTCTATTCAGGCCTCTCCAATTCATATTTCAGTCTCTTGTTCAAATCAATGTGTAGTTGCTCGGGTAATTTGTGCCCTAGCAACCAGATGAAATTGGTTGGAAATTGCTGAAATTGCAACCTGGAGAGCTGCTGAATAAAAAGCTAAATAACTCAAAAAACCACAAATAATAAAAAAAAAAGAGAGAATATTATGCTCTATATAAAACTAAAAGTTAATTTAAAGGTGAACAACCCAGTTAACAAACGAGCCCTACTGTTTATAAGCACCCAGGCGCATCATAGAATAGGAAGATTTTGAATTATATTTGCTATTACAGGTATGGGACCTGTTATCCAGAATGTGTGGGACCTGGGGTTTTCGGGATAAAGGATCTTTCTTTGTTTTGGATCTTCATAAATTAAGTTTACTGGAAAGACATCAAATAAACCCAACAGGCTAGTTTTACTACTAATAATAATATCTTAGTTGGGATCAAGTACAAGGTACTGTTTTATTATTAAAGCCATCTTTAAAAATTTGGATTATTATAAAAGGGAGTCTATGAGTGATAATTCGGATCTTTCAGGATAACGGGTTTCCGGATAAACGGATCCCATATCTGTACTATATATCGGATTGGTGCAATCGTTTCACTTTAATGCACATGTCAACACCTGCTTGATTGCTCCAAGCAACAACTTACCAATCAGGTCTCATTAATTAATTAGTAGCTAATTTGTGCACATATTTCTCTTTTTATTATATGAATCAAGTTAAAAAAAAAAAGGGGGGGGGGGAGGTTACAAAGTTTGTCAGATTCCTGAATAAATCATGTTTTCCCCACGCTGCTTGGTTTGAGCATATCGCCTGATGTGACACCTCTTGCTGGAGGGAAAGATATATTTAATCAGGAAAAGTTCACAGCCCTGCGTCAGAATTGCAGAATAGTTTATTGCTCACGGCTACGAGAAACAGATGCTATCTATAACAGGACTCACCAGTCCTTTTTCCTTTAATTGTTTGATGTTTATGTCACTTTGAGAAGTACCTTTAGACCCGCATCATGAAAGCTTGAAAATAATAGACAGAAGGTGAGGGAAAATATACACAATTAATTAGGGGTTTTAGTGGGAACTGGGAAATAAAGGGATTGATGAAATTGTGACAGCTGCTCTTAGACCCCGCTCAGAAGTTACTTACAGTATCTAGAAAAAAATAACCTTATCTAAGGAATACTGGGTGTTTTATACAGGTATACCCAAACAATTAGAAATTTAGGGGCAGATTTATTAAAGGGTGAGTTGTATTTAGCCTGGAAAATTCAAGTTTTTGTAGGGTTTTCTAGAGTAAAATTTTTTTTTTTGAGATTTAGGAGAATAACGCAAATTCAAAAATACTCCAGATAAAACCTGTCGAAGTCAATGGCAGAGGTCCCTTGAAACATATGAAGATGTTAATAACCTTCGTGATGTTTGAGTTTGTTTAGGTGGGTATCGCTTGAAAACTCAATTCGCACAAGTGATTCACGTTCTTCCAGAATTTGAGTTTTTTTCTGAAATCAGAAAAAAATAGGGATGCACCAAATCCAGGATTTGGAATCCTTCTGCCTGGCCAAACTGAATCCGAATCCTAATTTGCATATATTTGCATATGCAAATTAGGGCCAGGGAGGGAAATCATGCAACTTTTTGGCACAAAACAAGGAAGTAAAAAAATGTTTTCCCCCTTCCCACCCATAATTTGCATATGCAAATTAGGGTTCGGATTTGGTTCGGTATTCGGAGGATTTGGGTGTCCGGCCGAATACAAAATAGTGGATTCGGTGCATCCCTAGAAAAAATTTAGGTGTGCGTTTATTCAAGGTATAAAAAAACCTTACAAAGCTTTCAAATTGTCAGGGGGCCTATCGGCTCCCAGCGGGAGAAGTCTGGACCAATGAGGAAGCTGAGGGTCAAAGTACAAGTTCGTGGCATCAAAAGGGTCAGATCCTTCTCACTTAAGGAAACTCCCAACACACTGCCATTTAGTGTATAACTTGCATTTATATTATTTTTGCCAAAGTGCATAACCTGCATTTATCAACATTGAACCTCATTTTCCAGTTTGCTGCCCAGTTTCCCAACTTAGACAAATCACTGTGCAAAGTGGCAGCATCCTGCATGGGACCTATAGTTCTGCACAATTTAGTATCATCTGCAAAAACAGAAACCGTACTTTCAATGGCCACATCCAGGTCATTAATAAACAAGTTGAAAAGCAAAGGTTAATGAGGTATTAACTCTTTCTGTTGGAAACCAAACAAATATAAAATCATTTCAGTACCATGGATAGAGACACATGTATTGCTTTTCATAAACTCTCTGGCCAATTGCAATACATCAAATAGATGTTTCATTGCTATAATGTTATAAACCGCCAACATATCCCATGCAACTGTACAATAGAAGGGTGTATACATCAAACGTACCTATCAGTATAAAAGGTAAAGATGACCCTTCTCAGTAGAGCTCACAATCTACAAGGAGACGAGAGTATGAGACACAAAATGTGGGTTTATTTAACTGTGGCCACAGGGGTGGTGGACCTGTTGGGCTTGAAGGCCAACAAGCTGAGATGTAGGGAAAATGCATATTTTTCTTGCCCTGATATTTAATCTGGATATAGCCTGGTATAGCAGAAGAACTTACACAACAATGTTTTCATTTTTCAGTAACCATGTTGGATCAACTAGCAGTTGGCACATTTTAGACATAGAAAAGGTAGAACTTAACTTACTATGTTACTATGTTAATGGAGAAGATCCCCCCCAACAAAATTCTAGACCACAAACAGGAACTTTAATCATAAAAGCCTGAAAATGATTGCTCTGTAATGAATCAGCTCCAGTCTATAAAAACATTGGAAAACAAGAATTGCTCTGTCTTCAAGATTAGACAATAGGTATAGGGTGACACACAAAGCCCCCTGTGTGTATATCAATAGTTCTGGGTTAATAGAAACTCTGATTCAAAACACACATTACATATCAAGGGGTTTCCATGTGAATGGAAATTTTAGGAGCAATCCTGAGCTTCCTTCCCATAATTCCTTCTTCTTTGAACTCAAATAAGAACGTGTTCAGTCTGACACTCCCTTTAATACAATGTATCCATGCACAAGGAAAGAAAACTTCCAGAATGACACATTTTACCTACATATCTGAGAAAAAAAAAGCCAGTTCAGTGAATAACAAGAACCCTAAGACAGAGCAGGACACAGCTTGATGTGGCTGCAGGTTAATCTCACATTAAAAGGATGACTTTTTTTTTTTTTTAAAGAAGAAATAATGACTAATGCCTTAACAAGGGAAAAAAAAGCAACGTATTTCTAGAATTGCCTGTAGCTGCTTCTGTGAGCTCCATTGATGTAAAACATTTAAATAAAGACAATGACAGACATAATTACTGATCATAACAAAGGCAAGCTGGTTGCTTCATACAAACTATGAAATGAAATTGTGAGTTTATTAAAGTATCCTAATCTAAAGTGATTTAAAAGCAAGTGGGGTTCCCAAATGTTATACTTTTGGACAATCTGTTTCTAGCTAGAGATTGGCGGGGGGTGGGGGGGGGGTGTTTGAGGGTGTAAAAGAAAAAACATCAGGTTCTAGTGGTTCAGGTTGTCCTTTAATCAGAGTTTTATGTCAAGGAGCATCTGAGGTTACTGCCAAATTTATAGTGGCAGAGCTTTCACACGGAACATTCATCATAAATTTAACAAAATGTTGCATTCTCCACTTCATTAAAGAATGTTAATTAGCTGTAACTATAACGATACACACCATCGCATGGTTTACGCAGTTACAGTTGCTACTTCACTTTTTTTACGGGTGATTCACCTTAACGTTAACGGGAAACTGTCATGGGAAAACGTTTTTTTTTTTGTTTTTTTTAAAAAAAAAGTTTATAGTTAATAGTGCTTTTCCAGTAGACTTCTGCACTGAAATCCATTTTTCAAAAGAGCAAACAGATTTTTTTTATATTTCATTTTTGAAATCTGACATGGGACTAGACATATTGTCACTTTCCCAGCTGCCCTGGTTATGTGACTTGTGCCAGCACTTTAGGAGGGAACTGCTTTCTGGCAGGCTGTAGTTTTTCCTTCTCAATGTAAGTGAATGGAACGCAGTGGGACATGGGTTTTACTATTGAGTGCTGTTCTTAGATCTACCAGGCAGCTGTTATCTTGTGTTAGGGAGCTGTTATCTGGTTACCTTCCCATTGTTCTGTTGTTAGGCTGCTGGGTGGGGGAAAGGGAGGGGGTGATATCACTCCAACTTGCAGTACAGCAGTAAAGAGTGATTGAGGTTTATCAGAGCACAAGTCACATGACTTGGGAGCAGCTGGGAAATTGACAGAATGTCTAGCCCCATGTCATATTTCAAAACAAAATATAAAAAAATCTGTTTGCTTTTTTGAGAAATTAATTTCAATGTAGAATTCTTCTGGAGCAGCACTGATGCATTTTGGAGAAATTTTTTTTTTCCCATGACAGGATACCTTTGACTTTTAATATGTTATAAAATTGCTCATATTAAGCATTCTTTTTTTTTTTTAAGTTTTTGAATTATTTGCCCCTTTCTTCTGACTCTTTCCAGCTTTCAAACGGGGGTCCACTGACCCCATCTTAATGTAGACATCTTTCTATTCAGGCTTCTCCTATTCATATTGCAGTCTTTTATTCAAATCAGTGCATGGTTGCTAGGGTACCAAGTAGACTGCAAACTGTAGAGCGCATAAATAACTAAAAATATCAATCTCTACTACATATTAAAGGAGAAGGAAAGTCTTTGTGCACTTGGGGGTGCCGAATGTTAGGCTTACCTGAAATGTATTGACTTATGTGAATCCCCCAGGCTGGTGCTCCTATTAGCCGAAACTACCGGCCCGAGTTTATACCAGTGAGAACCACGGAGCGATCCTCTTCCTTCTTCCTCTTTCTTCGCGAGGCTGCGCATGCACAGTAGAACGAAAAGTCGAACTTTAACCAGAAAATCGGCTGTTTTGTTCAACTGTGCATATATTTGATACGGGAAATTTGAGGAGAGAAGAAGCCAGAAGAGGATCGATCCGTGGTGCTGTTATAAGCCCCGGCCGGTGCAGTTTTCTCCTGATGCACTGGCCCAGGGTTTCATGTAAGCCAATAAGGTGCCTAACATTTGTCACCCCCACGTGCATGAATACTTTCCTTCTCCTTTAAAAGTTAAAAATACCCTTATCTATATTTATGCCACTGTGCTGCCTTAAACACAGGCGCATATAAAATCATCATGTTGCAAAGCCAATTAGCTATTTATATAGACATAGGGCTCCATAACTGCATAGAAATCAGGACAGAATAATTAGGAAGCTGTATATGAATTTACTGGTTTTAAAGGCGGTACAGTGCATGATTGGATGGCAGTGAGTGTGCAAGTGGCAGTGACAAGGGGGTTGTTGGCAGTGTGCAGATGGGTGGTGGCAGTCAATTTTTCTTAAATAAAGAAACCTTAAGACATTGATAAATCAAACTGTATGTGTGCCAGCCAGAAGCACACAAAAATTGCCCTAATCTGTACCTGTGTCAGTAGCACCCAAATTATTGCTCCCAATCTGTACCTGTGCCAGCAGCACCCAAAATCTTGCTCCCAATCTGTACCTGTGCCAGCAGCACCCAAAATATTGCTCCCAATCTGTACCTGTGCCACCAGCATTGCCCCCCAAATCTGTACCTGTGCCACCAGCATTGCCCCCCAAGTCTGTATCTGTGCCACCAGCCATTGCCCCCCAAGTCTGTACCTGTGCCACCAGCATTGCCCCCCAAGTCTGTACCTGTGCCACCAGCCTGTGCCAGAGCAGCAGCAAAAATATTACCCCAGATCTGTGCCAGGCAAAGGGCAAGTAAGAGGGAGGTAGGGACTGAAGTAGAGCAGAACGCTGCTGCTGGAGACAGGGGCAAAGTTAAATAAATAAAAAATAAAATCCCTTCTAAAGTGGCCCCCCCTATGACTGCACCCTAGGTGGCCGCCTACACTACCTACCCCTAGTTCCGGCCCTGGGTGGTGGCAAATAAGTGGGTTGTAGGCAGAAAGTGGTGGCAGGTGTTTGAAATAATACGCATGTTCTGCACTCTTTGCCCTGTTTGAGATCTAAATCCCAGCAATCTCTCAAAAACAAAAATACATATGGGACAACCAGTGCTGTCTTTGGGTCCAGTACCCTACTTTCCAAATGGCACATGCATAGCATAGACTCTGATCATGGAAGAGATGGGTACCCCTCTATCTGTCAGCTCTGCCACTGGATTTAGGTGACACGAGAGTTTAACCTCCCGAGAGTCACCCACCTAAAGCTTATAAGCCTTCAACCAAGCAATGAGTTTTGAACAAACAATTTTTTCAGGCAATACAAGACTCTTAAACTCAGTAATAATGTTACAAAAAGTCTAATCTTTCAATTATATTGACATTAGAATTTGGCTGTAAATTGTTCCTGGGCTCTGAGCATTTCAGACAAAATTATTTCTTTCAAATAAATCTCACTCTGATGCTGAATGCTACAGAAATACATTTATCAGTTAGAAGGACAAGACTTCCAGTCCATCTCTGAGCTTCAAAGACATGAAAATCTCTTAAAAGGTTTTAGCTTTGAGCTGCGGTTCTTTGGGAAACAGGCGGCTGTGATGGACGTAGCCTGTAGCTGCATTTTCTTCACTGTACATTGGAAACATTCCCTATTAGGTTACATGTGTTGATTTATAAACCCCAGGAGAAACATCCATCAGGATTCCTTGCTATGCAAGCTCTGCTATTATTGTCTACAGTAGGAAAAATGTACTTCTTCTATTGCATGTAGCATTTATCAACTGTATAGGGTGTAGCAGTTATAAGCCATTGAAAGCCCCATCAGTACTAAAAGTAAAGGTGTAGCTCTTTACATGCACACAATATTCTCTTGCATGTCCAATGTCAGACTTTGGGGGTAAACTGTCATTACTCTCATTTTTTGTAGGTTTCTTCCGAGGATGCTAAGAGTTGGGGGTCGATCAAAGGCAGTAGAGGCAGCGGGACACTATCATTCGGGGTTGTGTCCTCTTTTCCACATCTGCCTTGTGTTTCCTTGTTGTACTTTGCCTGCTGTGATGTAACGTTATATACAGTAACTGTCCAAGTGTGTTATCTGTCAAAGATCATGTGAAAGTTCAGACACATACCAAAACCACAATATACCTTGTAACCATTCACAGTATACATTGGAATGCAATCATATGCCTAGAAATATTGTCAAAGCAAAATGCTGGAATTTTATATGGGGTGTCAGCTTCACATTCTAACATTTTAATAATGTAACCATATTGAAGCTGTATGCATGCACATAATGTAACTGTATAATATATAGGCACAGATATACCCCCATCTTTCCTTAAACCACTGTCACAGTGTAACCCCCATATCATATATGCACATAATGTAACTGTATAATATATAGACACAGATATACCCACATCTTTCCTTAAACCACTGTCACAGTGTAACCCCCATATCATATATGTACATAATGTAACTGTATAATATATAGGCACAGATAGACCCCCATCTTTCCCCCAGCCCCAAGGAAAAGGGCATTTTAATACTTGTAAGAGTTGACTTAAAGGTGAACCAACCCATTTAATAAATATTACATAGAGCACATTTCTACAGATTTTCATGCAGTCAGAATTCCTCAAGCTCCATTTTCACCTTGGAGCAAGTTGATGTCATGGTGTTAATATGATAAAAAATACAAAACCAACATCTTTTTGCCTCCTGGCGAAAAACAAAAAGATCCAGCGCTTTGTTTCCATATGAGGATATCCCTGCCATTAATATTTGTTGTGTGAAAAGGAACAGAAAGTCTCGTGTCTCAGCAGATGATGTGACACTGATCCCTTTGGAAATTAAAGCATAAAATTGTTTCTGCATTTGCCTGTCGGCTGCTGGTGTTGGGGGAGAAGCGCAGACAAAGAGCTTACATTCCATTAACTCGTATCATTTGCACAGCATTGTTAGTAGAGGGTCACAGTGGCAAATGAAATGCAAAACCCTTATCTGTAAACTATACCCCCATAGGGTACTATTTAAAGGAAAATGAAAAAAAAAAAAATATATATATATGTATATATATATATATATAAATATACAAAAAAGGAAGCTCTGGGCATACAGTAAACTATACCATGTCAAAGGGACTATAATATATATGATACTAAAATCTGTTTTGCATACAGTTCCAGCAATACATTTAACACTTTTCTGTAATTGAATTTCACATTAAACAACTTCATGTTTATTGAGTGAGAAGCAGCAGTGGGGAATGTGTGTCAGAATGAAAGCTGAACTCCGATGAGAAGCAGAGTTTATCTGAAGTGCCGGTCCCTTGGGATGAATCTGTTAAATCCAGTTAATCCCAGGCGCACAGATCTATGCGCTAGATCTTAGAGCCAGGACAAACTGTTATTGGAGCAAATAGTAACGTGTTGATGTATTAGTTTGTTTAATATTCTAGTCCTAAAGCCGTTTCCAATAAATGGCACATTCTGCGAACAGATGCTTCTCTGCCACAGCTGCTCTTATGAGCAGGACCAGAGACCCAGCTTTAATCATGCTATCATCCTTATTTTTGGCTTTCAAAATAATTCCTGTTTTATTTTGAGCCATTAAATTGAATATCTGGCAGTTTCTTTTACTTTGCTTTTATTCCTTAAAGGGATTCTACCATGGCTTTTATGGTGTAGTTTTCCTATCTACTTTACATTGTTTACACTGCAAATGATTCCCTCTACAATATAACATTTAATTCCTGAACCAGGAAATGTATTTTATTTGCTGTTATATGGGTGTGTAGGTGCATCTCAGGTCATTTTGCCTGGTCATGTGCTTTCAGAAAGAGCCAGCACTTTAGGATGGAACTGCTTTCTGGCAGCCTGTTTTTTCTCCTACTCAATGTAACTGAATGTGTCTCAGTGGGACCTGGATTTTACTATTGAGTGCTGTTCTTAGATCTACCAGGCAGCTGTTGTGCTAAGGTGGCCATACACAGTGGGATCTGCTCATTTGGAGATGTCGGCAAACGAGCAGATCACTCGCCGATATGCCCATCTGGAGGTGGGCGATATTGGGCTGATCCAATTGGGGGCCATAGGGCCCAATGATCGGATCACAATGGAGGAGGTACGGGCAGTCGGATCACAGGACCGCATCAACGAACAGGCCCAGATTTGTGGAAAGGCCACCTAGGCCCGGGCCTAGGGCGTCATGATTTTAGGGGGGCAGCATGGAGATACAATATGCGCTGGAGATACAATAATTTTTTACATTTCCCATGCACCAATCCCAATTGCTCCTGTCCCCTCCAGGGGACAGCAGTGGGCCTAGGGGCGCCCACTATGTAAATCCAGCCCTGTCAATGAACTGATGCTGCTGCGATCCAACAGAATTTTTAGTCCTGTCCGACTTTCGGCCAGATATCGATCGGTAAGCCCACTGGAGGGCCCCGTGCACATGCCGATAAGCTGCTTTTATTGGATGGTATATGGCCACCTTTAGGGGGCTGTTATATGGTTACCTTCCCATTGTTTAGGCTGCTGGAGGGGAAAGAGAGAGGGGGTGATATCACTCCAACTTTCAGTACAGCGGTAAAGAGTGATTGAAGTTTATCAGAGCACAACACATAGTCATATGATTGGGGGCAGCTGGGAAACTGACAATACGTCTAGCCCTATGTCAGATTTCAAAATTAAATGTAAAAAAATCTGTTTTAAGAAATTGATTAACTGATGCATTTTGGGGACGGGGACCTCATTCTTACTGTGTATTGAGACACCTAGCACTTACATATTTATTTTCATTGTTTATTTATAATAACTATACCTCTATATATGTTTATGCCTTGCAAAGCACTGCTTGCGGAGGTATTTGAATAAATAAACAATGCTTCAGCATTTATGGGAAGGGAAGCAACAAAGTTGATCATTGAATTAACATTGACAATGTATGTAGCTCTTGTAGTTACAGCTTTTTTTTCTATTTAAAGGGGTTGTTCACCTTCCAAACACTTTTTTCTGTTCAGTTGTTTTCAAATTGTTCCCCAGAAATAAAAACTTTTTTCAATTACTTTCCAATATTTATCTTTTACAGTTTTTTCCAAAATCTAAATGTAAAGTTGAATGTTGGTGTCTCTGGTGTTTGAGTCTGGCAGCTCAGTAATTCAGGTGCAGACTCTAAACTGTTACAATTTTGCAACATTTAATTGATACATTTCTCAGCAGCATCTCTGGAGTATTAGCAACTATTGTATCAATTCTAACAGCTGCCTGTAATGAAACCCAGAGATTCTGCTCAGCAGGGACAAAGATAAGAAATGGATCCATTAAATGTATCAGTTTAGAACAGTTGGGTCGGCAACCCCCCTCCCAGAGCTGCTTTAGAAGTTGAAAAATTACACTTTACGCTTCAATATTAGAAATTACAAAATACAAATAGATTACAATATTTCGCTGGAAATTCGCTAATTTTTCGGCGAAGCGAAACGGGACAGATTCGCCCATCACTACAGCTGAATCCTTGGGGTGGCAGATTGATAATAGTTGGATTCTGGAAGTTACGATTGGATGACAACTGCATTCTTGGAATTGTTGTTTAATTACAGTTGAATATTTGGAGTTTGATAATACAGGTATGGGACCTGCTATTCGGAATACTCCAGACTTGGGGTTTTCAGGATAAGGGGCCTTTCCATAATTTCTACTAAAATTTCCTTTTAACATTAATTAGACCCAATGGGATTATTTAGCCATCATATATCTTAGTTGGAATCAAGTACAGTAAAGGTACAGGTATGGGACCTGTTATCCAGAATGCTTGGGACCTAGGGATTTTCGGATAAAGGATCTTTCTGTAATTTAGATCTTCATACCTTACGTCTGTCTAAAAATCATATCAACATCAAATAGACCAATAAGCTGGTTTTGCTTCCAATAAGGATGAATTGTATCTTAGTTTGGATCAAGTACAAGCTACTGTTTTATTATTACAGAGGAAACGTTTTTTAAAGATGTTGTTTATTTGTTTATAATGGAGTCGTAATTCAGATCTTTCTGGATAATGGGTTTCCCATGCCTGTATACTTTTTTTTTTTTTTTTTACTACAGAGAAAAATGATAACTGTTTGATCACAATGGAGTCTATGGCATATGGTCTTCTTGTAATTTAGCTTTCTGGATAACGGGTTTATGGATAACGTATCCCATACCTGTAGTCGGATTCTGGGAGTTTGGCAACCACTAGGGTTAAATCCTCGGGACGTGGCACAAAATCTTGTAGTCGTTGAGTCTTCTCGGGCTAAATCAGCCATGGGACGAGCGCAATGGAAAATAATGTTTACGAGGTTACAGCAGGGACCACACAGGGGGATTTCTGCTTCCAAGCGCTGAAGTTATTTGTTTTAGGTCTGTGCAGCGAGAGATAACATTGATGCATTAGGGGAAATCGGCAAAAGGAAACGTTTCACTGAATTCCCAAATAAATAAGTGCACTGTATGCTTCCCTTGAGACTGAATATCCTATTAATTGAATGGAATTGTGTAAGAAATATCTATATATCTGTGCCACTTTAATGTTAAAGAATCCATGAGCTGGCAGAGGATTACCTTGGCACGAAATATCTGTTGTCCTCTTCCAGTCCAAAAATACAGTAGTGGTAGGATAACCCATTGAAAAATGGGTTGATAAAAAGAATCATTTCTGGGTAATTATGAGGACAATCCTTGCTTCACTTTATGAATCAATATTTAGTGTTGTTCAGTATGGCAGCAGGAACCCAATTTGTTCACTTGTATGGGGCTCTTGGTGACACCGAAAGGAATGTTGTGTGTAATATAATTCCGTGTGCTCTGATATAAAAGGAACCAGCCCTGAGCCAAATCATCTACTGAGTTTTTCCAAGGGAGCCGTTTAAATGAGCAGTTTGTATATACAGGAGGGAAAAAAATCCTTGTTTGCTCAGTATGTAAATATATTAAATAAACTGCAAACATCTAAGAAATATACATTTTGTGGGGTCGGGAAGGTTAAATAGTGGCTCATTCCCCGAGCAGAAAGAATAGCAAGACAATAAACACGTCTCTAGCTAAACAAACTGTAAATGGATAAAAGTGACTTTGTGGCTAAGGGATGACATCAGGCTGACAGAGCCAAGAGAGAGCGGGGAGTGAGTGTACACAGAGGGGTGCTGCTGATGGCCCAATTGTACACACATGTCACTGTCCAGTCAGAATCACAAATATAAATAAGCACAAGAACAGATCCCTGTCCACAGCCCTGGTCAATCTGTCCTGCATTGGAGACTTAGTATGGATAATGGTAACCTTGTACTAATCAGCCTGTCAGCAGCAGTGTTAAATTATACATGTGAAATGGCTCTAAAATCACAGAAATAGATGGATGGATAAATGGTTTATTGATCACAGAATATTAGACTGATAGGTAGATTGATAGATAGCTGTATAGATAGATAGATAGATAGATAGATAGATAGATAGATAGATGATAGATAGATAGATAGATAGATAGATAGGTAGATAATAGATTTATAGATAGATAGATAGATAGATGATAGATGGATAGATAGATAGATAGATAGATAGATAGATGATAGATGGATAGATAGATAGATAGATAGATAGATAGATAGATGATAGATGGATAGATAGATAGTTAGATAGATAGATAGATGATAGATGGATAGATAGATAGATAGATAATAAATTGATAGATAGATAGATAGATAGATAGATAGATGATAGATGGATAGATAGATAGATAGATAGATAGATAGATGATAGATGGATTGATAGCTAGATAGATGGATAATAGATAGATAGATAGATTATAGATGGATAGATAGATAGATAGATAGATAGATGATAGATAGATAGAGAGATAGAAGAATGATAGGCAGATAGATAGATAGATGAATGATAGATGGATAGGTAGATAAATAATAGATAGGTAGATAAAAGATGATGGATAAATGACAGATAGATAGATAGATAGATAGATAGATAGATAGATGATGGATGGATGGAGCACATGTTGATCAAAGTACCTACACGTCTGTAGAACTCTCAAAATGCTAGCCTATTACTAATCAGAACATATATGATTTCATCAGCCTGTCATTCAAGTATTCAAAAGCTAGACTAACTTTTACCTAATCAGAATATAATAAATAACATCATAGCGATAAAGCCTGACATTGCAATGAGTCTTTATTAATATTAACGTACAATTTTGACATTTTCCTTCTTTTGCTCCATATTACATATACTGTAATAATGATATTACTATAGCTTTATGGGAGGTGACTAAGGAGATAAATATTTGGAGAAATTTCTGGAGATGTTGCCCATAGCAACCAAGCATATCTTTGCTAACTTATAGGTGGCTGTTTAAATCTAATTGCTGATTGGTTGCTATGGGCAACATCTCCAGAAATCTCTCCAAATATTTATCTCCAATCTTAGTAAACATGCCCCTAAAGTGTTAACCAGAGTAATGGCCTGGACATGTGAATTTAATAGCAGGATCTGCATGGTATTCGTTAGCTGTCTCTGGAAGGGCAGAATTTATAAGTACCCTTTTAATTAATTCGGTGATTTTTTTAGCAGAAGCCAGTGCTGGAAAACTGTTAAAAATAAATTGTTAAACTGTTAAAAATAAATTTATATTTCACAGTTATGAGTTCCACATTGGTTCTGGTATAGTGCTGTTTAGCTGCTGGGGTGCTCCGCGGCTATATCAGTTTGTATTTAGGACACAGAGTGCAAGTCATGGCAGATGTGATCACAAGAGGGGATTTAACTGGACCCAAAACCTTATTAGCAACCAAAAAAAACACAAGTCAATAAAGTAACAGCAAGCACGCCATCATTATTATTCATAAATGAAAGGAAATGTGGAACAAACAATTCAAAGACAATATTGCAGTGGGGTAAATATTCTCATTAAGTTGTGACCTGAAATTGGGGTTGTCTTTAGAAGCAATGTGTATATACAGTAGTAAAACTGTGTGTCGGAAGTGAAGTCAAACCTACAGCAACATTAATGGGACACTAATCTCTGTAAAGGGACTATGGCTATCAGGGCCAGAACTATTGATAGGCACTATAGGCACCTGCCAAGGGCATATCACTTAGAGGACACAGTTCCAAGCTTCTAAGTAAGCTGCTAGCACAAGGGTAATGAGTATTATCTGGGAGGGTGAGGATGGGATTGACTGGTTGGGGAATTGTGAAATGGCAGTGGCGAAAATGGGGAGGATTGGGAAAGGACTGTGACTGTGGGATAGCAGGTATAGTAGGGAGAGGTGGTGCCTATAGTA
>CM044447.1:13206048-13220686 GCA_024363595.1 Xenopus borealis | reverse complement strand
ACTGTGGGATAGCAGGTATAGTAGGGAGAGATGGTGTCTATAGTAACAGTGAGATAATAGCTGGGAGACAGTATAGGGAGTTTGGGAGTGTAAAGGTGGCCATGGACGCAGAGATAATATCATATGAAATGAATTTTTGTACGATATTCGGTGGAATATGGTGGAAAACAAGCCAGCCGATATAGGCAGAAGACTTGGATATTGGTTGGCTGGTCGATCGGGTTGGACGGAAAATATTGATCTGGTGCCTTTAAAGGCACCCTTCGCATCGACCACTGTTAGTGCTGAATCGTCAGATACAGGTAGAATTTTATTGTTTCTATCTGTATATTTGACGATTCAGCTCTACACGTGTGTGTTTTGAAACAAACAATCTTTCTTGGAAAGATCTTTTCCAAGAAAGATCGTAATTGTAACGTCTGCAGCCACCTTTAGTCCAACAGCAACTAAAGCTCTTTGTACTTTAAAGTATAAATGAGGCAACTCATAATATTTGTTTTTGCCCTGGATTTACCACCTCTAAAGATTTCTCTCTCTCTCTGAATTTATATCTTTTCAGGGCAAGGCTAAAATGGTGTATATTTTCTATTTAAACAGAAGGTTTGGAACTTCTTGAAACTTTAAAGACTCCCCACTGCATAGAGAATTAAAGCAGTGATCAGACAAGTTCTCCATTATAATGAAAGAATCCATTTCATGGGGAATGTAATTAAGGCGACAGACATTTCGACCACAATCTCCCGATGAGCAATGATGACCATGGAAGCCTCTCCACAGGGGGTGGACACAGTGTCTTGTACCTCTTGATTTGGCAACAAGAATCACAATCACATAGTCTAATGAGCTCGCTGATATTTTGGGATACACAAGAGTTTTTTTAAATGTGAGGACAAGCTTTGTTCTTCAGAAAACGTGTTGTCTCCTTAGTTGTGTTGAAGGAGCTGTTCACTCAAGAGCTCTAGACAAAAAGTAAATTGTTAGTTTAGTAAAAAAACAAAAAAAAAACACAGTATTTACATTGATTTTATTTCAGTAGTGGAACTATACTAGCAGGCTGGGATGAACACAACAGCTCTGTTTCCAAAGGACTTTAGGAGGACATACAGTAGCTCTTGAGCACATACTGTATCAAAATGCAAGTACATAAAGCATATAAAGGTAATTGTCTTAGGCAAAACATTCACTATACCATTATAATGGGGGAAATCTACAGGTCTGAGCTCAAGCTGTCATTTTCCTTAAAGGGACAGTGACACAAGGAATCCCTTGCTACCATTTTCACTCTGTTCTACTCCAATAATAGGTTCATTGTATTGGCAGTCCACTATTTCAGCTGGATTCTGACTAAATGCATTTCCTTTACTTCCTTGTTGAATTAAAGGGGGGGGGGGGTTCACCATCAGGGGGCCCACCCAAAAACCTTACACTGGGGGCCCACCAAAAAATCTTAGACGAGGGGCCCACTCTCAGTACTAATATTCTTCCTCTACTCATTCAACCTCTATTCTCCTAGTGTATTTTCTTTACATACTATAATCTATTATTACATCTATTTATCCTAGGGAATGGCCAAGAACTTGGCCAGATTAGCAGCATCGGGGCCACTAACACCTGGGCCCACCGGGACTTTTCCTGGTATCCTGGTGGGCCAGTCCGACACTGCCTTTCAGTCAACTTTAAGGGGCAAATTTATGAATTTCACGTGAAATGATCGAAGTTCGATCGAATTAGATCGAACAATGATCGTACAAATTTTTTGTGAAATCATAATGTGAAATTTGGCCTCTTCGATCATCGAATATCGAATATCCAATAGTTCGTATAGATCGAATGATCGGATATTCGATCATTCGATTATTCAATGATCAAAGGAATCAAAATTTTAAAGTTATTGACTGCCTACTTCGCCAGATTGAACCTACCGAATTGCAATAGAAGCCTATGGGAAGCTCCCCATAGGCTTCAGAGACTAAGGGGTAGATTCATCAAAGAGTGAAGTTAAGAGTGAAGTTCCGCCACTAGAGGGAAATTCCGCAGCTCTCAATTCATTTCTATGGGATTTTGAAAGCGAAATTTCACCCTTTGATAAATACGCCTTCAAAAATCCTATAGAAATTAATATAGAGCTGCGGAATTTCCCTCTAGTGGCGGAACTTCACTCTTAACTTCACCCTTATGTCCTGCTCGAATACCATTCACTCTTAACTTCACCCCTATGTCCTGCTCGAATACCATTCGTATGATCGGAGCGTTCGATCGTTCAAATCGTACGAATTTTTTGGACGCTCGAATGAAATTTCATGATTTTTTTGTGAAATCAATCGGTATCCGATCGTACAAATTCATCAAGAAATTGAATAGCGAACAAGATGATAGTCTAAAACAATTCAACAAGCATTTGATGGTTAAATACTTATCGTATTTCAAATTTGGTCGAGCTAATTTTGGGCATTAATAGTAAATTTGCCCCTTAGTATTTTATAAAATGGTTAAGTCTAAGCAACTTTTCATTTAGCCTTAATTTTTTCTATTTTAGCATTATTTGCTTTCTTCTTCCCAGCTTTCAAATTCATTGACCCCATCTACAAAACAAATGCTCTGCACTGCTACAAATGTATTGTAATTGCCACTTTTATTATTTAGCATTCTAATCAGACCCTCTCCTATTCATATTCCAGTTTCTTATTCAAATCAATGCAGGGTCGATAGGGTAATTTGAACCCTAGCAACCAAGTTTCTGAAATTGCAAACTGAATGCTGCTTGATAAAAAGCTAAGTAACTCAAAAACCACAAATAATAAAACATGAAAACCAATTGCAAATGGTTTCAGAATATCACTCTCTACTTCAAAATAAAAGTTAATTTAAAGGTGAACAACTACTTTAGTACTGCCTGCATCAATAGTAGTGAATAGCAGTGTCTGCTTAGCAGTGATGTCACTTCTGGATGCAGAACTGCAGGAGCGTTCTAGGAATGAATGAACATGGTGGACATCACCTCAACACCAAGAAGTCAATAAAGTCAATAGCAAAGCAGAATTTAGGTTTGTGAACCCATTAGTATTGGATATACTCCAATAATTACTGATCTGGTGCTGGAACTGGAAACCTCAAGGCTCTGATACATTTGTTAGAATATTTAAAGAAAATATCTGATTGAATATTCCAGTGCAAACTGCACTTTAACTATCTAGGCAGGAGAAGATCACTGTGTTACCCATTAAAAACAAACATATATAAACAAATGATATGTATATGTATGTTATGTACCTACTGTATACACATTATCCCCCCACAACCTCCCCGCTTCTTCTTTCTGTACCCCCCATACCCCTACCCAACTTCTGTTTATGCCAAACGAAATAAAGAAAGAATTTACAAAAAAAACCAAATATATATATATATATATATATATATATATATATATTTACCAGCTGGAGGGTGCCTTCAAAAGAATGTCAGAAGCTGAAACTAATTCTGACAATTCACAATTAATGAAGCTAAATTATGACTGGAATTTAAAAATGTTTTTACTGCTTTGTTCAAGTCATCATACCATTTTGAGGGATTATGTGTGAAAAATGAAAGAAAGAAGGGAAAAGAAAAAAAAAGAATAGTATTATTAAAAATATGTTTTAACATGCTGCTGGAATCTTTCCCTTTAATCTCCTTTATTTCTAACACATCCCTGTCTGTGATAATTACAAGAGCTTTCAGTCACCGCTAAGTAATGGGCTTAGATCCCCTTTTAACCCGACAGAGCTGTAGATCTACTCAAAACTTTAGCCTGTCCGTTCAGGAATGATGGACATAATGGATTTTGTTTCTGACCCCTGATACTGCATTGGAGCATTTTCTTAAAAAAATGTGAATGACTCACTTACATTTACAGCACTGCTGTCTGTTACTGATTTAGCTAGGAAAGAAATACAACTATTGGAGAAGCTGAGAGAAAGCATTCAGCTTTTGAAGGGATACCTTCACCCAGATCATAAATACTGTATATATATAATAGTTTTTGTCCATTTTTTTACTTCCAAAATGTTGGGAGGTATGGGGTTGCCTGTTTACTTTTCACACACAGTAATTTGAGGGAACTTGCAACACCTTGCTTTCACTGTTTTTACATAATATTATTTGGCAGTTTCTTCAGAGTCCTGAGAAGAACTCCCTTTGGCTTTCTGTGCCCTGAGAAGAGCACACTTTGTTCTTCAGAGCCCTGAAAAGGACCCCCTTTCCTTCCACACCCTAAATAGAGTGTACTTTTCTGCTACTGGGGTTCCCTACTGACTTTTCACACAAAGTGATATGAGGGAGCTTGCAGCAATTTGCTTTCACTGTTTTTACATACTATTTCATTTAGCTTTATCTCTGAGCTGCTGTGGGGGATCCCCACTTATGTGGCAGTTTCTTCAGAATTCTGAGAACTCCCTTTGGCTTTCTGTGTCCTGAGAAGAGCACACTTTGTTCTTCAGAGCCCTGACAAGGACTAGGGTTGCCACCTTTTCTTGAAAAAAATACCAGCCTTCCTATATTTATCTTTTTTCCTATTAATAACATTCGGATCACTCATTAAAAATATCGGCCATGCCGGTAAAATAAGGGCCAGGTGGCAACCTTAACAAGGACCTGCATTACTTCTGCACCCTAAATAGAGTGCACTTTTCTGCCATTGGGGTTCCCTATCTACTTTTTACACACAGTAATATGAGGGAGCCTGCAGGCTGCAGCACCTTGTTTTCCCTCTCTTTACATAAAATGTCATTTAGTTTTAGCTCTGAGATGCTGAGGGGGATCCCCACTTATATAAATACTGTATATATATAATAGTTTTTGTCCATTTTTTTACTTCCAAAATGTTGGGAGGTATGGGGTTGCCTGTTTACTTTTCACACACAGTAATTTGAGGGAGCTTGCAACACCTTGCTTTCACTGTTTTTACATAATATTATTTGGCAGTTTCTTCAGAGTCCTGAGAAGAACTCCCTTTGGCTTTCCATGCCCTGAGAAGAGCATGCTTTGTTCTTCAGAGCCCTGATAAGGACCCCCTCCACACCCTAAATAGAGTGAACTTTTCTACTACTGGGGTTCCCTATTTACTTTTTACACACAGTAATATGAGGGAGCCTGCAGCCCCTTGTTTTCCCTCTCTTTACATAAAATGTCATTTAGTTTTAGCTCTGAGATGCTGAGGGGGATCCCCACTTATGTGGCAGTTTCTTCAGAGTCCTGAGAAGAACTCCCTTTGGCTTTCCATGCCCTGAGAAGAGCATGCTTTGTTCTTCAGAGCCCTGATAAGGACCCCCTCCACACCCTAAATAGAGTGAACTTTTCTACTACTGGGGTTCCCTATTTACTTTTTACACACAGTAATATGTGGGAGTTTGCAGCACCTTGCTTTTCTTCTGCTGCTTCTCTCTCACAGAAGCACTTCCTGTGCAGGCCTTCCTTCTTCCTGTCAGCTCACAGGATATAACAAACACAGTGTAGAAATAAATATGCATCTCCTACATATATGTCAATAGGACCATAAGCACTTGATAAGTGTATCACAACAGGTTTAATTTCGACTGGTTTATGGGAAATCTTATTGCTAAAATTGAACCCGAATACCAGTGGGAAGATAAAGACCGACATTAAAGACTTAGGGAACCATGGCCTGCGCTGGGTTGGGATGTCGGGCCGAGCAAACCAGTTCTCATGCTTGAGATGCCTTCCATTCATGGCATTCAGCACACACACACACACAGTGGGGAAAGGCATCTAAACAATGCACTTTATACTGATTAGCAATGTCAAAATGGTTTCCCTTCCTTTTCATTTGCCGGCCATAAAATTGTATACAAAGTGCACAGTGGTGCCTAATATTTGTTTTCCAGCTAGAAAGAATGTCAGTATATTAAATTGTATGCATTTCAGTTTATTTACATGGGATGTTAGATCTATGTTTATGCTTTAACTCCATGCATTTACATCCATGTCTCGATAACCCATGTGAACATTTATCTATTTTTCCATATCCACCATGTCTTTTTGCATAATATGTGTTATATATTCACCTCTTTAGAAAATAATACTTCCCAATGAGGACTAAACATAGGAATAATAATGACAATAACCCTATAACATACCTCCCAACATTTTGGAAGTAAAAAGAGGGACGAAAACAGTTTTTTCTTGTAGTGTGGCAATTTTTTTGACCACGCCTGTTTTTGTGGCTATACCCTCTAATTACCATATTAATTTTACAAAATTTGGCAGGATATAAAAGTTTGAGAATATTTCTCCTTGTCTACACTGTTACAATTACTTATTTTCTTATCTCAAAATTGTTACACTGTATCTTATTTGCACCTGTTAGCTGTTCTGGGCTCTCTGACAAAAGTCAATTAAGTTAGAAACTTTATTTCTTTTCCTGGCAGAGAAAAGAGGGACTTTCCAGTACAAATGAGGGACTGCGGGTGGAGCTCTCAAAAGAGGGACTGTCCCTCCAAAAAAGGGTCAGTTGGGAGGTTTGCCTATAAAAACAGAATGCTAATGAACTAAGAGGTTTTTTTACCTATATATTTCTACTTTTGTACTTTTCCTTTAAAAAGTGGCAAGCATAGCTAGCATACCTCCCAACTGCCCTGTTTTTAGAGGGACAGCCCCTCTTTTGACAGCTCAACCCACAGTCCCTCATTTGTATTGGAAAGTCCTGTTTTTCTCTTCACTGAAGAGCTGGAAAAAGCAAATGTTGGGAGGTATGCCCTTTATTACATTTCTATTTTTGTACTTCTACTTTTTATACATCATATTGCTATTTATATATTTACATATTCATATATTTATATACTTTTATATATTTATACTGATACACTATTTGACTACATATGGACATATATTAATATATTTTTCTGTTTATAAAATGGTCTATTCTACAATCCTGTAATTGTTCTTTGATTTTATGACGCATCAAGATGTTTTCCATTCTTTGTACTTTCTGCATGAATGTATTTTTGCATCCTTGGAATGTGCTTTTTTTTTTTTTTTGTAATAGGTCACATGATCCCTTTAAATTGTAAAAACACTTTGTGTGTTTCCCCTCCCCTCTTTCCTATGATTGGTGTTTGGGTCTTTAAATATTGACCCATGTGTGTAATTGTTCAAGCCTATGGGTTGGGGTAGACGGACAGATTCGGGGAGATTTAGTCCCCTGGTGACTAATCGCCTCTCCTGCCCAGCGACAATCTCCATGAACTGCTTCCGTCTGCTTGAAGGAAGAATTGCCTGCGCTAATGTACTCCCAGTGCACCAGCCCAATATATAGTGGCTGTCTATGGCAACCTACAGCCGCCCGTCTGGCATATGCCAGACTGGGCCTGATCGACCTGGATTGTGGGGCTTGCTGTATGGTAGCTCCATCTTTGCAGCCAATTCTTCAATTTAAACTTCACCAACCACTTGCCTGCATGCTGTGGAAGGGGGTGGGCCTAAAAATGCATTAGACCACCCCAATGATTTTTTGGGGGGCTCAGCATATTTAATTTATGCCAGTGATAGAGCTCAGGGTGAGTTTGGGGTGTGCCTATGTATGTCAGGGACACTTAATTTGTCCAACACAAGGGGGCCTAGATAACCAGTGGTCTAATAACTTCGTAGTCTGGGGGACCTGTCATTACTGTTGGCAGCCCTGCATTCATTTAATATTGTAGTAGTCTCCTGAAAACAATTTATCAGAAGCCTACTGATTAATAGAAATTACTTCTGCTCCATTGTTTTAAAATTCTCAACCACAGAACAAAATGGGACAGAAAGAAAGTTTCAGTACCACATTAGTACTGTAAATCCAGTGAAAATGTAGAATTAATCTATATTGGGACATTGATTATAATGTCTTTCATTTCTTCCACCCAAACCACTTTTGGGCAGAGGGCTGCTTTTTTTAATCATGACCTTTTAGTGTGCTGCTTTGCATAATTACAATTTTTAAATCAGGACGTTGCAACATATAATTAAAAAAAATAGTATTCGGGACCTGCAGAGAGTGTTTTTCATGTTGGAGAGCAGTTCCATACGTCATTTAGTGCATAGAGAACATTCCACTGACATGTTGCATCTGAACCTATCCCAGAAAAATGTAGTTGAAGGCTGCCAACATTTCTTATGACCCATAGCATGAAACAATACCTCCCCTGCATTGATTGGATTAATTGACAATATATTTCCTTTTCTGACTATAAAGTTGGTTTTAATTATCTGGCTGTATATTATATAAAGTCATGACAAAAAGACACAAAATGAAAACTTGCAGTTCACCTGATTTCAACACTGTTCCGTTTGCAAAATTATTCAAAACCCTATTAACATGCAATTAATGATCAAAAAAAACCCATGCATTTTTTTTCATGGTCGAGTTGAACGGGGAAGGCTGGAATTTTACCAAAGCCTGTAAAACAATGAACTCCGGACTGCAAACGATTCCCTGAAAAGCAAACTCTCTGCATTTATTTCTTGCCCAATTTGAATGATCTGGGAATTAAAGGAGGGTTTCACTGTGCTCCCCCCACCTTCAAAATGGTAATTATCCTCTGCTCATTAAAGAGTAAGCTCCGCTGAGTAGCAATAACATAGAAAATGCTAATTTGCTAATTATAAAACAGTTAGTGCATATATGCAAATATATCTAAATCTGTGCTGCTCAACCCCTGTAAAAAATAGCTTCCTATATTTTCACAACTAATAGTTAGCATTATGGATTGTCAACCTACATTGAGGCTCTGTTTGGCAATACACCTGGTTTTTATACAACCAAAACTTGCCTCCAAGTCTGGAATTCAAAAATAAGCACCTACTTTGAGGCCACTGAGAGCAACATCCAAGGGGTTGGAGAGCAACATGTTGCTCATGAGCTACTGGTTGGGGATCACTGTTAAGTCTACTAAAATATCATTTAAACTTTAATCAAACCCATTGAATATTTTTGCTCCAATATGGATTATGTATACCTAAATTGGGATCAGGTACAAGGTACTGTTTTATTGTTTCAGAATTATTAGAGAAAAAAATATATATATTTTCCCATAATCTGGATAAAGGGTATATGTTGTGAATTCTGACAAGGTTCTGCTGTTTGTTGGATCAGAAGTTTCAGAGGTTTTTAGGTCTTATTCAAAATAAAGAGTTGTAGCTTGTTGTGCTCTATGACATAATCAAATAAATGCCAGTATACTGAAGACATCATTGAAACAGTGTGTGGTCCAGTGTTCCGACCACCTGTATCTCCTCCCTTCTGATCCGATGGTTGGGCCCTAGGGCCCACGATTGGATCACCCGATATCGCCCACCTTAAGGTGGGCATATCGGGGGAGAGATCCGCTTGTTTGGCAACATCACCAAACGAGCAGATCTCTCCGTGTATGACCACCTTTAGAGAAGCAAAAAATTAAGACACCAGTTGAAAAGGGCAAGTATTCCATGTTCTAGTAGAGAAGGAGAGTTACTTGCCCAAGATTTTGTGTAGCAGATAATTTTTTTCTTTTATTAATCTTTCATTTTGACATGTAACCACCTGGATGCTGAACTATGCCTTTCATTAATTATTGTAACCATCATGTTTATTTCTTGGTTTAAAGTTAACACCCAAGACATAACCCGCTTTCCTCTAAACAAAACTTGATCTGAATGTATTTAACCTCGATTAAAACACGATCAGCATTATGAGTGTTTATAGCACTGGAATGTGCCGATGACAATGGCGGGTGCAGGGTGGGAGTGGAAACATTTAATTTTTAGCTTTTGCTTGACCTTTGCATTTTGGAACGGAGATGAAATACATTTTTGATCAATCGACTTAAAGGCACGTGAAGAACTGGAGTCATGCATTGTCAGAAAACATGTGTGTATAGGAGCCAGCTCTGAAACAGGGACCTTATATAAGCTGTAAATTTGCCATGGGACTTGTGTACTGTAGGACAAGGACAACAGCCTCTTGACTAGATTTAAATGTAGAGAATAATATTCTGAGACAATTTGCAATTGGTCTTCATTTTATTATCTGTAGTTATTTAGCTTTTTATTCAGCAGCTCTGCAGTTTGCAATTTCAGCAGTCTGGTTGCTGCACTCCAAATTATCCTAACAACCATACATTGATTTCAATAGGAAACTGGTATATGAATAGGAGAGGCCTGAATAGAAAGTTCAGTACTAAAAAGTAGCAATATCAATATATTTGAGCAGGGCATTTGTTTTTTAGATGCGGTCAGCAACCCCCATTTGAAACCTGGAAAAATAAAAAGGCAAATAAAAAAAAAAAAACTATAAAAAAAAAAAATAATGAAGACCAATTGAAAAGTCTCTTAGAACTGTGTACTAAAACTTAACTTAGGGTGAATCACCCCTTTAACAGTTATAGTTACCCTTAAAAAACAATATGCTCTTTGTAGGCAATGGTACCTACAGCTCAATTGGAGATTCCTGTTGACCTATAAAAACTTCAGAGGAGTTGCCCTAGTTTCACCGAAAGAGACGGCTTCAAAAATACCTATTTGGGGCATCATTCGACTCAGTGGTTGGCAATATTTTCATGGATTGGGGTCCAGTAAAATTAAATTGCCTTCCTTTCCTGCTTTCCTTTTTGGTTAATGAGCCTTGGGTAATTTTAGTTGGCTGATTTAATATGAACATATTGGCTCACTCCAGGTAGGGTCAAGTGTGGGGGTGTTTTTTAATTATAACAGAGGGTAGGTCAGATAGGGAAAGGGCTGTATTTTCATTAAAGGGATCCTGTCATGAGAAAAAACATTTTTTCAAAATGCATCAGTTAATAGTTCTGTTCCAGAAGAATTCTGCATTGAAATCCATTTCTCAAAAGAGCAAAGAGATTTTTTTATATTTCATTTTGAAATCTGACATGGGGCTAGACATATTGTCCATTTCCCAGCTGCCCCAAGTCATGTGACTCAGTGTCGGACTGGGATACCAGGGGCCCACCAGAAAACCTTAGACTAGGGGCCCAACTTTCCAAACTATTATTCCTTCTTTCCTCACTTAACCCTTTATTCTCCTATTCTTTGAGATCTACTTACTATACTATACTTCCATTATTAAGCCTCTTTTTCCACATAAAGAAATAGGGAATGAACATGAAATAGGCCAAATTGTTAGAAGCAAGAGGCCCACTGACACCTGGGCCCACCGGGAGTTTTCCTGGTATCCCTGTGGGCCAGTCCAACACTGATGTGACTTGTGCTCTTATAAACTTCAATCACTCTTTACTGCTGTACTGCAAGTTGGAGTGATATCACCCCCTCCCTTTCCCCCACCCAGCAGCCTAACAACAGAACAATGGGAAGGTAACCAGATAACCGCTCCCTAACCCAAGATAACAGCTGCCTTGTAGATCTAAGAACAGCACTCAGTAGTAAAACCCATGTCCCACTGTGTACTATTCACTTACATTGAGAAGCAAAAACAACAGCCTGCCAGAAAGCAGTTCCATCCTAAAATGCTGGCACAAGTCACATGACCAGGGGCAAAAATGTTTTCCCATGACAGTTTCCCTTTAAAGGTAACCAAAATCCCATGAATAGGGCAGCTCTATTGGGAGCCGAGATACAACCCCCCCTTAGAAAAAAAAAGCTAGGCCACTGGCAAGCATTTGCTTCAAAATCCAAAGGGCTGAAAGGGTGGGGGTACCTCTTTTGTACCCAATTTGCAAATGTACATTGCGAGTGGTAGGTAATGGCCTATGGCCTAGGGCAGTGCAGGATATTTATCCAGCACTGGGTAATGGAACCCTGGATCTACTCTGCTAATGATCCAAAAACAGTCATTGTGATTGGCTGCTAATGAGTGAATCCCACGCATCTAATCAACCTCTTCTTCTTCATTGAGCTGCATTGAATCTCACCAGCAACTGCAAGGGCTGATGGGAATACCCTCCCTGCTACAGTAACGCCTCAATCAAGTGTCATTGGCTGACACTCAGGCATCTGCTCATTTTTTGGGTGATTTCCTTGTATTTAATCACTGTGGGAACCTCACCCTGTCTTACTCAGCCCTGAAGGTGTTTATCCTGTCTAAGAGTGAATTATTCTTTTAATAGAATTTCTTTGTGAAGGGCCCTTTATTGCCGAGGCTCCTGCTAAATACTGACAGTTCTGAAATAGCATTCTCTCTGCAGAAAGAAAGAGAAATCATTCATTTATAAAGGTTTCAGTTACCAAATTTGACTTGTACTTATAGCATTTATTTATCTTCCTGTGAGTGCCCTTTCTCAATAACATCCTTCCATGTCTTTCCTTCCCAGGCAGTGCCATGTATAGGAACGGCCCCCGCTATAGTAGGGTTTCTCGATGTTAATGCTTTGTAGAATCCATTATTGTAGAATCTCTGTATATTTGTATTTATACATATGGGAAGGAGGTGCCATACTGTTTTCCTTAGACAGTACAGTATGAGGGTATAGCTTATTGTGTGCCCAGAACATTCCTTCTCTGTATATTTCTATTTATACATATGGGAAGGAGGTGCCATATTGTTTCCCTTTGACAGTACAGTATGAGGGTATAGCTTATTGTGTGCCCAGAACATTCCTTCTCTGTATATTTCTATTTATACATATGGGAAGGAGGTGCCATATTGTTTTCCTTAGACAGTACAGTATGAGGGTATAGCTTATTGTGTGCCCAGAACATTCCTTCTCTGTTTATTTCTATTTATACCTATGGGAAGGAGGTGCCATATTGTTTCCCTTTGACAGTACAGTATGAGGGTATAGCTTATTGTGTGCCCAGAGCATTCCTTCTCTGTATATTTGTATTTATACATATGGGAAGGAGGTGCCATATTGTTTCCCTTAGACAGTACAGTATGAGAGTATAGCTTATTGTGTGCCCAGAACATTCCTTCTCTGTATATTTGTATTTATACATATGGGAAGGAGGTGCCATATTGTTTCCCTTAGACAGTACAGTATGAGGGTATAGCTTATTGTGTGCCCAGAACATTCCTTCTCTGTATATTTGTATTTATACATATGGGAAGGAGGTATAATATTGATTCCCTTAGACAGTACAGTATGAGGGTATAGCTTATTGTGTGCCCAGAACATTCCTTCTCTGTATATTTGTATTTATACATATGGGAAGGAGGTGCCATATTGATTCCGTTAGACAGTACAGTATGAGGGTATAGCTTAGTATGTGCCCAAAACATTCCTCCTCTGTATATTTGTATTTATACCTGAGAAGCAGGTGCCATATTGTTTCTCTTGTAGAAGAAACAATTTTACATAATAAGCTTTATTGAGGAGGCTACTGTATTGTACTGTATCTGTAACTGTATATTAATTGTATGTCTCACGTATACACCTATCTATTCTACAGGGCTGGGGAATATATTGGCAGTTTATAGATACAGGTATGGGATCCATTAACCGGAAACTCCTTATTCAGAAAGCTCTGAATTACTGTAACGCCATCTGACAAAGACTCCATTATAATGAAATAATTCACATTTTTAAAAAAAAAATGTATTAAATTTTTTTCAGTAATAATAAAACAATATATTGTACTTGATCCCAACTAAGATATAATTAATCCTTATGGGAAGCAAAAAAAAGCCTTTTGGGTTTATTTAATGTTTACATGATTTTCTAGTAGACTCAAGGTATGAAGATCCAAACTAGGGAAAGATCCGTAATCTGGAAAACCCCAGGTCCTGAATTTTGGATGACAGGTCCCATACCTGTATTTGTAATTTATAATAATACTTATAGTTATTCTGTATCATTCATTCTGGGTCTTTTGCGAGAAAGTTTAGTAAATGTAATGGGGATTTAAAAACACGGTACACGTATATTCATATATCTGTAAATGCAGCTGCACTGCAAATTGACCAGGATTGCGACATGTAAATGCTACAGCGCTGATGCTCTGTGTGACCAGTAGAGGGCAGTCATCCCATGCCAATAGAGCAGGGGTTACTGTCACAAGGATTTCAGCACAATATGACATTACAGGGTCACTGGAGTCAGGGGGATGACTTTGTTATATATAATTTGGGCTTGATTATGCATGACATGATACTGGGATGAAATTAAGTGAGAAGCATAGACATTAGGAAAATTTGTAACTGGCCAGTAAACTATAGCAACCAATCAGTTATTAGGATTTCTGTCACCCAACTGTGCATTGATCATTGAAAGCAATCATCTAATTGGTTTCTACGAGTTACTGCCCAAGTGCAAGTTTGCCCACTGTTTTTAAATGACCCCTATAGAGGGAGAGTCAGGGAACAGGGAACATCAGAATTAACTCTGGATGTAAATGAGGTCTAGATGCTTGATATATAGGGGCAAAGGAAAAATGTTAGAAGGGTTACTGCCTGCTTTTTTCTAATTTCCCTACAGAAATAGGGATTGGTAGCACTAGATAAAGACAAGAGAAAAGTGTTGGAAGGGTTACTGTCTGATCTACTTTCAACTACATAAATAGTGGTTGCTAGCACTAGATACTGTAGGTACCTAATATATAGTGCAGAGAACCAATGAATCCGATACATGAAGGCGCTCAGCTGGATACACAGGGAGACAAATCTTAAAACCTAATATATAGGGATAGAGACAAAAGGAAAGTGTTGGAAGGGTTACTGCCT
>CM044447.1:13183490-13197571 GCA_024363595.1 Xenopus borealis | reverse complement strand
AGTCAAAGGGGAAGGTGAGTGGCACATACAGAATGAGGAAACATGGATGGACCCTGCCCAAACAGAGGGGAAGGATAGTGGTACACACAGAATGAATAACTGCATACAGGGACCATAGTTGTTGTGTACTGATTAGGTCTGGCACCTCTTATTGAATCAATTTCTAGGAATTTTGTAAGTCACAATACAATAATGTCACCTGTGATTGATCAGCCATGGCATTAGGATCTCATTTCAGAGGGCGGCATTATAATCAGCTGCAGAAGAGTTAGCAGATTCCTTGAGGCCAATAAGGAGACTGGTGATTGATTAAACATGACATTAATATCTAATTGCTGAAGTCTTTTTTAAGGAGATCTCCCTTATTGACAAGTCTTCTCTGCTGGAGAGAGTCTTGGATGAATGGGCACCATAGTAGAGATAATTGTACCATAACCTATTGCGGCACTAGTGAGCCAGAAGCATTGTCCAAGCTGGCGAATAAATTCGCAAAACCCCAGCAAAGATTCACCTGGCGAAAATTCGCCAAAAAACGAGTTGCATGTCGTTTTTGATGTAACGCGGCGAAAACTAAATGTGCCGCGACTCGTTTTGTGAATTTTTTCGCCAATTTGCGAATTTCGCTGGAAATTGGCAAATTTTTCGGCGAAGTGAAACTGGGTAGATTCGCCCATCACTGTACTCAGCAAGTTTTGGGGTCATGTTTGAGATTTAATTTTCTTGGTAGCAAAGTTACTTTCCCCTAAATAGAAGCTCTAAAAAACATTATGTTTATGGTTCCTAGAGACCAGCCATTTAAGTGGCCACAAGGAAATGACAATTGCATCTCTAGATATGGATGAGGGGGTGTAAAATCTAATCTACTTCCCACACATTAGAAAATAATTAAGCGATGGAAGATCATTTTCTTCTTGTGAGTCGGAGAATGCAGCGCAACTCAGTACCACAAGGAATCTAAACAGAGAACAAATTGGATTTGTCCTTCTTACCGCGCTCTAAACATTATCCGCGATAAAGACGTACATAAATATTTATAGGCAGCCATACTTTCCATGGGGGGGAAGCTATAAAAAAAAAGATGCTCAGACCACATTTGGCTTTCTTTTCTTTACTAAACAACTTCCTCCAAGGGTTAAAGGTCACACTAATCAGAGTGAAATTAAATGCAGCTGCACAGAAAAAAAGAAAGATTCGTCTTGGAGAAAATCCTTAGAAAATAAGTGTAACATCTAATTACCTCTTTAGTCTGGTCTTTCATTGATGTAGAAGTTTTATTTGAAGTCAGGTAATTGTTTGGTATCCTTGAGTCCTCCTTATATTTATTGATTAGATTTGGAAAATCAAGTCAGTTACAGAGAGAGGATCTGACAAAGAGATTAGTTTAATCAGTCCCAAATAAAATGCTTAGCAACATTTGTTACTCTGTAATAACTTCCTAATAGATGCAATTTTCATGGAAAGGGTCAGTACCTGATCCATGGTACCTGACTGATGTAATGCAGCACAATGGCGATTGTCTCGCAGGACAGTGCTGAGAAGAAGTTGTAGGAAAGAAGAAAGGATAAATATGATAGGGCAAGATGGAGACAGTAGGGTATGGAGAAGACAATGGGACAATATGGTTACTGTAAGGCACGATCAAGAGAGTAGAGCAAATGGAGACATAACCTAACCTCCTTAACTTGTGCACAACACTCAAATGTAAAAAGAGTCGGTGAGCAACTCAAGCATGAAAAAGTCCCTGGGGTGCCATATATGGGCTGTGATTGGCTGTTTGATACCCCTATGAGGACTGGCAGCCTACAGAAGGCTCTAGTTGGCAGTACACCTGGTTTTATTCAACCAAAAGTTGCCTACAAGTCAGGAATGTAAAAATGGGCAGCTGCTTTGAGACCAATAAGTGGTCACGAGTCACTGGTTGGAGATCACTGCACTAGGACTACATGGGAACAGCATGGCCAGATAGTGGCTCCAGGGCAAAAATTTGACCATAGGGAAAGATGGGGATATTAAGGCAAGGTATTGATAGTAAGTCAATATTATGGTAGTAGGGCACTATGGGGACAGCAGGGCAAGATGGAGATAGTATGTGGAAGCTACAGGGCAACGTAGAAACAGTAAGACCAGATAGTGGCAGTAGGACAAGTTGAAGACAATAAGGTAAAATAATGACAGAAGAGTACCATGAAGACAGCAAGGTAAGAAAGTAGCAGCAGGACAAGATAAAGGCAGCAGGACAAGACAGAGACAACTGGAACAATGACAACAGTAGTGCATGATGAGACAATGGGAAACAGTGATAGGGCAAGATATTGGATAAGATGGTAAAGCCTTAATTTTATATCCCGTGAATTAAAGTTTTCCCACATGTAATTGTATTTTGTGATCCACCAAAATATAATAAATAATGCATATCACCAGTTCGGTTCCCTTAAAAAAAATTTAAATTGGGGATTATACTACAACTACATCTGGCTCAATAAAGTTAAGAGATGAGCACTGTGGGACCTAGATATAATAAATTATTTGGACTTGTAATTATGGAAACAAAAAATATTAGGTGTAATATTTATTAATGCTCAAAAAATCGTATAGTATTTATCAACTTTTCTTATTAAACAGAAGAAGATAAAGAGGTTCAAATTCTGCAACATCGGCCACCTGGAATTATTTACCCTTACAGATATAATGAGTGGGAACCAATTGTGTCGATCAGTATTTGTATGTCATGTGTGTGTCTGATGTATGCAATGTTCTTTTATACAGAGAGGTGGATTATATTGGCTTTTAGCTAGTAAGATATTTTTCTCAGCAAGTGATAGACTATTGAATCCATTGGATTGAAACCAGGGTTGCTACATA
Source organism: Xenopus borealis (assembly GCA_024363595.1). Taxonomy (NCBI): domain Eukaryota; kingdom Metazoa; phylum Chordata; class Amphibia; order Anura; family Pipidae; genus Xenopus; species Xenopus borealis. Next base: position 13,194,709 of record CM044447.1, on the reverse strand, counting down.
TTGGCTATTCCTTTCCTATAACCCGAAATTGCTTCAGCTTAGGTTAAAAGGGCGTTAATTAACCAGGCTCTGTTTAATTTAAATAACAGGGTGTCCCCAGTGGAAATTATTATTAAACAATCAAGAGGTGTCACTAATAAGCTCCAGGCCAAGGGGATGTGAAAGGGAACATCTGTTTTAAGGTTCAGGTAAGTGGCTGACCGGTCTAATGACATTAAAGATGATTTCTTTCTTTTTCTGTCGGAGTGGGGAAAGGCTTCATTTCCTGGCACCGGAGGAAGAGATGCGTCCAACACCTGTTATACTCCAGAGTGGGGCAATTTGATGGGAGATTGTAAAAATTCTGTGCACAATAACTACGACCGTCCTTTATGCGCTGAACCACACTAACGCTGGAATGTCACAAATTCACATGAAAATATAAAACAAATCAATGATTGCAAACCAAAAAGGTAGTAGTTAAATAGTTTGTATAAAAAATATTATTTATATATATGCATAAACATAGTCATTTATTTCTGTTTGTTTATTGATTTGGTCTTTGTTCAAAGCTGGAAAAAATAAGGTAAATAAAAGCGAGTTGATAAATAAATAGCTGGTCTGAGTATAAACAGATTACAGGGAAAAGTAAACAAGATAATTGCTTAGGCATATATGCGCATACATAAACATGCTGTTTGCAGGTAATTCATCAAAGATTAAAAAAAAATGACGTAAAAAATTATAATTGATATTTTTAGATTTAACTTTTTGTCTCTTTCACTTTTGCCAAGTGAATCATGTGATAATGGAATTACAGGTATGAGACCTGTTATCCAGGACGCTCGGGACCTGGGGTTTTCCGGAGAAGGGATCTTTCCGTAATTGGAGCTTCATCACTGAAGTCATGAATTGTGTAAACATTCAGCAAACTCAATAGGCTGGTTTTGCTTCCAATATGGATTAAAGGGGTTGTTCACCTTCAAATTAACTTTTAGTATATTGTAGAATGGCCAATTCTAAGAAACTTTTCAATTGGTCTTCGTTGTTTATTTTTCATAGTTTTTAAATAATTTGCAATTTTCTTCTGTTTCTTTGCAGCTTTCAAATGGGGGCACTGACACCATCTAAAAACAAATGCTCTGTAAGGCTACAAATGTATTGTTATTTCTACATTTTATTACTTATCATTCTATTCAGTCCCTCTCCTATTCATATTCCAGTCTCTTATTCAAATCAATGCAGAGTTGCCAGGGTAATTTGTACCCTAGAAACCAAATTGCTGACACTGCAAACTAGAGAGCTGCTGAATCAAAAGCTAAATAACTATAAAACCACAAACAATAAAAAATGAAAACCAATTGCAAATTGTCTCAGAATATCACTCTCTACATTATACTAAAAGTTAACTCAAAGGTGAACAACCCCTTTAATGATATCTTAGTTTGGATGAAGTACAAGCTACTGTTTTTATTATTGCAGAGAAAAAAGGAAAATGTTTTTAAAGATCTGGATTATTTGAATAAAATGGAGTCTATGGGAGACGGCCTTTGTGTAATTCGGAGCTTTCTGGATAACAGGTTTCTGGATGACGGGTCTCATACCTGATCTCATACATTGGTAATATGGGATAAAAAAATTCCATTAAATCTAATAATAAGAGGTGTTCCGCTGTCTTTGTATACCTGTTGTGCACGTGCTTGTGTGAGCTCCCTTGCACACAGGATAAGAACCATAAAGAGGAGTTGTTGTCAGTCAGTTTAGCCTGGGGGAGACAGAGCAAGCTGGGCTCAGCCCTTCCAAGTAATTACAGATAATCAACCAAAAAATGTCTGTGGTCTCTTGCTGTACTCGGCATTCCACCCTCCACCCACAACAGGATCCCACAGAGCACACACCAAAAAAAAATCTGATTACTCTTAATTTGCGCACCCCCTTCCGAACTTGCCGTTTTCTTGTATTCTTTGGTCCTATTAAAGTCCGTCTGCATTTATAGACTCCCTAACAGCGCTGGGTCCAGCACATCAAAGATGAGCAAAGAGTCCGGATGTAGTTTGTTCCGAGCAAAGTCCCTCAAATTATTAGGAATAAACACATCCTGCGATTAAAGCATTTGGGGCTGAATAACCCTAATACAGTCATTGCTGGGAAAATACATTTGTGTTGTTGAATATAAATATTCATTTGTGTGTGTGTAGGAGCATGGTTGGTGGTGAAAAAAAAGACACATATCCATCAAGTCCAACCTTAATCATTTTAATAAACTTTTTGTTTTATCTTGTCCTTTTCTAGTTGGCTCAATTAATGCTTGGCTACTCCAGTGCTACCGGTTGAACTAACCCTAATAATATTCACATTATGCCAACTGGCAACAGTTTAGCCAAGCATTGTGAATGTTTCATGCTCCGGTGGGATACATGTGTAGTGTGATTTGATTCCCATTTTTCTGCATTTAGAGGTATTTTTGGATGCAATCTCCCTTGGACGACATTTGCCTTTGCCCTTTCTGATTGGCAGTAGATAGGGACTGTCTTTTAGCTCCTGTGATTGTTTCAGATGAAAATTTCCCCCTTTCCTAATACTGTATCTGGATTTAAGGAGCATACACTTGGGTTGGCCATGGACCTCTCCAAAGCTGACATTATAGGGGCAGATTTAAACAGCTGGTTCAGCCCCTTTCAGACCAAGTCAGCATCATATCTGCTGGTATATGGGACCCTCCCCATTAGATACCTGGCAGCAGGTCCGGACTGGCAATCTGTGGGTTCTGGCACATGCCAGAGGGGCTGCTATAATGTGCCCAAGAAATTCAATATTTAGTGGGCTGGTGGGGGCTGTTTGGACCTCTCTTTGGTCTGATTGGGCCTCTGTGTACCTGAAATAGCAGGGCCTATTTTGACTCTCAGTCCAGGCCTGCCTGGCAGAAAATCGGGCAAGTTTTAAATTCTCATCAGACAGGGATCGCAATGGCGTGTTGATGTGCTGCTCTTCTCACAGGCCTGCATAAGCTCCAATATGATCTGATCAAATTATCTACCTTTTTTGCCCAATATTTAGGTGGCTAAATCAGGCAAAAACCCGCTCATTTGGTTTGCAACCAACTGCATTACACTGGTTGATCGTAGCTGGGCAGTTCAGACAAATATGTACAAATCTGTAAAAATCCACTTGTTTTATGACCCTGTTAAGCAAATAAATCTTCAGATGCACAAGCATCTTTCGGGGGAATGTAATTAAAGTCACTAAGATCAAAACATTGCTCACCAATTAGAGTAAAAATCCACATCTCGCAATGCAATATTGTTCCTTAAACGGTTATTGCATTGAGAATCGTTAATGCGCAGTGCGAATTGTAATTGCGCACTCATAAGAAGTGCTTGAAGGTGTCGTAATCTTTAGGAGCAAACATTGCAACTTTTTTAGTAAGAAGTTTTATTACATTGACAGCGCATTAGCGCAAAGTGTAAAATTCGCAAGCGGCCTTCCACTGGCGGAAGCGGTCCCTAAACAGTTTCTGAGTTCGCAAAAGGTATATTGCAAAATTTCTTCGTGCAAAGGCTTAACTTTGCGCATTACGAATAATTTTTGCGTAACTGACGTATATTACATTCCCCTAATAGTGTGCACCAGGGTGAGCAAAACTGATTGTTGATTGGCTGCTAAGGACCTTTGTTAGTAAACGAGGCCCACCAGCAGAGTAATGATGGTGTAGGTAACACCACTTTGGCAGGGTGTATCAGAAGGTATAAAGAAAATCTGAAAGGAGGGTAAAAGGTGACTGTCATTAAAGACAATGCCAGCAAGGAATGTGCAGTTCTATGTGTTGAGGTAAAGCCGATTGCATTGTATAAGGGAATGACAATTAATGAGCATTGGAGGAATTGGACAGTTGAAAGAAACTGGTTATACCGGACTGTTTGGTCACTGTTTGATCTTAAAGGGGAATTCAATACCTCTGGGGTTAATCTCCTTCCCCCACCCCCCTGTAGACCCATCCCTCCTCCCCCCGGCCTACCCCCTAAGTGGCTACTTACCCCTCTGTGCAGGTTCCCAGGCTTCATCTTCTTCAGCAATGTCTTCTTCCTGGATCCATCGGCAGTAGTACAAACTGCAAAATGCGTCCTACTACGCATGCGCCGCCAAGCGCCGATGGATTGAGGAAGAAGAGATTGCTGAAGAAGATGGCGCCCAGGAACCTGCACGGAGGGGTAAGTTGCCACTTAGGGGCATTTGCCCATGGGGAGAGGTAGGCTGGGGGGAGGAGGGAGGGGGCCTACGGGGGGGTGGGGGGGAGGAGGCTAGCGCCCGAAGGATTGAATTCCCCTTTAAATCAGTCACCTTCGGGCAAAATTGTCCTATTGTTCTGTAATGCAAGGACCAAATAAGAAGTATAAAAAGTATTTGATGGGGAGCAGGTCTGTATCTATTATGTAGTTACCCAAGGACATGTGTCTAGGTGTTGCATGCATAGAAAAAAAAGCTTTATTACAAAAAAATTCTTTCTAGTCAGCTACGAGACACTTGCACCTAAATCTGGAGACACCGCAGAGGAGTTACCCCTCAATTGCCTGATCTGTTCAAGCACGAAGACTGACGTGTACATATGAGGGAGCGGGCAAAGGGTCTGCGATAAATATAAGTCCAGTCCTAATAGGGAGTTGCACCACAACCTCCAAGTTTTGCTTCAGTTTAGAATCAGAAATGATTACATTCCGAAATTTACATCATTTAAACATTCGCACACTTGGTTGAGGTTCCCCCATTTTAATCAATCATGGCTACTCCCACTCCCTTCTAAAGAGAATATTGCTTTCCCTATATGATAGCTTCACAAAGGTTGAGATTGGTCCAACAGGCTTCTATGGACAGCAGGGGGAATGATGAGATGCAAGTTGTGGGGATAGGAAGAAATGCACATGGTTTTTTTTTTAAAGACATTAAAAACAACCAGTAGCTACAATAAAGGTGGTATGGGTTGGTTAAGCGAGCGGGGCTAATGGCACGGAAGTGCTTTAGTACAGACAAGGTCCTTAAATAGGAAATTGAAGGTTTGACATTTACGAGAAGACCGTGCTAATTAGACCCTGAACACTCTTTTAAAGCCGCCCCTAAATGAGTTTTGTATCCTGCATCTGTCATGAATAGACTGGGAGAGAGGTTTCATGCCAGCGGGAGCACGACCCTCAATCTGCCAGGACAGGGGAGGAAATTTGCCTGAGCTCTGACAATCTATAGAGAGTGTAGCAGGGGCCGGTCTGCCACCAGTCTGGCAGTCTCCGAATATACCGAGGCACCCCACAGTTTACACGGCAGCCTCTGAATACAATAAAGAGAAGGCTCCTTTGAAAGGAAGGCCGCTTGCTAAAGAGACGACCATTAGATCATAGTCATGATTCCATTCACATCACACAGTGGCACAGTGGGGGGACCAAGAACTCATCAAACACTTCTCTTCACCCAGTCCTTGGCCGCTAATGAGCCAGACTGGGTTCAATTGTGTCCCCAATTCACTCATGTGCCATTGCAGTCTTGCCAACAACAGCTCAGCGCACAAAACAGCCCGTCTTCTTTCATAGCCATTTATTCCTCGCCCGACCTCTGACCCGGGAGGTTATGACATCAGCAGGCAAATTTGTGATCATTTTTATTGGCGGACACTCCTCTCTTGTTCCAGTGCCTTTAAAAAGGCCTCCTATTTTGCAGCTAAAACCCATCGCGCCTACAAAAGCATCTGCCAAATGACAAGAAAAGTTGTAGAGGATTATACAAAGGGTCCTCTTATCACACTGCAGCGCCGATAGTAATTCCAGTAATAACGAGGATTTAATTGTCTGCATTATCAGAACAGCCAGACACAAGAATATTCCCTTAATCACGGCAGATGCCAACAAGCGTAAGGGGATCCAGCTCTTTAGCAAACTGGGAAACAAACTGAATTTCTAAAAACGATGTAGGGATAGTAACTAACAATAAACAACCCTAACATTGAAGACTCTCATTCATCCAGGTCATGGCAAATCTAACACAAGTAACTCAAATCAACTGGACTTGCTCAGAAATTTTAATGAAGGTGTAGGGGGGTTCTCGGCATATAGACTCTTCCAACAATCCAACCACAACGGCACATTGTAACTCTTCAGAGAGGTGACTAGTGACGGGTGATTCGGCGGCATTTGGCTTCACCGAAATGCAAAAAATTCGCGAAACACTGCCACGTCGAAAAAAAAACGGACGCTGGCAATGGGCGCCGGCGTCCAGAAATGGACGTGCGTCCGTAACGAGACGCCGGCAAATTTTTGCCAGGGCGAAATTTTGCCAGCGTTTTGCGAATTCGCCGCAGGCGAATAAATTCGCCCATCACTAGAGGTGACATCTAAAATTCACAGAAGTGTTGATTCTGTGTAGTTTCCTAAGGGAAAACAAAGTAATGTGGTATACACAGTCCAGAGTGCACTGATCTATACATTGGGGAGACAAAACAACTGCTCAGTAAGCGAATGGATCAGCATAGGAGAGCGAACTCTACAGTGTAAGACTCTGCTGTTTTTCTACACCTAAAAGTCAAGGGACACTCTTTTGAAGATAGCAATGTCCAGATTTTGGATAAAGAAGACCGCTGGTTTGAAAGAGGTGTGAAAGATGCGATTCATGTTAAGTTGGAGACACCACCTGTCTGCTACATACAATGCTGTTCTAATATCTGTACCCCGGCGGTTTCAGAACTCTTCGCACATCCATTCATACTTTTCAAAACTTATAGATTTTTTAAAAAAATTATTTTGAAACTTTAACATAACTGGTTCCAAGAGGAGTGATCTTAATTTTTTTTTTAAATACCCAGTTTTAGCCTCTTAGCATTGGTTTCCTAATTCGTCTTCCATTTTGTACCCCTAGGCCATTGGCTTCTCCTACCCCCAAATTATGTGATGATTCTATAAATACCTTTTTTTTGCCGGTCATCTTCCTCTGCTCTAAATGCAGTTGACAGATTCTGTGAAACGGGAAATTTATGTTGATGCTTCAGTGGAATGAAATGTCCAAAGTTACTACGTTGCAGGTAATGACTGCCGTGCGTGGGAACATGCGACTACAGCTTTCATGCCATAATTATATTGAAGTCTTTTTTAAAAGTATAATGTTGTGGGTGTCCCAGTGCAACTGGGTCAGACTTATAATCCACTACATGGAGTAGTGCAAACACCAAAAGCTTTCCATTGGGGTGCATAGCTCTTGTCAGGGAAGGGGTAGCAAAATGTTCTATCAAGAATCTCAATAGGGGCAGACATACAATACATTCATTTATGGTACAGGGGCCCTTTAAAGAACAAGTAAACGTTTTTTTTTTCTATCTCTAAATTTGCTCTAAACAGCCCCTCAAATTAATGTACCTTAGTCCCTGCTGCAAGTCTGCTCTGGTTTCTGTGTTATCAGCAGCTTGTTTCCCCTTCTTCCTGGTGCAGAGTGAAGCCCAGCCCCTTAGCTTTCTGAGCTGACCTTATATCTTGGACTAGTCCAGGAGATCATTTGCATACTATGACATAGCAGAGAGCAGTGTGTGTAGCACCTTTTGCTTGGGGAAACTAGCTTACTAATGAAACACTGGCTCCCTCTTCCTCTCTATTGTGGAACAGCAGCAAATGGACTGCTCAGTGAACTAAGGGGCGGGGCTTCACTCTGCACCAGGAAGAAGGTGAAACAAGCTGCTGATAACACAGAAACCAGAGCAGACTTGCAGCAGGGACTAAGGTACATTAATCTGGGGGGCTGTTTAGAGCAAATTTACAGAAAGAAAAAGAAAAACATTTACTTTTCCTTTAAGGTACAGGGGCCCATAGCAGCCCAATAATTGTCTTGAGAAATATTATGATGGTTTTATGAAAAATTATTGATATCAGCTCTGCAGCTTCCATAATTTGTGATAATGTTTCTGCATAAAGGTAAGCCTAGGTCCAGTGGGGTAACTATAATACAGCAGACCCCATGGTCCTGGGGGGGGGGGGCTACTGAAGCAAAATTTCCCTGTTCATGGTTCAAGGCTTTCCAACAGCGGTTGGAGGGGAGGAGGGGTTGGCGTGCATGATTGTGGCTAATTCGGGCCCCATGACATTTATTTTGCCAGCGGGCAAAATCAGCAGTAGTTTCCCCACTGCCTGGGCCAAAGCATTTTAAGGAAGCTGCAGCATTACAGCCAGGGTCGGACTGGGGGGGGGTCAGGGCCCTCCGGGGATGACAATTCAGGGCCCCCCCAGTAGCAGCCAGGGCCCCCCTCAGCTCCCCCCACAATAGCAGCCAGGGCCCCCATCACCAAGCTCCCTCTGTGCACACCTCCCCTGCCGGCGCATACCTGCTTTTTCCTGTGCAGGCAGGTCAGAAGTGCCTGCTGTCTGGTGGGGGCCTGCCACTCCCCCTCCCAGTAGCAGGGCCACGCTGCTGGACCCTGCTTTATGTATCGCGCCTTCCTGCGGGATTGGGGAGGGGAGGTCGCAATGTCAGCTGTCTGGCTAGTCTGGGCCGGCAGGGCCTACGAGGGTTTAGGCCCACCAGGTTTTTTCCCAGTGTCCCGTCTGCCCAGTCCGACGCTAATACCAGCTTTTCAGGCTGAAAGTTTAAGTTGAAGTGCCAACTTGACTACTCAGTGTACAGGTGGCCATACATGGAGAGATTGGCAATGTTGTCAAGCGAGCAGATCTCTCCCCGATATGCCCACCTTGAGGTGGGTGATAACAGGCTGATCTGATCGTGGGCCCTAGAGCCCAACGACTGGATCACAATGTAGGAGATACTTGTGGTCGGATTGCAGCACTGCATCAACGAACAGATGTGGCCGTGATCCGATGGGATTTTTAGTCCCATCCGATCGACATCTGGCCAACTTTGGGCCAGATACCGATTGGGAAAGTCCGTCGGTGGGCCCCATGCAGGGACCAATAAGCTGCCGACTCGGTCTATCTACACCTTTTATTGGCCCCGTGTATGGCCACCTTAAGTTTTCCAGCTATGGATCCACACAAACAAGAAATTCTACAAATGAACACTTGGCTGTTCTTGTTGCTGATTTCAACCTTGCTCCGATTGGTTGGAAGTCATTTCCACGTGATTAACCTCCTGGGGGCTGTGAATGTAGCAGTAGTGCTCTATCAGTCTCCATTGCTAATGATTGACTCTGATTTCATTGCTGTGTATTTCTTGCTTTGTTTTGAAATATTATACTTTTCCACAATCTGCAAGAGAATCACCCAAACCCTCACGTAACAGAATCTAGACTTTACACAAGGTGCGTGTTGTGTTTCGATGGTTTCAAAGACCTTCCCTCTCTTGGAGTCTTGGGTTTCTGTTGCACAAAGAGCAGGCGGCAGAGGGAAAAATGCTGATTGTGAAAGCAAGAGCAATAGGTGCCCCAGGGTACTGCTAGATGAAATTCCACACATAATACTTATGTAGCAAATCAGCAGAGCACACAGAGCAGCTTAAAGAGACACTAGTCCATCTGCCGGGGAGGGCAGACCTGCACTCACTTCAGTTTGTTTTGGTTCACTAATTCAAGTCTGGAATGAAGAAAGTGTGGTCATTCAGCCTGGGATGGAACAGTAGTCCTAGTCCTGACTCTATGCCCTTCTTCCCAAAGTGCTTATGATAATGACTTATTAAGGTGGCCATAGACGCACAGATAATATCGTACGAAACGAATTTTCGTACGATATTCGGTGCGTGTATGGTGGGAAATGAGCCGACCGACATCGTCAGAGGATTAAGATATCGGTCGGCTGGTTGATCGGACTGGATGGAAAATTTTGATCGGATGCCTTTGAAAGCTCCCTGAACATCGGCCATTGTTAGTGCTGAATCGTCAGATACAAGTAGAATTCTATTGTTTCTACCTGTATATCTGACGATTCAGCTCTATACGTGTGTGTTGAAACGAACGCTCTTTCTTGGAAAGATCTTTCCCGAGAAAGATCGTAATTGTTACGTCTATGGCCAGCTTAAGGCTAATCTCATACTAACTACTGGGCAAAGGTAGTTTGGCACCCTAGGCAAGGGCTTCAATCAGTGACCCCCCCTTGGATTATCTTTTCCCAACTTACAATTATGGTTTTTCTAATAAAGAAAGTGTACAACACATTCGTGAATGATACTGCACCAAATCTGTACCTGTGCCAGCCAGTAGCCAAAATATTGACCCCCAAATCTGTACCTGGGCCAACAACAGCAGCCAAAATATTGCCTCCAATCTGTACCTGTGCCAACAGCAGCAGTAAAAATATTGCCCCCAAATCTGTACCTGTGCCAGCCAGCAGCCAAAATATTGCCCCCAAATCTGTTCCAACAGCAGCCATAATATTGCCTCCAAGTCTGTGCCAACAGCAGCCAAAATATTGCCCCATGTCTGTACCTGTGCCAACCAACAGCAAAATATTGCCCTAAATTAGCATCTGTGCCAGCTAGCAGCTAAATACTGCAGCATATCTGTGCCAGTCAGCAAAATATTTCCCCTCAAATATGTACCAGGCCAGAAGCCAGTAGCAGATTAATGCCCCAGGTGATCTGTACCTGTGCCAGGAGTCTGCAAAAATTAAGCCCAGCAGTTGTCTAAAGTCTAGACTGTTTTTCAGTTAGTGTGTACAAGTCACCATCAGGCCCAGTTCTCTTTATCCCACTCCAGGTGCCACACATGCATCATCACAGCTTTCTGCCTCTCTCTCTCTGGGGCCCAATGTGGTGTGACGCCGACGTCTGCATGCGCCACTTCCTACAGCGCATGCGCCACAGCACGTTAAGAAGAAGAAGCGCAGCAGACAATGCCATTGCCAGGAAAAAAGATGCAGGTGAGGACTGGGAGCGCTGCTTCTGGCGCTTCACTACAAAATCATAATAAAGAGATCACACTAGTGATGGGCGAATTCCCGCGATTCGCCGCAGGCGAATAAATTAGCGGAACAGTGACGAAAATTCGCCGGTGTCTCGTTTTGGACATGGGCGTCCGTTTTTGGTCCGTTTGGCCTATTTTTTGCCGTTAGATAGATAGATAGATAATAGGTAGATAGATAGATAGATAGATAGATAGATGATAGGTAGATAGATAGAAAGATAGATAGATAGATAGATAGATAGATGATGGATTAGATAGATGGATAAATATATAGATAAATAGATAGATGATAGGTAGATAGATAAATAGAAGATAGATAGATAGGTAGATAGATAGATAGATAGATAGATGATAGATAGATAGATAGATA
>CM044447.1:13165064-13181728 GCA_024363595.1 Xenopus borealis | reverse complement strand
AGATAGATAGATAGATAGATAGAGAGATAGGTAGATAGAGAGATAGATAGATAGATAGATGATAGATAGATAGATAGATAGGTAGATAGATAGAGAGATAGATAGATAGATGACTGACTGTTCGCTGCGTCTTTAGTTTAGAAGAGTCCTGTCTGTATTTTCCTACTCTGGAACACAGTTTTGATTTGGGCAGCTCCTCTCAAAACCAGACTGTTCAGGTCAAAACTTGACAAGTTGACAAAGCCCACAATTTAAAGGTGGTTTGAAGGTTCCACCCCTGTCAGTTGGGCCTATTTATTCCAGACTGACTGTCCACCACTGTCAATTCATTTCTATGAGATTTTTCAGGTTGTATTTCTATTACCCCCCCCCCCCCCCCCCCCCCATTGATAAATGAGTCTTTCTAAGGACTGTGGTAAGTTATTTGCTAACTATACCCAGTAGGTGCACTAACCTGCCATTGGGATGGGAGACAGAACATACACACCACAACCACAACTATAGAGAAGTGCAAAAAGCATCTTTGGACACAAGAGCCTTTGGTGAATGGCATCAATTCTGAGCAGTGACTGAATCCAGTATGATTAAATGCTCCCTGATATACAAGTAGATGAACATCTGTATTTCTCCCTTTTGTTCAGGCACCAGCGTAAGGGGAAATGTTTTATGCATGAATGAATTAATTTGATAAAAATGAAGAATAAAAGGTCAGCTTCCACCTTGACTCACGGATAGCGATAACTCCCATCTACCTGTCACCTGGGGAACTGTCTCCCAACAACACCTTGACTCAATCACCCTGACAACTTGCCGGCAACAGTCAAAACAATTCAAAATTGTCACTTCGGAGCTTTGGGTGAATGCAACTAATTAGATGCAAAACACGCTGCCTAATTAATGTTTTGATTAAGCTAAAGCTCCCACGCCCCATTATTCCTGAAGGCTCGATTGCAACTGCATCAAAGCGCTTGGAATAACACAAAAAATAGAAGTCTCATATTCCTAGTTTGGAGGCATTCTTTTGTTTAAAGTGTAAGTAAAGGCCACACTTATACCCTGTTTAGAGGAAGAAGAGGACTACAGAGGTAAATACCCCCCAAATGTGGGGTCTGTAACTTAAGGGGCAAACTCTCCTTCATTAAAAGTTGAATGTCCGATTCTAAGGAACATTTATTATTTTGTATATTTTTTTTTAATCATTTGCCTTCTTCTTCTGACTCTTCCCAGCTTTCAAATGGGGGTCAATGGGGGTCTAAAAAGCAAATGCTGCGTAAGGCTACAAATGTATTGTTATTGCTACTTTACTCATCTTTTAAATCAGGCCTCTCCTGTTCATATTCCAGTCTCTTAATCCAATCAATGCACCAAATCCAGCATTCAGTTCGGGATTAGTAGTGATGGGCGAATTTATTCGCCAGGGGCGAATTCGCTGCGAATTCCCGCGATTCGCCGCTGGCGAATAAATTTGCGAAACTGCCAACAAAATTCGCGCAAAAAAATTCGCCGCGCAAAAACGAGTCGCGCGTCATTTTTGACGCGACGCGCCGAAAACGATGCGACGCGCGCCCAAAATGACGCGACGCGTCGGTAACGACGCGCGTCAAAAACGACGCGAAGCGCGTCAAAACCGACGCGCGACTCATTTCGCGAATCGGCGAAAAATTCGCGAATTTCTCTGGAAATTCGCAAATTTTTCGGCGAAGCGAAACGCGGCCGTTTCGCCCATCACTAGGGATTAGGCCTTTTTCAGCAGGATTCGGATTGGGCCAAATCTTTCTGAACTGAATTCTAATTTGCATATGCAAATTTGGGGCATGGAGGGAAATCACCTGCTTTTTTGTAATTAAGGAAGTAAAAAATGTTTTCCCTGTCCCAGCCCTAATTTGCATATGTAGGGATTCGGTTCAGGATTCGGCCTTTTTCATCAGGGTTCGGATTCAGCCGAATCCTTCTTCCCGGCCGAACCGAATCCGAATCCTAATTTGCATATGCAAATTAGAGGTGGAGCAGGAAATCACATGACATTTTGTTACAAAACAAAATGTTTCCCCTTCCCACGCCTAATTTGCATATGCAAATTAGGATTCGGTTCGGTATTCAGCCGAATCTTTCCCGTAGGATTCTGCCGAATCCAAAATAGTGGATTTAGTGCATCCTTAGTTACTAAGGTAATGTGGACCCTAGCAACCAGACTGATGAAATTGCAAACCAAAGAGCAGCTGCATAAAAAGTTAAATAACTCAAAAGCCATAAATAATAAAAAATGAAGACCAACTGCAAATAGTCTCAGAATATCACTCTCTACATCATGCTAAAAGTTCATGTTTTTTCCCTTCTGCCTCAGCCAAGCTTTCTTATCTCTCTCCTCTAGTTAAAGACATCTCCAGCCAGCAGTGTTGTAATTGAGCCTGTAAACAACCCCCCCTCCATATTTCAAGGGGGCAACTGTATGCAATAAACTCACTTCTAAACTGACCTCAGGTCTCCTCCCTTCCTCTGCAGTTAAAGGGCCTGTTGAATAGGGCTCAGTACAGGGAATAACTATACTGCATTGTATGGTATTGCTTTATTCATGGGGTGGTTCTCACTAATGCTATGCCTAAAATATTCCATTACCAGCAACCTTCACCTGACAACCCCCTCTTATTCTTTGGTTGTATAAAAGCACAGGAGGTCTATTGGTAGGCTTAGATTCATAGCAAAGGCTTAGGGGAAGAACTGTTGGGGTGCAATGCTGCCTGGGTCACATCTCTACTGGGTTCCCAATACTGCTGGTTGGGTTTGGAGCTGGACAGAGAGTATTAAAGTGTAAGTGGAGGTAATGAGTGAACGTGGCTCCATCCTGGAGATTCCCCGCCACCATATTTAACCAAGAAATTATTGTGAAGGCTCAGTATGAGACCAGAAGAAAGAGACCACACGCCTTTGGAACAGCTGAATGGGCAATTCAATTCTCACTCAGGGACGATGTTATGACTCGGTGCTAATAACTCATAGCAGGACACATTGCTTAATGAATTGGCCCTGAGCTATAATGCAGAGGTTTCACCTGTTTGATTGATTTATGGAAAGCTTGTTATGAATGACACAGCTCTGCACTGCTGCCAAGTGAGGTCAGGGACAGGGCTGGATAAACAATGGACATAGAGATGTCTTTCCTGAGGTTCTGGCCACAAGACCCTGGCATTGGCATTAGGGTTGCCACCTTTGACGTCAAAGGGGCGTGACTGTGTCATTTGGGGGCGTGCCGGTGACGTTTGGGGGTGTGGTCAGGACGCCGCGTGTAGAACAAGAGGAGGAAAGGTAAGTATATGGGGGATTGGGGGCTGGCCGATGGGTCTTTTTAAGGGTATTACAAATTTACCGGCAGCTACATTGCCGGTAAATTTGTAATACCGGCCCCGGCCTTGGCGGGTGTTTTACCGGCTAGGCCGGTAAAATACCGGCCGGGTAGCAACCTTAATTGGCATAGAACTCGACCAACTATTATTTGGTACTGAGACTGGTGCTCTTTTAACGTTGCCTTAATAGAATAAACTCCTGAGGTCGTAACCTTTTAAAATGAAAGATAAAGTTATCACCTTCCGTTACATTAAAAGGTCTGCTGACTTCTGCTACATTGCTTCAGCAGCCAGAACCAGCAGTGCAGAGAATATAAACAAAGATTAAAACGCAAACATAATATAAACACTTTTCCAAAGGCGACGCTTGACGCTCTCCATGCAGCCCGGAACAGCTGTTGTTACATTAATAGTTGATTTTTGTCTCACAAGTTATGAGATTTTATCGCTCTGTGTGGATGACTCAAGGAATGATGCATTGCTTAATGAGTTTGCCCTCTGGTAGAACACAGAACGCTGCACCTGCCTGATGAACGGATCAACCTTAGTATTCTTGTTTTTAATAACAGAAATGACACATCAGAGCTCACCTTTCTCTTTCATTAACTCTCCTGTACGTGGAGTTGCCCTACAAAATATTTTACATTTTAAAAGGTCACAAGGGAAAGACATTCTGCAATCATGTATCAGATTCCCTGCTCCTGGGTGCCCTCTACAACCTCATAGTCACAGGTCTATGCTGCACAACCAATGATTTGTCTGTTACACCCAGGCCTGGACTGATCGTCAAAATAGGCTCTGGCATTTTATGTACACAAACATCCCCCACCAGCCCACTAATTACTGAATTTATATGGTACATTATAGCAGCCTCTCTGGCATTTTCCAGAACCCACAGATTGCCAGTCAGGACCTGGTTACACCAGCTGTAAGGAATGCTCTGGGCACACAATAAGCTATAACCTCATACTGTTCTGTCTCAGGAAAACAATATGGCACCTCCCATATGTATAAATACAAATATACAGAGAAGGAATGTTCTGGGTACACAATAAGCTATACCCTCATACTGTACTGTCTAAGGGAAACAATATGGCACCTCCTTCCCATATGTAGAAATACAAATATACAGAGAAGGCATGTTCTGGGTACACAATAAGCTATACCCTCCTACTGTACTGTCTTAGGGAAATAATATGTCACCTCCTTCCCATATGTATACATACAAATATACAGAGAAAGAATGTTCTGGGCACACAATAAGTTATACCCTCATACTGTACTGTCTAAGGGAAACAATAGAGCACCTCCTTCACAAATATACAGAGAAGGAGTGCTCTGGGCACATAATAATCTATACCCTCATACTGGACTGTCTAGAGAAACAATATGGCACCTCCTTCCCATATGTATAAATATAAATATACAGATAAGGAATGTTCTGGGCATACAATAAGCTATACCCTCATACTGTTCTGTCTAAGGGAAACAATATGGCACCTCCTTCCCATATGTATATACAGAGAAGGAATGTTCTGGGCACCCAGTAACTATACCCTCATACTGTACCATCTGGGGGAAACAACATGGCACCTCCTTCCCATATACAAATATACAGTGGAGGAATGTTCTGGGCACACAAGTTGTAAATGAAAAAAAAAAAAACACAATGAAATATGACTACAGCACAACAGCTTTAATCATTTCAAAAATGATACGGGACAGATACAATATGTAGCAGGATATTAAAGGTGTGAAAAATGCGCAGAAGCCAATTTTCTTTATTAAAAGAGGCACTTGCAAGATCAGACTAGTACAGAAAACTAAACCTGCATATACAGAATTTCTGATTTACGCTCACGCCTCGGAGGCTTGGAAACCTATGCTATAACATAATGATCCCTGTAAATAGAATATTTTTATATGTACCAACATTTAGCCAGATGAGCTCATACACACAAGAATGTTTTTTTTTTTTGAAAATTAACTACATTTATTTTAGAAATATAAATTGCCATCTCTATTCATAGCATGGCCGAGGGAAAATATCTGTTGCTATTTTGTCCTACTGTCGCCATCTTGCTGTGCTGTTGTCATCATCCTTTATTGATATCTCTTTATTCTGTTATCTCCATATTGCGCTACTTTCTCCATTTTGCTGTACTGTCACCATGTTACCCTACTGGCATCATCTTACCCCATTTTCTCTATCTTGCCTATTATGTCAATCTTATCCTAGTCTCCATATAACTATAATGTCTCCACCTTAACCTATTGTCTCCATCTTACCCTACTGTCTCCCCCTTGCTCTGCTGTCTTAATATCTCCCTATGGTCTTTAACTTGACCTACTGTGTTCATCTTTCCCTACTGTTTCCATCCTTCCCTAATGTCACCATCTTGACTTATTGAAGATCTTGCCATACTCTCTCCATCTTACCCTACTGTCTCCATCTTCCCTATTGTCTCCATCATATTCTACTGTCTCCACCTTACTCTATTGTCTTAAAATTTCCCTATGTTCTTCAACTTGCCCTACTATGTTCTTCTTGTCCTACTGTATCCACCCTTCCCTAATGTCACCATCTTGACTTATTGGAGATCTTGCCAAAGTCTCTCCATCTTACCCTACTCTCTCCATCTTGCCTATTGTCTTCATCTTAGCCTACTGTCTCCTCCTACTGTCTTAATTTCCCAATGATCTTCAACTTGCCCTACTATGTCCATCTTGTTCTACTGTATCCATCTTTCCTTTATGTTACCATCTTGACTTATTGTCTCCATCCTGCCCTTTTATCACAATTTTCCCATAGTCTTTTCATCTTGCTTTCTTGTCCTACTGTCTCCATCTTGCTCTAGTGTCTTTATCTTACCCTATAGACACCATTGTGTCCCACTATAATCATCCTGCCCTACTATCTGTATGTCGGTCTACTGAATGGGATACATTTTCCAGAAACCTGTTATCCAGAAAGTTCCCTCAGACCTCATTTTATCCAAATAATCCAAATTTATTAAAAATGATTTCCTTTTTCTGTGTAATAATAAAAAACAGTAGTTTGTACTTGATCCTAACTAAGATATAATTAATCCTTATTGGAAGCAAAACCAGCCTATTGGGTTTATTTAATGGTTACATTCTAGTAGACTTATGTAGGTATGAAGATCCAAATTACAGAAACATCCATTCTTCAGGAAAAAGTCCAACTCCTGAGCATTCTGGATAACAGATGCTATACATGTACTTTATAATGGTTTGCACCATAGCAGGCATAATGCATTAGAAAACACAATTTCAACAATGCAGAAATTTGTTTTTCAAACCAAATACATTTCTTTTCTTTTGAAAATCCATTCATAGATTATGAAATAGGCTCTGGGGTGTATTAGTGTCTGGTGTGTGTTGGCTCCTGAATGTTTAGCAGCAATGTAGACTTGAAAGGAATTTCTTTATTCTAAAGAAGCGCTCAGCAGAGCAATTTGCCACTTACTAGGTACAAAAGATGTCAGGGTAGCCTATAATTTCTGTCGAGGCGGTGTTGCTTTGCAGTAGAAACATAGGTAACATGTTTTCTGTGTGTGTTTAGGGAACTACCGTAACTAGGTGGGTTTTTTTTTGTTAATTTGAAGGGGGGGATGATAATTATGCCCTTTGTATGGGCAACTCTTAAAACCTAGGAGATTAGCTGTAATGTAAAGAACAAAAATAGGCTACTACGGAGGCCATGCGATTGGGTAGGGCCAAAAAAATAACACCTAGGACAAGGGCCGTAATTATGCCATCTGTGGTTTCGCCACTTCCCTCCCTTTCAGCTGATAATAATGAGATTAGTTTAGTTTGTTAGGGGGGCTTACTGTTGGGAATTTAAATCTAGGAATAAAGAAACAGGATGACTGGTTAAGCCTCACAATTCCATTACTCAAAAGGTCAGAAATTTGGAATGTGTGTTGTAAAAATTTGCAATGTGAATTAAATTTATATACACTGGTATGACAGGTATGCTCATCCAGACCTTGTCCCGATGGCGTTATTGCAACAAATCCCTATTATTTATGAATAACCAGTTTTCCTAAGTGTAATTTACTCAGTGATACTCTAAGACAAATTGCAATTGGTCTTCAGTTTTTGTGGATCTTCTCTCCTTCACCACCCCGAAATGTAAAATGCCTTATGGGCAGTATGGATTATTCCCAATTGTCCTTCATATTTTGTATGTTTTATCACTTTTCAGTTGGTTTAGATTTTTTTCTCTACCCATAGTTCTTCCTGACATTCAAGCTGCTGCCTGGTTGCTTGGGTAAATGGGGCCCCAGCAACATGGTAAGAGTTTATATTCCAAACTGGAATGTTGCAGAGGAATATATAGCCCTATTCTGTGACTGCAGGAAATCTAGCTCTGATTTTCTTCCTTGTGGTGCTACCGGAGTTATATGTCCCCACTACAGAGAGAGCAGGTACACTATGAAATGGTGCCTCCACCCAGGGTAGGACAGGCTGGGCTGTGATACCTCTCCCTGGGAAACATCCCTGATCCGCACTCACACACACAGAGGAGAGGTTGATGGGTTTATTTGTACGACCATGATACATACAGCCTGCCAGCCAGGAGCAACTTTACATAATACTTGATTAAGTTTTATCTCTAGGAGAATCCCCAGTTATGTGGCAGTTTCTTCATAGTCCTGAGAAGGACTTCCTTCGGCTTTCTGTGCTCCCTTCTTGTACAGAGCAACACAGAGGAGACACAAGTACTGTATATATAGCTTTTCTAAAATATCTATCTGCAAATTGCTTTGGAAATACCCTGTCTGTATCAAAAAAAGGATTCTCTCATGATTTTTATGATGTTGTTTGTATTTCTAAATTATACTGTTTACACTGTATTCACTCTTCAACATCAAAATTCATTCCTGAACCAGAAGTGAATGAAGTTTACCAGAGCACAAGCCACATGACCTGGGGCAGCTGGGAAACTGACAATATGTCAAGCCCCATGTTAGATTTCAAAATGAAATATAAAATTCAGTTTGCTCTTTTGAGAAATGGATTTCAGTGCAGAATTCTGGTGGTGGTCTCTCAAAATCCATCACGCTATTTGCACTGATACCAGTGTAAAATCAAAAGGCTATTGTACTAGAGAGCTTGTGCCCACTATGTCTTGGTATGAATTTACAACATGCATATTTGTATGGTATTGTATTTGAATTACAGTGGTAGGCTGGCACAAAACTGGACTTCACTCCAAAAATGGATGCAAATAAATAAAGTTTTATTGTGCAAAAAAAAGGCATCTCAGAGGATGACTAAATCATAGGTCCAGCAGGCACGAAATGCATAAGGCCATTCTCTGAGATAACTCTTTTTTCACATTTCACATTATTTGCAATTCAAATGTCTTATGCTGCCTCCCACGAGCTGAATGTCTGGGGCTTGAGCACCTGTTGATATTGGTAAGTGTACCTCTAAAAAGTTAAGGCAATTACTGGACATCCTTTCCCATCCCTTTATCCCACACCTTCCCTGTAATTTTCTAATTGTATGTTATCCAAATTGTTACTTTTGGCAAGAGATCCTATACTATAAAACTATTCCGTTAATCCACCCAAGTGTTGTTCTATATCTCCACTGTGAAAACAGAACCGGAACAGTTGAGTTAAGGTGTAAGTGATTGTTTGTTTTCTGCTTTATCCTTTGTCACTCACCTGTTTAGTCACCGTATAGTCACTGTTGTGTATAGACAGGGGAAGTTGTGGGTGACTCACCTGTACTGGGAAATAAGCTCGTACAGCATTTTCTGCTTCTCTTGTGAAACCAATTCACACAATACCTTGCCTTATGTAATTCCAGATCTTCGCTTGCTACATTGTTCCCATAAGAAAAGTCTAGTTTAGTGTGAGCCAAGTTGTGAAACATTTTGATTAGGAAATGATAAATGATTGAGTTTGCAGGGATAATAATACCTTGCTGAACATATGACTTTCCTAGACAAGGGACAGTGACACACTATTAGGAGTTAATGTTTGCCGTGATTAATATCCGATAACTCCATTGGTTCCATTTCTGCCCATTCTGTCTTCCAAGCCTCTTCTAGTTTGTCAAGAATAAACAAAAATACATAACTTTATTATAAATTTCAGCCTTTGACTAGCAGGATAAACGATATCAAATAAAACCCATGAAGCCATTAGCTGGGTTATACACAATGTAAACCACGGTTGCCTTAAAGTTAATAAAGAATACTGTGAAGAACCAGGGTATCTAAAAGAACTTGATTTTAATCTGTGCCCCTCTAGGCTAAGTACATGAGAGGGTGGTCAAGTTAAACTGCAGCTTCGACATGTCCATATCCATAGGTGGAGAATAATGAAGATCTAAGGAGGCTCAGTCTCACCAGACCAACCTTATGAAATGCCAAAAGAAAAGAAAAAAAGCCAATACCTTGTTCAAAAGTGGGGTGTTCCCAGTTTTATTGTAGTGCTCCAGACACGTGAGTCATGTTCAGACGTTTCGGGACAACAACTGCCCTTCCTCGAGTGACAACCCACCATAGATCCAAGCAGTGCTTATATACACACATATATAGTGCCATCTAGTACAACAACCTTATGAAATGCCACCACAACACAGACAGAGCAATGACTGCCGTCAGTTAGAACTTCTGCATTATGGGGCCAGTGAATGAAATAATGTCTAGTTGAGTCAAAATGTGTTTCTGTCTTTGCAGCTACTTTCATTCTTATGATTAGTCCCGGCATAAAATCCATGATAGACCATTCTTCATGCTCAGGAAATGTAATATTTTCCAGTCTAGTTGACTTACAAGTCCATGAGCCTCTTTTTAATTTACATAAATTGTGTTCTTCCTCTTGGATAATAAAGACCACCACCACCCCCCCCCCCATACCCACTTCTATAAATACAAACAGAAAACAACGAAGATGACAAGATGTTCCTAATTTTGAAGAGCCTTTTTGCCCCAACTGTCTCCAATTAATACATGATACATTTCCTGCAAATTTTGGGGAGCCTAATTGAGCTCACAACAAGTGGCAGGAGAGCCTGCCAAGTCTTATTTCCAAAATCCGCAGCTTCCTACACAAAGGGCAGGCCAGAGTTTCATCCCGCTGAAATAAAAGTTATTCAAGAAGCGTGGCGCTTTTAATCTATTTCAAAGCTTCGCTAGACATCAAGGACTTTGCAGCATCTGTCCTCTGAAAACAGATGGTAGATATCAAATACAAAAAAAAAAAGAAATAACAGCAGTAATAAAAGGACTATTATTAGAGAAGAAAATATCACATTTGTTGGATTATAAAGTAAGAAGCACTTTCCCCAAATGTGTCAGAAACTGTACTGTACTTGGACTCACGGGCAGAAATTCGGTTTCACAATATCATTTTCATTATTAAGCAATTCATTGCAGTTAGCAAAATTTCCTAATATTTCCTAAGTATATTCCTAAGTAATTTTGCTGGTTCACAAAAACCACCCCATTGGAGTTATGAGGGAAAACCCATTGGTTCATGAATCTCTGTGTATGAACTGTTATACATAGATCTAAGCACGATGTATAGTAAAATAATGAACTCTACACTGACACGTCGAAGCACCAACATTAAATACACTTTGCAACCATCATTTACCATCATTCAACCAGTGGTGCTCAAAACTTTTTTCAGTTCAAGTTCCCCTTGAAGGCTCATGCTTTGGTCAGGTGCAAATACAAAAACAGTGGTTTATCAGTCATCGAATATCTAGGACAGCAAATACTTATTCAACCCAAATTCACCAGAAATTTTACCCTGACCATGAAGCTGGGCATTCAGTTTTTGGATAGCAAATGACTATTGTCCCCAATTGACATTGAAATTGGCTTCAGGCTAAGCCCCTCTGGCATTTCTTCATCATAACAATTTGGATACCACTGGTATAGACTTTTATTAGGTTACTTTGGTACCAGAAAGATGATGGACTTTTAGGGGTTTTTTTTTATTAACAATAGACTTTTTCTCATGTTTTTTATGGTAACAAATTCAACCTAACTCCCATCCATGAACTGAACTCATTTATCAAAAAAGTTGATAAAAATAAATTGGTCCGAAAAATTGAGCGTCAGTTTATTCATGCAACTTTTTTCTAATTGACTCTCTGAATAAATAAATAGGCCCAGGGCATGCTGTATGGTTAGTGCCAATCAATAAGGGTAGTGGAAATGCAAGAACCTTAGATGTAGGGGTTATGCAGAAAAATGGGGCTGGGGGCATGTCTGACCAGGGGACCCTGCAAAACGAGGACAAAGGGTTATGGGTTAAGGGCCATGACTGGGGAAACAAAGAGGGCATTATGGGAAGTGGTGTTGGATTGTTGGAGTTGTAGCAGGAGATATGGAACAAAGAGGAGGGGCAACTAGGGTTGCCACGTTTTCTTGAAAAAAATACCCGCCTTCCTATATATTTGTATTTTTTTCCTATTAATAACATTGGGATAAACCATCAAAATTACCGGCCAGGCCGGTAAAATACCAGCTTGTGGCAACTCTAGGGGCAATAGAGGGTAGAAGGGGGGGACTGAAGGGCAGTTACTTTGCTTCAAGGCTTCCTCCAACCTGCCAAGGGTTATGGGAAGCTATTGGATGGCCAGATGGTTAGTCGCAGCAATAGGGTGTGTGGTGGGCTGCACTATGGGAATCCAAAAAGGCAGGGCTGGATTTACCTAGCGGGTGCCCCTAGGCCCACTGTCGTTTTTCACCCCTGTCCCCTCCCTTTATTTGCTCAAATGTTCATCATCAGGACAGAGCAACGTGAATTGGCACACAGGAAATTAAAATTTATGATTCAATGTGTGTATGGTTGGCCAGCATGCCGCCCCCTAAAATCCTGCCCGCCTAGGCCCTGGCCTATGTGGCCTCTCCACAAATCCAGGCCTGCAAAAAGGGGAAAAGAAAATGGAAGGGGTGCTAGGCTTCAGGACCAGACTGGCAATCTGTGGGTTCTGATATAAGGTGCCATAGAAAGTCAGGCTGGTGGGGGTTGTCTGGGCCTCTATGTTGGGCCTCTGTGTACCTGAAATGCCAGGACCTATTTTAATTCTAAGTCCAGACCTGCTAGGCCTGGTTAGTTGCCACAGTATGTGGGTTTGTTAGGAACCAGACTCAAGTGCGAAATCAAGTCAGGATGTTACATTTATGTGGTTATATACAGCCAGCAATGGTTTATGTATTTGTTTAACGGGATGTTAACAGTGCTGCTCCAGCAGAATTATGCTCTGAAATCCATTTTTCAAAAGAGCAAACATACTGTATTTTCTTATATTTAATTTTGAAATCTGATATGGGGCTAGACATATTGTCAATTATCCAGGTGCCCCCTGTCATGTGTACATGCTCTGATAAACTTCAGTCACTCTTTAGGGAAGGTTTACATGAGGAGATTCAAGGAGATTAGTCACCCTATCGACAAATCACCTCTTCTTTGGGGCGACTAATCTCCCCGAACCGCTTCCCCCTGTCTTGCGCCAGTTAAAATGATGATCGCCTGTGGCAATTCATACCCGATCGTTCTTGGAAAAGCACCGAGCGTGATTGCCATGGGCGATTATCATTTTAACCGGTGCAAGACACGGGGAAGTGGTTCGGGGAGATTAGTCACCCCAAAGAAGAGGCAATTTGTCGATAGGGTGACTAATATCCCCGAATCTCATCGTGTAGACCTTCCCATACTGCTGTACTGCAAGTTGGAGTGATATTACCCCTCCCCCCAGCAGCCTAACAAAGGAATTATGGGAAGTTAAGCCAAGATAACAGATGCCTGGTAGATCTAAGAACAGCACTCAATGGTAAAACCCAGGTCCCACTGTGACACATTCAGTTACATTAAGTACGAGAAATAGCCTGCCAGAAAGCAGTACCATCGTAAAGTGCTGGCACAAGTCACAAGACTGGGGGCTTCTGTGAAATTGACAATATGTCTAGCCCCCAGCCCACCCACAGGTGTCTTGTGTTTACACACAGAACCCTGGACCCACCCCCATTGTTCTTGATTGGCTGTGAGGCGCAGAAGGCTTATGGGACTTTACTGTGTGTGATTTGCCAGGGATTATTTGGGGCACCGTTTGATTCTGATGCTGCTCCCTGCACGTACCCATTAACTACAGTGGAGCCACATCGGCATTCCTGCTAGGAGATACTCAGTTTGGGAGAGAAACGTCTCATCGCCCTGCTTTTCACTTGGGCTGGGATCCTGCAATTGCCACATCTGAGCCGCTCAGGTATTTTTTTAAGATTTTTCAGTTTACAATTTGGGCTACTTTTAAGCTTCATCCACACAAGCAAATTTGGGCAGGATTAGTCGCCACCACCTCTTCTTTGGGGCAACAATCTCCCCAAACTGCCTTCTCCCTGCCCTCTGTTAGCTAACATGAAAATCGCCAGAGGCAATTCACAGGCGGCGCTTCGTTTTCTGAAGTGTGGAAGGAAAGGGGGTCCTTGTCAGGGCTCTGAAGAACAAAGCATGCTCTTCTCAGGACTCTGAAGAAACTGCCACATAAGTGGGGATCCCCCTCAGCAGCTCAGAGCTAAAACTAAATGAAATATTATGTAAAGTTGTTCCTGGCTGACAGGGTGTATGTATCATGGTTATTTAAAGGCACATCAACCATCAACCTCTCCTCTGTGTGTGTGTGATTGCAGATCAGGGAGAGGTATCACAGCCCAGTCTGTCCTGACCCTGGGTGGAGGCACCAAATCATAGTGTACCTGCTCTCTCCCCTGTAGCCAGGGCCGGGCCAAGGGGTAGGCAGGGTAGGCAACCGCCTAGGGAGCAATCACTGGGAGGGTCGCACTTCTCAGGGGAATTTTTTTAATTTATTTATTTTTTTAATTTTAATTTTTCAGTTCATTTGGCTTGTTGACCTTTATCAAAAGCATTATAATTTATAAAATTTGCAAGCTCCAACCCCCTCTGGGGTTTGTTTTAGCCTGGTGTATCTGTACGGCCTACCCCCACCCTGGAGCGTGACTTGGTGCCTTCCAGTTCAATGCTGTCTCGTTGACACTCTGGGGGGACGCTGATTGGAACCCTTGCCTAGGGTGCCAAACTACCTTGGCCCGGCCCTGCCCGTAGCGGAGACACAGGACTCCTGTAGCGCCACAAGGAAGAACATCCGTTATAGATTTCATGCAGCAGCCACACAGGGCTACGTAAGATAGCAACCACTTCTGTAGAGGCGGTCTCAGCTTCTGCTACAGCAAATGTGTGGAGGGATGCCTATTGCACCTTCTGGCTAGGAAATAAGCATGTTATCTTAAAACAGTGCAGTGAACCAGGGCTTTCACACCTATACCAGACCTGTGATTCTTCTGCTGCAGTTGAAGAAATAATTGAAGAAATTGAAGAATCCATGACCTTTACCATCTTGCTGTATTAAGCCTACCCTCTACCTATCTAAAAACTGCTGCTCCCCCAGTTCGGACTCCTTAAAGTCAGCTTTAGTCAGTAGCAACAGTTGTGTTGGCATAAAGGACCCATAAAATATTTATTTGGCTTAGCTGCATCCACTAAGGGTGCACACAATGGGGCAAATTCACTAAAACGCGAAGCCTCTAACGCTAGCGCAAATTCGCCAGCGTGACGTCAAATCGTAACTTCGCAAATTCACTAACACCGGCTCTGGCGAATTTACGCTAGTGAAGTAGATAGACTTGCGCAACTTCGCACCCTTATAACAGGCAAATTTGAGCACTGACGAAGGATCGTAATTACGCAAATTCACTAAGATCAACTTTTTGCTGAACGCCGCCACTTACGCTAGACTGCTCAGACCAGGCGAAGTTCAATAGAAAAGATAGGAGTCCCAAAAAAACGCTGTGGCTTGTTTTACCATTGTGGGTGATAGTCTGAAAAAGATTGTTTTTTTTGTGGGGGGGTTACCCCCCTTCTCCCCTACATTTCCTAACATATGGCAACACAACTATACAGGGGGCACATGTAGGGCAATAGGACTACTTTATTTTATTTATTAAAGGTTTCCTGGGCTTGTAATGTAATGTAATGGTTGTAACATATACTTCTATTATATTTTGAAATTCACGCCGTATGCAAATTAGGCTTTGCTATCGTAATTGCGCGATGTCTAGCAAAGTAACACTAGCGCAACTACTCTACCATTCGCCGACCTGAGCCTAAATTCGCACTTGTGAATTTGCAAAGCACTGGCGCCAATTCTCCTGCCAAAGTGCCGTGAACGCCAGCGAAGCCTGCGCTGGCGATTTTTTGGATCTTAGTGAATTTGCCACAATGGCTCAGTTAGCCATGCAGCCTGCAGATATTATTCATGTCCAGCTTTAATGGAGTGATCTTTAACTGGAGGAACTGTGCTACAGCCTGGAAGCCATGTGCTTCTTATCTGCTGTTGGAGGGGGGGGCACCCTTGTTTTTGGGTTGGATTTGAATCACACATGATCACAAGTACAAATACTTTTCTTCTTAACTCCAGAGCTGTCTGTAGCTGACAGCTGGCCCGCTTGCTCTGTGACAGTGACAAATGGGGAAAGCATGGAAGCCATATCAGACGGCCCACTTTTCCGTGGTAAACATCTGGGCCTCATCTGATCTTTACGACTTGCCTCTGATGCCCATAATAGGGACATTTGAAAGCCATTAAGGGAGATATTTTTGAGGATGAAATGGGGACATTTTCAGAATAAAAAAACAGCAGCGCCAGAATGCATGCAATACATTTTAATTGGCCAAGCATAATATATCAACCAATCTTTAAGGCATAATTATCATGCTCTGACGAAAGGGGCAAGCTCTCCTTCTAAATTACTCGACTTTTTATGAAAGAACCGTGCCAGATGCCAACCATTTCAGCTCGAATAAAACGCCATTGCGTGACCTGCGCCCAAAAGTACATTTAAATGCAAACAGAATTATTTTCCAGTAGCTAGCAGAGCAAACAAATGGTAAAGGGGAAATAAATAATAATAAAGGATAAAAAGAAATTATCCATTAAATATTTTAGCAGGAATTTATGCTGATTTCAAAAGAGAAAAAAAAAAAAAAAGATGGCGCATGTCATGTGATTTTCAGATGATTCAGTGAACCATTTATCAAAGTAAATTCTATTACAATAAATGTAATGGGATTTATTAGTGGTTTTGCCTGTATGAACTCCATATAACATCAGGAACGAGAAGCGACGTCAATGGACATTATTCAGGAGATAAAATATTTACTGCCTGTGATTGGTAGCACTAGATAGGTGCTTAATATATAAGGACAGAGACAAGAGGAAAGTGTTGGAAGGGTTACTGTCTGCTCTCAT
>CM044447.1:13150632-13161399 GCA_024363595.1 Xenopus borealis | reverse complement strand
TATATAAGGACAGAGACAAGAGGAAAGTGTTGGAAGGGTTACTGTCTGCTCTTATTTCCCCTGCAAAAATAAGGATTGGTGCCTATTTTTTTTACAAGAAAATATTAACATAACTCAGGACAGTGACAAGGGGAAAGTATTAAAAAAAGATCAAGAGCACGGAATCCTAGTTAATACTTTATGTAACCTGCAGGCTGCAGCAGACTCCCCACCTTCCATATCTGCTGAGTGAGCAGTTTGCTGCCTCTGGATCTGACAGACGCGGCCGGCTGCCCTACAGTTACTCAGCTGTTACATAATAGGAATACTCAGAGGGCTGGGCCCTGGTAATGCAGGTTGGATTTATTGGAAGCCCAGACATGTTGTTTACAGGTTGAGCTGCTGGGTCATTATTCTTTAATCGTTTCAACACAAGGGCCTGTCGAAGTTATTCCTTCTGATGGGAATTAAAGTCACTTCCTTGTTTGCTTTCAATTACACCAAATGAATGTTACCTGTGATACCGATGAAGCTTGGGCAAGATGGAGGCAGTAGGAGAAAATAGGATAAGCGCGTACATATTAAGTGAAGCCTTGATACAGAAGCATGGGAGACTTTCTCCAGGCAAAGTAAAAGACAGCTTTTATTCAACTTTTAGTGCTTACAATTGATGGATTCTGGGACTTAAGGGTCCCAGGACATTGCAGAACAAAACTGTCAATTCCATGTATAAATACCGCCAGAACACATACCAGGATGACACAGTG
This sequence comes from Xenopus borealis, assembly GCA_024363595.1. NCBI lineage: Eukaryota > Metazoa > Chordata > Amphibia > Anura > Pipidae > Xenopus > Xenopus borealis. Next base: position 13,160,653 of record CM044447.1, on the reverse strand, counting down.
GCAATTCCATGTTCAATACTCCCAGACATTATAGCAGGATGACACAGTGACAGTTACATGTTTTTAATATCCCCATATTTTATCATGGGATGACAATGACAGTAGAACTAATAACAGGAGGACAGTTGTAAATCAACGTTGAATACCCCCTGAACATACAGCAGGATGACACAGGGGCAATTCCATATATAAATACCCCCAGATTTTATAGCTTTTTGATGGATTCTGGGACTTACTCTGTTTTTAGCAGTGAGAGATGCACAGGGATTTCAAGTCCTAGACTCACTCCATCACTTTACAATGGAACAAGGAGAAGGAGGAAGTTGCAGTACACTGTGAGCATAAGGGGTGGGGAACTGGCCCCAGTGAGCACACAGACAGATTATCATGGTTTCCTTCAATCTATATAATCACGAATATCATGGTATATATTTCTAGCAGTTTTGAATGTTTTTTCACCTTTCCTACGTAATGTGAACTGAATGACCTCATGTCAAAAAGGGGTGTATATATTCCCTATAATTGCCACTGATGGTGAATCTACATCACTGGTAAAAGAAAGGTTACATGGCGCCAGCCATGTAGATCCTTTATTTCTGTATTCCATTTAAAGGGATCCTGTCATGGGAAAAAAAAATTTTTCAAAATGTATCAGTTAATAGTGCTGCTCCAGAAGAATTCTGCACTGAAATCCATTTCTCCAAAGAGCAAACAGATTTTTTTATATTTCATTTTGAAATCTGACATGGGGCTAGACATATTGTCAATTTCCCAGATGCCCCAAGTCATGTGACTTGTGCTCTGATAAACTTCAATCACTCTTTACTGCTGTACTGCAAGTTGGAGTGAAAGCACCCCCTCCCTTTCCCCCACCCAGCAGCCTAACAACAGACCAATGGGAAGGTAACCAGATAACAGCTCCCTAACACAAGATAACAGCTGCCTGGTAGATCTAAGAACAACACTCAATAGTAAAACCCATGTCCCACTGTGTACTATTCAGTTACATTGAGAAGGAAAAACAACAGCCTGCCAGAAAGCAGTTCCCTCCTGAAGTGCTGGCACAAGTCACATGACTGGGGCAGCTGGGAAATTGACTAAATGTCTAGCCCCATGTCAGATTTCAAAACTGAATATTAAAAAATCTGTTTGCTCTTTTGAGAAATGGATTTCAGTGCAGAAGTCTATTGGAGCAGCACTACTAACTGATGCATTTAAAAAAAACATGTTTTCCCATGACAGTTTCCCTTTAAATATGACAAAATGTGTTGCAAGGTGGTTAAAGGGTTAACTTAGCATCACCTTTAATGCCTTTTTTCAACATCTGTGTGACATGAGCCCCACAAGCTGGGAGCATGGCGTGCCATGGGCTGATCTCGACATACTGAGCTGCAACAAACGTGGTTTTTCCAGTGGGGCGACTGCTCTTTGGTGTTCTGAGAGGCAGGAGAATAGGCAGCCAGTCATTAATTGCTTTGGTTTTCACAGATCTGTAAAATGGGACTTTAATATCTCTGACATGAATAATTAAGGGCTGCATCTGGTGCTGAGCGTGCAGCCGGGGATTTGGGAGGGGGGGGGGGGGGGGGGGGTCGCTGGTTACAGAAATAAAGGGGAAGCAGAGGCTGGATAAAATGTAATAACCAGGGGCTTTTCAGCAGTTATGCAACGGGGAAGAGGTGTATCTGCTCCTATAAGGTTTAATTACCCATGGAGGCAATCTCTCCAATCAGAACCCTCCCTCCTCGGCTGCAACAGATACTGCTACAAACTACTGCTTAAACACAGACTCCCCATCATTACTTCATAAAACGTAGTGTGTCCAAATCAGATGACCAACAGGGATAAGACAAGGCACAGCATAGGGGTAGTGATGGGGGAATTTATTCGCCCGGAGCGAATTCGTGACAAATTCATGTGATTGGCCGCCGGAAAATAAATTTGCGAAACACCAGGGAAAATTCGCCTGGTGAAAACTCACCAGCCTCTCGTTTTGGACGCAGGTGTCTGTTTTTTCAAAAATGAAATGCTGGAGGAGTTGTGCAAACTTGTTACCGTTTCCCAAATTTCCTTAGAAATTCGGCAAATCGAAATGCCCTATATTCACCCATCACTACATGGGGGTATCCTGGATTTTGCAGGGCATTGATCTGTCACTCAAGAGCCCATTGCTAGGTTGACAGTGTTGTCCCTATACAAAAAATCGACTGATTAAGAATACTGCCTCTATAGGAACTTACCCCTGGGGCCGCAGACCCTGCAGCAGACAGATGATTGGTGCAGGAGCCAGCAGAACCGTTGCTCTTTGATCTTGCACTATTTGTTGCCAGTAAACTAAGTAAATGCAGCGTTGCATAGATTGAAGGGAAAACAGTAAGGTCTCCTCATAGCCGGCACAGAAAGATCGCATAGATCTCAAGTTTGGGGACCAGCTGAGGAGAAGGAAGGGAAAGGGGAACAGCTGATTTTACTGATGCATAAACATCAGAGGGGACAGAAGGAATGTACAGCATAGCTATGCGCCATTGCACCAGCATAAAGGAATTCACAACATGTTCTGAATATGGGGATAAATAAAAGATATATAGTGAATAAAGTACCCCCTCTTGTAAAATATAAGGATATTATAAGTTACCGAGGAGTTTTATGACCATATAAAAACACGAGGCCGAAGGTCATGGAACTCCGAGGTAACTTCTAATATCCTCATATTTTGCAACAGGGGGTACTTTATTTATTATAATACACAAGTTTCAGGGAGTCATGTGACAGAAATGACATCAGAACTCACCGTTTATAACTGATGACATCAGAACTCACCGTTTATAAGGATATCATTTACAAGATATTTACGGATTTTGTGTATTATAAGGGGTTATCTACTTAGACCAGAAGTGCAAGAGTACTAAGCTCAATTTTGGGCCCCTTAGTGGTCATTTGGAATTGGCTTGTGTCCTCACTGCACTCTGCATCTCGCACTGGGTAACAAAATCTGCATTTGGTGGGAAGTACAGCATTGGCTCAACTCAAACTCAACTGGTGCTCCCATTTTGCACCACTGAATGTACAGTATATTGCACCTAGCACAGGCATGAATAGAACAGAGGGATACAAGGAAGCCTGGCTGACACTATGCAGATGTGGCTGTCCTATCCAACCACCAAATCCCCATTAGGAACAATGATTTGCACCATACACATTATAGCGCACATGTACGGTATTCTGAGAAATCATATGGGAAAGCGAAAACGGAGCTTTGCATGTAAACAAATCATTAATGGCATTTCCATTGGTATCTTTCCAACAGGTTTCTGAAACGGCGCATGTTGTGCCCACATTGCACCAAACTGTTTTCATGGAAACCTGAGTTAAGTAATGGCTCATCTGCACCATTGTTAACATCACGTGTCCAATAATTAGCATGCAACATAGACTCTCATCTGCAAATCTATCAACATTCACTAGACTAGACTGGGGACTTCAGAATACAATGAATTCCCTTTTGGAGATTTCAATGGCAAACTCTCCTTTAAACTGCTAGAACCAATGGGTTGACATGCAGCAGAGATTGTAGATCTAGGCAGTAAAAATGATATCATAAAAGGTGATGGAAAGCACAATGTTAGAAGATGGAATTGTTGTTTTGGAACCATTTATGTGCCTTTTTTATTCATGACAGTGGTCACTCTCCTTTACACGGCTAAAGATTAATCCTTTAGCAGTTGGACTGAGTCAGTTCATCCACTTCTCTATAAATTCAGTGCCCTTGAAAATATGGTTTGGATTATGCACGATTAATATCAAAAGCCTCACAGCTGAAGAAAATCATGTCCTGCCGAAATCACTTGCAGATGTCCCACTGGTGTTGTTGGAATTATTACATTTGGTACATTGCTATTTTTTGCTCAGCCGTCATCCTAAAGCATGTATTTATAATTAAGGCTACATATGTGGAGTGTCTGGTGCCTTTGTTTCTGGACTGTAAAGTAATTGAAACACTGAAGATTATATTAAGATGTTACATTAACAAAAGAAAGTCGTTAGTCAGTGTATATGGAGAGTGATTTAGAGCATTGGGGGAATGCAAACGTGCACTGCGTGTCATCTACGCCTTGACTGAGTGTGTTTATTCCATTCCTGGTTACATAAGATGGACAGATACAGCACAAATAAAAGGGGTGAGAAGGGACAACGCTGTCTAGTCACCAGTTTGTAAACTATAGGGGTTTCAAAGGAAACTATCACTAAATGCAACCAAAATTTAAAGTGAAGATCCAAAAAGAATTAGATAGCATTTATGAAGAATGATATACACCAGTGGTTATCTAATGTGAGGCTCACTTTGAAGGCCCAAAACACAGGTATAAGGTGAAAATTAAGGTTGAGGCCTTTTGTACTATTGTAAGTATCCTAGGAACAGAGTGATGATTAAGACCATGGTTTCTTAATGTGTAACCTTGTTATGAGCTAAGACAGTGGTTCCCAAACTATGAGGCCACTCCCCTAAGTGGGGACCCATAGCCTTTGTTGAAGGACACAGACCAATTAGGAGAGATTTGAAAATAATATCTTTTTTTCTCTCTTACCAGAAGGTCCAGGTTGAAGATCAGTTAGAATGAAATTTTTCGGGTGAACACTTATTTGCCTTCCTAGATATTCTTATTCTTACGTTAAGGGGTCCCAACCAAATGTTCCTTCCAAATAAGGGAATATTATTGTGAGAACAATATGGCATATACATACTATACTATACTATACATACTGTACAAGCTCTGTTGCATATTTGGCACCTATTTACACAATATATGGAGCAGCGAGGAAGGACCTAAAGTGTTCTGAAGTAGATGTAGAAATTTCCATAATATTCAAATTACAATAGAAAGGATTGGGAATCTTGAGTATCTGCCTTGATATGTGCAGTTAAGCGTCTCAGTTTTCATTCTCTGGAATTAATTTACACAATTTGCTCACTGCCAGTGCTAAGGGAAATGCAAATGCCTTTCTTATAACCATTCCCTACTACTGTCAGAACTGAAGAAAGAGAAAATTAGTTCAGATAAAAAAGTTTTAGGGTGGATATTACACTAGCGCCATAAGTTCAGCTTATGAATCCTTAGTTGTCTTTATATCCTTGTATACTCATTGATTCTCATATTAGCCCGGATAATAACTCGTGCTTTCTTTCTGACTATGTTTGCTCCAATTAGCACTGAATACAAAAAAGGGTGACAGTAGCAGTAACACCTTCTTCTCCAACATTTCTCTCAAACTGTCAGGCAGATAAGTGTGAAGATCGGCACAGTCTGTATCGCCGTGTCATGACTCCCTTCCTAAATTTCCCCAAACACAAACATTGCAGGAGTTTTAAAGGGCGATGGCCGGGCCACGGGTGCTGTCTCGTTGTTAAGACAAATCAAAAGTCTTCTGTGAAAGAAGTGGGATTAGACATCAAGCCTCATTTACCGACTAAAAGCTCTAGTGCAAAATTGTGCACATATTCTACCTGCGGCCAATGTGCCACATCAGCCTAAGAAGGTCATAGTCTTGACAAAATGTAGGCTTTTGGGAAAATTATTCCAGAGACAAACTGCCTCTTCTTCGGATGACTGATCTCCCTGAAAAGCCTTCCCACCTGCCAGTGTAATGTAAATCGCAGGAGGGATGGCACTCAGAGTGCTTTGTTTTTCGAAGTTGCCCAAAGTTTCCTCGTGAGGCAAATTCAAGAAACGAAGTGCTCCTAGTGCCATCCTGCTGGCGATTTACATTCTAGCAGGTGACAAGGCTTTTCAGGGAAATTATTTGCCCAAAGAAGAGGCTATTTGTGGCTGGTTGACTAATATCCCAGAAATCTTAGCGTCTAACCCTTAAATAAGAGAAATTAAAATGAATAACTTTCCCAAAAACCCAACATTTTGTCCAGGCTATGACCTTCTTCTATTCTTGCTCCCTTTGCAGACTGCAGCTGGATCCCCCACAACATATTTAAATGCCATATTATTTAAAATTGAAGCTCTCGTTGGGTCAACTCAGTGTTTTTATTTAATTTTGACCAAGTTTGACATTTTAGAGGTGTTCAAATTCAAATTTTTCAGAAAGAATTTTCTAGTGACTTTTTGATGAGAACTCATCAATATCCAGAATTTCCTATGGCAGGTGAATCTGTTTAATTCAAACCAAGAGCAAAAATTAGATTTTATTATATGAATATTATTCCCTGTAAAGGTTTTAATGAAATTTAGAAATCAATAAAAGTGATTTACGGTTTTGTTGGGATTTTCAAGTCATCGGTTTCACTTTCCTTCAACATCGGTGATTTTCATTTGGTCAAAAGCTACTGCAATTTAAAGTGGAATTAACTAGGAATTTTCTCCTTGTGTGCAAGCGTGCAGGTGAAATTGCCGGCAATGCTCTCCTCTTGCAGTGTCCTCATGGTTGACGGCAGCACTTGAATATATGAGCTCCCTCTATCAAATCAAGTACAACTTTGGGTCTTTGAAGTTTAAAACCCATTGTAAATTCCTTGAAGTCAGAACTACTTCCTCTTATATTAGCATGTTAACAAGCTTTGGAATACGGACAGACCTTACAAGAAGACGCAGCTGGGTGCTCCCCAGATCTGTCATTTAATGAATACCAGAACCTCTAACTCTACCAGCCCGAGAGGTTGTTTACAAACCCAACAGGAAGGACCCACTGCCTGAGCCACGGCAGTGTGTTCTGCATCAAGCACTTGGTATCAATTAAGAGAGGAAATGCCAGCATTCTTCAAATGACTTATATAGTCAAGAAAGTCAAGAGCCTGTGTTGTGGGGCTGCCAGCCTGATAAAACCCAAAATTTTCTACAAACATATTTAATAATTTCCTGTTGATTAAAGTAAACAAAGGAAAAAAAGGAAAAATCAAGAAAAGATCTTGATTACAGGAAATTTCTTTTTTTTTTTTTTATAAGAAAATTTTCAAAGCCTAAAGGGAAATTCAAGGGAAACCTTGTAACCATTCAACCAGTCATGTACAGTATCTAGAAGTTATTGGCAAAAATGGTTTCTCTTTATCCATGATCCATCGGTCTCTATCTCAAGCATCGAGTCAGGGCAATCGGATCGATTTGCACCAAGGTGGAGTCTTTTCCTGATTAATATTTACTGAAATAACCAGCTAGGGTGCTTGAGCTGGAAGATTCCGTGCATACAAAATGATTTCTGCCAACTCTTTGAAGCTTCTACCAGTTGACTCTTGAACTGGTCTGACCGGATCACACAGATTCTGAGAAAAAGGCCTGGGATTCCAATCATTGCTAGTTCTCTCCACTATGCTCTCTAATTTAACTGAGCCATATCCTTATATAAAACTCAGGTTCTGCATTGGGATTGGGCATCACACGGGCAAAGGGCAAATTACCTATTTCTTAATAGATACTTAGATATCTACAGCCTATGTAATGCCCCCCCCCCCCAACACTGGACATTTAATGTCCCAACTGTGGCCAATCCATGACAAGGGGCTGTGCTGATTGAGATCCAGTAACCAATGGCAACCAAACATCAGTTGCCTTTTCTCTGGTCTAGAAGAGTTAGAATACTGTTATTGGTTGCTATGTGTTAACAAATTCTGTATGGATGAAGCTCCCTCTAAACTGTGCAACTTTAAGTACAGTTATGGGATCCATTATCCGGAAAACTGCTACCCAGAAATCTCCAAATTACAGGAAGGTCATTTTAACCAAATAATCATTTATAAAAAAAATATTTCCTTTTCCCCTTTAATAAGAAGACATTAACTTATAGTTGATCCAAACTAAGATAGAATTCATCTTTTTTGGAGGCAAAACAATTCTATTGGGTTTAATTAATATAAAATATTCATTAGTAGACTTAAGGTATGCAGATTCAAATTATGGAAAGACCCCTAATGTTTTAAACCCCATTTTGAATAACAGGTTCCACACCTGTAAAACTTAAAGGACCAGCAACATAATTTTTTTTCATGAAAAAATTCATTAGTGTAGAACGAAAAAAAAAAAAACTACAGAGACATACCTTTAAATCGCTAAGTCTTTATTAAGAAATACCGAAACTCCCTTGTGCTCCTCTTCAGAAAAGGTGATCTGGAGATCCATCGTGCGGTGCTTGATTTCTCATCCCTGCTTTCCTTATAGGAAATAGCCAGGGAGGAGAAATTGAGCGCCGGATGATGGATCGTTGCTGTGTCGCCTTTTCTGAAGAGGAGCACAAGCGGACTTTCAGTAAGTTATTTCTTAATAAAGACTTAGGGGCAGATTTACTAAATTCGTGTGAATTATTCGAATTGAAAAAAATTCGAATTTTCGTTTGGGCTACTTCGACCATCGAATTTGCAATTGGTCAAATTCAAAAATTCAAATTTGATAGTCGAAGTACTAGTAGATTAAACCTACCGAATTGCTATATAACCCTATGGGAAGCATCCATACAATTTTTCCAAGTTTTTTTGATCGTAAAAAAAAAATTAGATCGAATAGTTAAAATCGTTCGATTTTATCGATCGATCGAATTATTCCTATTCGTCGTTCGATAAATCGAATTGCGGTAAAGCCCCTCGAATTCGAACTTTTTTAATTCGATGCAAATTCGATGGTCGAATTCGACCCGCCCCTTAGTGATTTAAAAGTTTAATGTGTCTCTGTGGTTTTTTTTCGTTCTACACTAACAAATTAAATTTAAATTTATTAAAATAATTGACATTACTGATTCTTTAAGCTAAAACCCCATGCATTACTGGACCTCAATCATGACCCTTGTAGACCTTCTTACCAGGTTCTTCACGAGGACCTAATATATGTATTTTTACTCCCAAAGCAGAAATATATTTTACCCTTCGCCCTGAAACATTTCTCATGGTGATGCAGCCATGTCACACCTACCTGAATGGGAAACTCACTTGGGTTTACTTACAAACACTGGGCAAACTGAAACAAGTGCAAAAATTGCAGCCAATCAGCAATTTCCTTAGACATGTCTACTGCAGAAAGAATAATGAAAGCAAAGCTCTGATTGGTTGCAGAATGGCCCTATGTGAGACAGTTAGTGGAAATGCGCAAATCACGGTTACCAAACAGAGGCTGCATTGTCCTTATACTGTACTTACACTTTCATAACATTTTACTTTTTATCTGGTATTTACACAATACATTAAAATATAATAAAGAAAAATATTAAAATATTCTTTTTTTGGCAAAATCAGGTGAGTATTAACAAACACTTATTTCAAATGTAAAGTTGCTGAACGCCCCATAAGCGATGGGTCAATAAATAATTGAAGAGGCAACGTTTGCTTTTTGTAATAGAAGCAAAATATCACTTCAAACGCCATTTGTAGCCTCGCTCCGGCCTTCCACATGCACTTAATTATTTACAGCTCTCTGTTATCTGAAAATTCTGTTAGGCCTGGAGACATCAGCAATTATTGTATTAATCTCAACTGTATACAATGCAATTAACTGTTTTTGTTACAGACACACATGCCTCTCCATAATCTGGAAATAAAGAAGGGTATATGGGAGGAAATCTGCTTTGCTTTTACCAGAATATTACTGGAGGCTGAAGAGTGCAGCACAGGAGCAGTTATAAAATCTATTTATTGCCATTTACACTGGTTTTAACCCAACATTGTCTCTCTGTTCTTTAAGAGGGAATAACATGACAAAGGAAAATAACATGGTAGCTCCTTATCCATATTGTAATAATCTATCCCCTGCTGTAAATTATAAACATATTAGAAGTCACTGAGGGGTTCCATGACCATATAAAGGCACAAGGCTGCAGGCTGGGAACTCTGAGTATCACTCATGTATTATAAGGGATAATGTACCCCCTATTGTAAATCATAAGGATATTAGAAGTCACTGAGGGGTTCCATGACCATATAAAGGCACAAGGCTGCAAGCCTTATACAGGGAACTATGAGTATCACTCATGTATTATAGGATGTACCCCCTACTGTAAATGATAAGGATATTAGAAGTCACTGAGGGGTTGTTCTGTG
>CM044447.1:13124203-13147871 GCA_024363595.1 Xenopus borealis | reverse complement strand
ATTGTGCTTAGTACAGGGAATACCTATGCTGCCATAGTTTTATGGGATTTCTCTGTACAGGCAATGATGGCATTGGACTTGGACTTAAAGGGGTTGCTGGGAGATTTTATCCTTCATTTAGGATTTCCTTCCTGCATACCATGTTCTCTATTTCTAAACCTGTTTGAGAGCTGAAACCTGACAGACCCATAATGCACCACACCCTCGTATATCTGATGCAGTTACCACCTTTGCTGGGAGACTACTCCAGTGCACTGCATAAGTATGCCTTAGGCGTGGCATGTTGCTCTTATTAATATAATCCTAAACCAGTTTTCTGCCAAGATCTAGAAAGCAGAATTATGCTGACTCTCTCTAAACGGCATGAAACTCAATAGGCTCAAAGAAGATGAAAGAGAAAATGACAGATTGTGGTTATGGGTGCGGTTCATTTGACATTTTCACAAGAAAAAAATCTTCCTGGATTGTGAGGAACCAGTTATTCAACTGAGCCCTCAGCAGTGGACATGACGAGGGACGTCCCCCTTCACTGTCCCGCGGAAATATTCTGAGTGAAAGTATAAAGTATTCAATTACATTTACTTCCATAATGAATAAAAATGGTTTGGAATGAAGCAAGATCTATTGCATTTTAAATAAAAAAAATACACGTTGCTACCAATTTTTATTTTTAAATTTTTTAACTAATATAAAATTAATTAAAATATTTTTTACTAAATTTAAAAAAAAAACTTTTTATACATTAAAAACATCAAGTTATTTTTAAAAATATAAAATAAAACATGAAAAAGGATGAAACATAGCAACTAATCAGCAGGTAATGTTTACTGGTTGCCATTACATCACCCTGAAAACTTTTTAATTTTTATTTTTGAAATGTAATTTTAAAAAAAAGTTTCAATACATTTTTTTTTAAAGAAACAATTTTTTTTAAAATTACAAATTTGCATTAAAAAAAAATAAAAAATGTTGAATAGTGATGGGTGATTTTGTCCGTTTTGCCAAAAATTTTCCAGTAAAATTAATGAAATGGCAGAAAAACTTGCAAAATGGGACATTTGATGTCGACAACAATTTGCAGGCGTATAAATTGGCGCCAGCGACAGTTTTGACACTGGCAACAATTTCACGTGCATCTATTTTGTCTTATTGTATTGGTAAATGGACACGCTCTAAATTGTCACCGGCATCAAAATATTTTGTGACACGATGCGATTTTTTTTCATCCGTTTCACAAATTATTTCACCGGCCGCAAAACGGGCAAATTCGCTTCAAATTCACGGCTGTCGAATACGTTTGCCCATCACTAATGGTGAAGCATAAAAATTGAACAGAAAAGTTCCTAATGGGGAAAGACAGGATTTTTTCCAGGTATGGCACCTGTTAGCCACAATCGGTACCTGGACTTTTCCTGGAGTTTGTGTATTTTGGATAACCATAGCTTAAATGAACTAAAAAATAATATGAACATTAAGGGGAAGATTTATCAAGGGTCAAAAAGTATAAAAATTCAAATTTCGAGCTATTTTTGTGTACTTCAATTTGAATTTACAAAAAAATTTAATTTTGAAATTTATCATGTACTGTCTCTTTAAAAATTTGACTTCGACCATTAACCATCTAAAACCTGACAAATTGCTGTTTTAGCCTATGGGGGACCTCCTAGAACCCATTTGGAGTCAATTGGTGGATTGGTGAAAAACAGCTTCAAATCCAATTCAATAGAATATGATGTTACTTCGATTTGAATGATTCGATTTCGGATGAAAACAGCCTATTCACCTAAACATTTTTTTTTTAATTAGAATTTCAAATTAATGGGAGTTTAAAAATTCGACCATTGATAAATCTGCCCCTAAGGGTTTTCTTTTTATTAAAGTCAGAATGAAAAGTAAAAAAAAAAAAAAGTTTTGTATGCTATAAAATCCAATTTTTTTGTGGAAAAAAAAATAATTTTCAAGATCATGGGGCAGATTTACTATTGGTCGAATTCGAGGGTTGAAAAACCCTCAAATTCGACCATCGAATTTAAAGGGGAAGTAAAATCCTTCGAATCCGAATATCGAATTCGAAGGATTTTACCACTATTCGATTGGTCAAATATTTTTTAATAAAATTATCAGAAAATTGTGAATTTTGATGAATATTGTTACCCTTATTGTTTTATCCCCAATAAGGATTCGTTATATCTTAGTTTGAATCAAGTACAAGCTACGGTTTTATTATTATTATAAATTAAAAAAGGAAATCATTTTTTAAAATGTGAATTATTTGATTATAATGGGAAATGGTCTTCCTTTAATTCGGATTCCGGATAACGGATCCTATACCTGTAACAAAATATTCATAGAATTCATTTACAAATATGTCAAAAATGTTTTTTAGAGGGATTTAAAATGAAACGCTGTAGGAAAATGGAGTCTCCCTGGAGTGATTTTTTTTTTAACTTTTATCGAAATAATTATTTTTAAAATTTCTAAAAAAAATTGTGAGGGGTTTAAAATAAAAAAAAACTGCAGAAGGAAATCATAACATCTTCTTGTCTTCTCCGGTCGCCCTTGTCCCTGTTTGACTTGATCCCATCACCGATGTTCACTTTCCGCTCTTGACCTATTCTGTCCATTTGAACAAAAGCAGAAGTGCGTGGAGTTGTCTCTTTGCGTTGCTCGTACCCATCTGCGCTGCTGAAACCTTAAAACAAGCTGAAAGAAGTGACAAGGAGGCTCCTCTCTGTGCTGGGGACTGATTTGTTATGATTTTATTCCCTCTCTATTTTCGGATGGAGAGAGAATGGGATGTGTCATAACTCGGTTGGAGAAATCTGCCGAATGCCGATCCTTCCCTCATTCAAGCCAAGCCAGGTGCTGTCAATCTTAGGTAGAGCGCTGGACGGAAAATGTGCCACTCAGGTTACAGGTTTAGATTTTTGTGTCTAGATAGTAGGTTTTAGTGATGGGGGAATCGGCAAATTTTTATTGAATTTCTAGAGAAATTTGTGAAACAGCGACAAAATTCACAAAACACTGCATCAAAAACGAGACGCCTGCAAATTTTTCGCCAGGCGAAATTTCTCCAGCGTTTCTCGAATTGCCGTGAATTCATTGCAGGTGAATAAATTCGCCCATCACTAGTAGGTTTCCAAATTTTTATAACTAAAGTTTTTGCAGCCTAAAAATACGGAGAAACGGAAACAATGGAGTCCTAACTTTTCACATGAACTGAACCATGTAACAACCAGAGATGTCTTTTTTTCTACAAAAAAGAAAGCAATCAAAGACGCTGGCACAATAAGGGGCAGATTTACTAAATTCGTGTGAAGGATTCGAATATTCGCTCGAATTGTCTATTTTCGATTGTGCGACTATTCGAATATACAATTTAAGTATTTTCGACCATCGAATATGGAATATTCGGTCACATCGAATAGATCGAATAGATCGAATAAATATATATTCCATCGCTCGACTATTCGGCGGTCGAATAAGCAGCCCTTAAAATTTTTATTCGACTGCCTGCTTCGCCAGATTGAACCTACCGAATTGCATTAGAAGCCTATGGGAAGCCCCCATAGGCTTTTTCTTAAGTTTTCGTATCGAATTTTATTCGTATGATCGAACTCTGCGAATATGTGATTTGTACAAATTTTTTGAGCAAAATCATTCGATCGTATGATTTTGGCCAATATTCGAATATTTTATTCGATTTTGGTGAATATTTATTCGTCTCGACAATTCGACCCTTAGTAAATCTGCACCTAAATGTAAATTGCAAATTTCATTGAAGGGTCTTAATTCCCATTCACTGCCTCTCCGGACCAGCAGAATTTTGTCTATACAGAAATGTCCAAATATCTTAAATATAAATCAACTCAGGCTGGCCCCCCTTGCTCATATCAGGTAGTAGATATACAATACAGAAACAGGGTAACCCTGCTATAGTCCCAAGGGTACCCAGGGCACAAATAAGCACTCACCCCAAATCTCCCCCTAACTGACCTTCAGACTGGGCCCCCTTAGCTCATAACAAGGTTACAGATATATAGAAACATTGGGGTGTCACCCTGCTATAGTTCCAGGGGTACCCAGGGTACAAATAAGCACTCACCCCAAATCTCACCCTGATTGTCCTACAAGCTGATCCTTCTAATCCACTGATTTGGGAGTTCCAAAGGGATTCAGCTTCACAGATTGACAACCATGACAGAAACAGTACAAGCATATAACATAAAGAGCACGGGGAAGAGATAACTTACCTTTATCACTTATAGTTATAAACCCACTTGTGAGCCTTTGGCCACAACAACTCACTCCCTGACAAGAAGCAGACAGAAACCATGAATATTTACCCCCTAATTCAAAAGGGTTAAAAGTTGTAAGAATCCAGACTGCTCCAGAGCAGATGTTTATTCTACAATAATTCAGCTCCACTGCAGCTCCCAAGCTCTTAAAGTCTAAAAATCACATTGAAATACTTGGGTCGGTGCCACAAATGCGTGTGTATACAGAGTGTGTGTGTGTGTGCATGGAGGGTGGATAGATGACAGAAGAGGATCGTTCTGAGAATGCTTTTCATACTGTTCTATTTATACCAAACACAACTGAACTGTACAAATTGGTAGGAGGTTAGAATTTAGAACAAACAGTGTCAGAGCGGCTTAATCACACAATGGTTATTATATGGATTAAAGGGGATCTCCACCCAAAAATTGTTTTCCTAATGAAAGAAAATCTTATTCCAAGCATCTTTCCATTATACATGAACTAAAAAACATTAATTTGTTTCAAAGTTATGTGTAAGTGGAATTAACATTTCTGCACTGCTAGTTCTGACTCCCCAAGCAATGTTTTCTAAACCAGCATATGGACAGACCTGGAGGATATAACTGACCACTGCTACATGGTTTCAAGAGTCAGAACTGAAAGGGATTAAACAATTGCATTTCTAAATCTTTTTAGAACCACTAAAAATGTTTTCATGCTCGTATATTGAAAATGTGCTTAGAATGACATTTTTTCTCTATTTTCTCCCCTTGAAAATGTTTCCTGTTAAAATCTTATAAAAGTGGATGGAGAGCTGTGAGATTTGCGTCAGACGAAGTTCGCTTCCACCCTTTATTCAACAGGTTTTGAATTTGCAATGGAGTCTTAAATGTGGAGCACATCTTAAAAAGGGCATCCAATGAGATTAGAGGAACGTGGAGCATGTAATTTCAATAATATGACTTGCATGAGTGCACATGACCTATCAATAGATTCCACAGCTTTTCCAAAAAGAGCTCTGTATGTTGTTTATAACTTCATCAGTGCTGCCTGTGCTCTCAGGGATCATATTTATATAGGGGAGTAAATGAGTTTGGGAAATGAGTTTGATCAAATATATTCTTCACTTCTTACACTGACCCTGGGGATTCTTGGAGGAGTGTACAACTAGAGTATTTTTTATTTTCCCAATTTCTGTAGTGTTTCATGCCGTTTTTAATTAAAAGAACCAAATGCAGCGTTGGGTTTGGGGTTTTGGAAGAACCTAAGCATTTTTTGTAAGATTTATCATTATTACTCACCGTCAGGGGATCAGATATAGGGCAAGGAAAGGAAAAGAAATAAAATCCCATTTTTACTTTCTTTAATGAAAAAGAAATCTATCTCCAATATACTTTGATTTAAAAATGTGTACCGTTTTTATAAGAAACCTGACTGTATGCAGTGAAATTCTCCCTTCATTTAGTGCTGTGGATAGGAATTGTCAGACGTTCCCTAACTTCTGGCAGGGAAACAATCATACTTATGAACAGCAGGGGGAGCCCCTGCCTTACTTACCAGCCATGGAGAACTCAAGCAGCTTTGTTTTTTGATCATTTATGATGATCCCTAAGAAGCCCAGACCGCACTGAGCATGTGTATGTAGTCTAGTCTTGCAAAGATGTATAACAAAGTTACAAGATGACAGCCCCCTGTGGCCAACTTTGAAAGCATAAATCATTTGTTTGATTAGGCTTGTGGTGCAGTAAGTTCATGTTTATGTTTATTATACAAAATACAGCATTTCTAGCCTTATTCTATTTTATACTTTCCTTGACCTGGAGTGCTGGAGTATTGTTTATAGAGTTCATATTTTTGTTGAATCAATTCTTTTTCCACAATCCCTTTAAACCATTTTTTTTTTAAATTAGATCTGGAAAAAGAATTGCCTTTTATTTCTTTTTTTTCTGAGATTGTAGGAGAAAAATGTGACTGAATATAAAGGGCACAGTATAGTCAACCCCCTTCCTTGAGTAATAATAAATCAATCCTTTTAGTGGAGAATCCAATTCTTAACATTTTTTAGATGACTCAATATCTGGGAATTTTGCTCAGAACTAGCAAATTCGAATTCGAAAGTTGGTTCTGTATTCGTCTGAATCTTTTCAGGAGGAGCCGGTATTCAACAGAATTCAGCTGCATCCCTAGAAAAAGTAGGGTATTTGGAAAACTGTTTTCCAGAAAGCTCTAATTTACAATAAGGCTGTCTCCCCCATTTTATCCAAATTATCCAAATTGTTTCCTTTCCTTTTTCTGTGTAATAATAAAACAGTTCCTTGTACTTGATCCCAACTAAGATATAATGAATCCTTATTGGAAGCAAAGGGGCAAATTCACTTAAGCGAAAATGCGCTAGCGAAAGCTTCACTGGCGTTCACCGCACTTCGCCAGTCCGCCACGAATTCACAAAAATGCGAATTTGCCAGGTCTGACCTGGCGAAGAAAAGCCTAGCGCAAGAGGTAACGTTGAGTAAAATTGGCATCTCAGTGAATTAGCGTAGTTACGTCCCTTCGTCAGTGCGCAACTTCGTCTGGCGTAAGGGTGCGAAGTTGCACTAGTCTATCTACTTCGCTAGCGAATTTTAGCCAGAGTCTAACTTAGTAACTTTGCGATGTTGCGAATTGACGTCACGCTGGCGAATTAGCGCTAGCGTTAGACACTTCAAGCATTAGTGAATATGCCCCATAACCTATTCGGTTTATTTAATGTTAACGTGATTATCTGGTAGACTGTGAATATCCCAATTATGGAAATTGTGGAAAATCCCAGGTCCAGAGTATTCTGGATAACAGCTTCCATATCAATGTACATTTGTACAAACCCCATTTATAAGGTTTATATAGTGAATATGTCCCACTTAAATTCTCAAAAAGGTTCAAAGGATCTCAAATATTTGAGACACCTGTCTCCTGAAAAATCCAATTAAGCTGAGAATTTAAAATATTTAGAATATCTGAGAAAAATTTTTACCATTTTGAGATGAGACTTTAAGGGGAAATAAACAGCAAATAAGTCTAATATTTGGTTTTCAATGTGTTTGGAATCATATTTAGGGGCTCTGGGCATGGACAATCAACTTTGTGGGACAATACGCAATGGTATGGATTTGCCTGGATGACATTCTGATGAAATGTATGTTTAATTTACAGGCAGAATGTGAAATGACCTCTAGTGTTTATACATTGAATGAGGGATAATTGTCAAATCTCTATGGAGACACCACACTATAGTTCCCTCCTTGACATGTCACTCCGCAGAAACAATTGTAGGTTACGAATACACCTGTCAGATCTTTCACCCTCCTTGTTGCTGAGAGTCAGCCGGCAGGTATTTGATCGTACTCTTATTTTGGTTTCACAGTAAAATGGCAAAACAAAATAAACTCCTGTATACGGATACGGAACGCCTACAACAACAACAAAACACAGAGAGGAACATTCCCCAGCCACTGTCATCTTTGTGATGAGTTGAAGTCAATGAGAATGAAGGGAAGGAGCTTATTGGGGTTAAAGGTTTATTGCAGTAAAATTGGGCAAAAAATTTCAAAACAAACTCTTCAAAAGAACTAGGGAAAGTTCCAACTTGTGCTTCTATGGGTCTTATTTCTGCAAAGACAAAATCTGTGAAAGAAAAACAAAACGTTACCGTTTCATAGTTAAATTGGGTTGAAAAAAGACAAAGTCCATCAAGTTCAACCCCTTCAAATGAAAACCCTGCATCCATACACACGCCTCAATACTTTACCATAACTTATATATGCCCATAGCTATAGTAACTGTAGAGTTTAGTATCACAATAGCCTTTGATAATATGTCTGTCCAAGAAATCATCACAACATCACCCGGCAGTGCATTCCACAACCTCACTGTCCTCACTGTGAAGAACCACCTACTCTGCTTCTAATGAAAGTCCTTTTCTTCTAGTCTGAAGGGGTGGCCTCTGGTGATCCTCTTTATGGGTAAAAAGCTCCCCTGATATTTGTCTATAATGTCCTCTAATATATTTGTAAAGTGTAATCATGTCCCCTCGCAAGCGCATTTTTTCCAGAGAAAACAACCCCAACCTGGACAGTCTCCCAGTCTCATAATTTAAGTCTTCCCTCATCCCTCTAACCAGTTTAGTTGCACTTAGTCTCTGCACTCTCTCCAGCTCATTTACATCCCTCCTAAGGACTGGAGTCCAAAACTGCACTGCATACTCCAGATGAGGCCTTACTAGGGATCTATAAAGAGGCATAATTACGTTCATCCTTTGAGTTTATGCCATTTTTTATGCAAGACAACCGTTATTGTATTGGGATTGGTCTGTCTAATGGGTTATCAGATTAAGATGTTATTACAGATAAACTAGGGGGACTTTCAATATCCTTTGATTCATAGCTACTACATTTTAGTTTTTGGACAATTTTTTACCTTTAATGGGGTAGTAAACCCTTCTGCACTGTACTAATCAACCAAACTTTACTCAGTTGTTGCTGGACTGCAAATCCCATAATAATGTAACATATAGTGAAGGTTGAGGTTTGCTGGGAGCTGTAGTCCACCAACATCAAGGTTGTATTCTTAAACCAATATTGCACAATAAAACATCCCCAAATCTCCACGGCCAGTGACTGCATTAAAATACTCCAATGAGAATCCCAGTTGATCTGTATCAAACTGGCTCCCAGTTCTTTGTTCCTGTAATTGGAGTTGGAAGCTTTAAGCACAGTTTCCCATCATTGAACAAGTCTGTCCTTCATCCCCATGTCTGATTCCAATGTAATATAATGAAGAAATAAGATGGCATAATTATCTCTATATGTAGGCCAGTTTTTTGCACTTATAATGAAGTTTTTGATCTTTTGCATCTATAATTATGGTTTTCTTCAATAAAAAACTAGGGGGTGCTGGGGGTGGCATTACAGTTGGGTTTACAACTCTTTTAATCCATATGCTGCTTTTTTATAAGAGACTTGAGTTCTTATTGATCAGGTAAAGATTCCCCTAAGAAACTGACTCCAACGCAAGTCAGTGGTTTGCAATGCCCAGTTCCAAAACTGCATGAGTGAGTTGCTTGCAGCAGGAATGCAGACGTTGGGTTGATTGAGCACACAAATTAATCATTTATAGCTCGAAAACTCCAAGAAAAAATTGTGAAGCCAATTAGTGGATAGAAACATTATACATTCATGTTTCAAGTTAAGACTGTTCTTTTTTTTTTTTATAAAAATGGGGTCACTTTCGGCAACTAGTTGACAAACATGGTAGTTTTGTGTCTAGAAATTATTTTCTGGGTCCATGGTCAAGTTCCTGGTGGGTATTGCTTGACATGTCTGACTTGATTTCTGACTTCTCTGTGACAGGCTCTCTGGGTCACCCAGAACCCAAGGGCAGCCCCAGGAATGCGTGCTACATGACTGGCTAATTTAATTAAAGTGGATCTTCCAGGCCGTGTGTTATGAAGGGAGAAGGAGATACAGTATCAAGACAGCCCTTGGCTTTCGAAATAGAGGCTCACTTCTGAATGATGTTCCACCAAGTCACTTCCGCGGATTTTCACAAGCAGACAGCCATTGCTCCGAGCAACCCTAAAATGGTTTATATGTTTGGGGGTGCTCTGCGTATGATGTACATGGCAGTGATGCTTGGCTTAGACCAGAATAATGTGACCTCTCAGTGTTAACACTTTACAGGCCAGAATGGATGTCTGGAAAAAGTCTTATGAAACAAATAGTCCCCCTAGTTTCCATTTAATTATAGCCTCAGCTTAAATGACATTTTTTCTGTCTACAACCATAATGTTTTATATATAATATATATATATATATATATATATATATATATATATATATAAATTCATAGGACATGACCACTTTCCATTAAGCTACCTTATAGCTGCCCCTGTGATGACAAATACCGAAATGTTGGAACACTGTTTGCTCTTTCAGCAGCCTGGTTGCTAGGATCCAAATTACCCCAGCAACCACGCATTGATTTGAATTAGACACTGGGATATGAATAGGAGAGGGACTGAATAAGACACTGAAATGAAGAAGAGAGGGACTGAATAGAAAGATGAGTAAAAAGTAGCAATAACAATAAGGGGATTATTTACTAACTCGAGAAATTTATCTGGTCAAGCTTTTTGGGGCAAAAACTTGAATTTTTCATGGAAAAAAAACAGCAGTAAAAAGCCTGAATCTGAAAATCCGCCATTTCAGACCTGTCGAGGTCCTGTATAAGTCAATGGGAGAGGCTCCTATCTCAGTTTTAAGTTATCATGGTCTACACTGAGTTTAGCCCAAAAATATAGCTTTTTGGGGGTTTTCGAGAAAAAAACTCAAAAAAATCTAGCAATTCAGGAAAAAAAAAGCAGAAAAATTTGAGCGATCTTGATCTTATCGACTTTTTCTACAATTCTATTAATTCATTTTATTAATAAATAAGGTCAAATCAAGCATGGGAGTTTTGTTGTGTGTATTTTTTTTAAAATAAAATATGAAATAAGTTCGGATTGTAGTAAATGACCCCCTAAATATGTAGCCTTACAGAGCCTTTGTTTTTAAGATGAGGTCAGTGACCCCCATTTCAAAGCTGGAAGAAGTTAGAAGAAGAAGGCAAATAATTAAAAAACTGTAAAAATAAATAATGAAGTCCAACTGAAAAGGTTGCAATTGGAATTAGTTCATATATATATATATATATATACATATATATATATATATATATATACATATATATCGATACACCATGTACAAATAAATACATGTTGCACAGCTGATGTATTATTCCCTTGATAAAGGCCCCAATGATGGCCGAAACGTATACATAATTTTTTTTTTTTTTTACACCTTTTAGTGTTCTTGTGGCATTGATCAGGGCCATACAAGGGCCAAAAAAATCTGAATTTCTGCCCTGAGCAAATCCCACCTTGCACTCTCTCAATGAATAAGGGGCTATGGAAACATCTAGACACTTCCCCAGAAATGGACCAAAGCCTGACCCCTGAGCCAAATTGGGAATATAGTGGTACAAAGTAGGTAAAACCCTAGTGAACAAGGATCACCAACAAAGATTCTAGGCAGCAAAATAACTGTGTATCTCCTGACATGGCCCATTAAACGCCAGTAAAAGGTTTAACCGTACCAATGAGTCTATCGGGTTTAACCTGCTGCACTTTGGATGAGGCTATTAAATGTAGCAAGTCAAACTGGTTTCGGTCCATAAACTGTGAAAAGAAGCAAAAAAAAGAGAAGCTGTGATTCTTTTGTGAATGTGTGCCTGGAGGTGCTGGTCTAATGACCACAAGAAGGAGGTTACACAGAGATAAGCTTGTTACAGTAGGGTGGGTACAGTTATCATTAGTCTATGAGAAGAACCCTGGTGAGTAGGTCCTTCCACATTTAAGGTGGGCATACACGTAGAGATCCGCTCGTTTGACGATGTTGCCTAACAAGCGGATCTCTCTCTGATATGCCCTTGAGGATTAAAGCTAGTGCAGCTTTTAATTATAAGGAAAAGAAGTTACTGGAGGACAGGTCCAATTGAGTATTGAATACAAGCAATAACAGGTGTAATTATCCAAGTGAATGAACCTATTTACCTATTCATGCAAATGAGACATAATACAAGGCATACACATCTTTATCTGATATGGCCAACAACACACTAAGGTAATTATTATGATCCAATAGTTTGGCCCTGAAAACCAGATCATAATGAAGCCTATAAAGATCCACTGGAAGAGGACTACATCAACAGGCCAATGTGATCTTTACAGGACTGGCCTACATGATATTGTCTTAAGCATTTTTTTTTTTTGCTGGGTGTATTTAATTAATGGATTCAGCAAGTGCCATTAACCTACCGAGGAAGGGATATAATGTTGCATCACTAGGACTCCCAGCAAAGTATATTTCTGGGAAACCCCCCATCCATGCAGTTGGGCGAGAGTTCAACTTTGCTCCTCTAATATTAAAACAATTATACTCTTTATTCTGCAAGCGAATACCTACCATAATCATCCCTCCATTAAAGGTACAACCCACTTTCCAGCCTCTTCCCGACAGCAAAGCAAGATATGGATCTGCTACTGGAGCTCGGAGGGAGAGTGGAATGTTACCACTAATACTGACAAATTTTTGGATTTTATCTTCTTCTGTAGACCTGACAGAAAAAGCTGTTGCAGAGATTACTATCTAATCGTGGTGCCCTGGGGGCAGGATGTTAAAAAGTTATCTGAGTGTGACAACTGAGACCTAGCATTGGAATTTACACCAGCCGGACTAATGTTTATTCTTTGTATCCTTAGACTGGAGAAGAAGGCCTCCAATTAATGTATGTCCTCGGAAGACATCAACTTCTAAATCAACTCCACTATCTGAAAGAGTTTGTAGGTTCTCCCCATGTCTTTGGTTTTCTACCAGGCACCCAGATTCCCTCCTACACTGCAAATGCAAACAGGCTTCTGATAAAACTGGACCCAGAGCATGTGATAGATTGCAAGCTCCAATAGGAGAGGATCTGAATAATGAACAATCTCTGTAAAGAGCTGTGGGATATGTTGCTATATGAATAAAGAATAATAATAATAATATATATATATATTGCAACTCATTCTTGATGTGCATTATATTTTATACCATCATCATGTGACCATTAAAAC
This sequence comes from Xenopus borealis, assembly GCA_024363595.1. Taxonomy (NCBI): domain Eukaryota; kingdom Metazoa; phylum Chordata; class Amphibia; order Anura; family Pipidae; genus Xenopus; species Xenopus borealis. The sequence continues at coordinate 13,134,925 of CM044447.1, read as the reverse complement.
AATTTGTTTCAAGAAGACTTTATTAATTTAGTTGCTTGTATTTTTTTTTCATGATACTGTATTATTGCAACTGGCAAATGCATGAATTCTATTCCAAGCCGGGTCTCATTTTTAACAGTAAATATGGGAATCACCACTCATTTCTTACTTTGTCCCTGTTTATGGTTTTTTACACAGTCCCCAAGGGCTCATAAATGGGTTTTATAAGCAGCTAGGACTTTGACAGACTGACAAGTTTTTTTTTTGTTCAGTTTTATGGCAGGGATTAAAGGAATCCATAAATAACCCAATAAATAGCATTTTACTTGCTGGTAGTAACCAAGAACTTAAAACTACAAGGCAGAGGGATAATGGTTGCTTATGACAGAAAAACCCTCAGAAAATCCCGATTCCCCTAGCTCCCAGTTATATTTGTGGGTATTGTTTTGTTAAGAAACCTCCTGAACCATCATGCATATCCACCAAGAAAAGACTAGAAATTGAGAAGCAGGAATATGTACTTTTGAAGGAAAGGTACTCTTATATGCAACCATTGGCAACCACGTGTGCTGCAAGCTCTTCAGCCAAAAGTGAAATCAGCCTTATTGATGTTTCTATTTTCTGTCCATGAAACCAGTATAAACGCATGGCTCAACATATGCAGCAGTGCTTTCCAATTTGCATCAGTCCATATAGGTGAGTGCTGCAGTATGCCGTACCTTAACTATGAGAAACTTGGAGCCTCAAGGGTCAGAGGTAGGTGGCGCTATTTGATGATGATGAATGATGATATGGTAAGCAAAATGGCAGCTCCCAATTACTCATATGATTATATGTTCATGAACTGGCCATATTTACCCAGTAAAGCTCTTGTTCAATTATGTCAATTTAACCTACAATAGGCAGAAAATGTTTTTCATTTGTATAAGGTTTATTTTACCTGTAGCTCTTTTGCAGTTCTGTGCTAACATATGAAATTAGAAGAATTGGAAGAATGGTGTGGGAGGAGAAAAGGCATGGGGCAGAGAGTTGTTTGTTTTTAGGTAAGGAATAAGCTGAATGGGAAACTTAAGAAGACTGAAAGGAAAGTATGGGAAGAGGTGGAATAAGAACTGATTTAAAGTAGGTGCAAATGGAAAACAGCAACAGTAATAATAGGGAAGCAGAGAGTGAGATGCAAATGATTTATTGGAAGAAGATAAAAGCATTGGCAAGATAATGTGGAGTAGTGACTGAAGGGGGTAAAAAGGGGGTTGGTGTAGGGTCAAAAAGGATCAGAGAGTGGAGTAAGAATAGTGATGGTAGGGGGAAAGAATAAAGATAATTGGTTTGGCAAGAAGGGGAAGAATTGCAAGAAGTGAGTAGATGAGTGAACAACAAAGGAGATTAATAAAGGAAAGGAGAAAAGGTAATTTATTTGCTGCAGAGGAGAGCAGACATGGGGCAGCAGAGTGGGACATGAAAAGTCCAAGGTATACAAAAATGGAGAACAAAGTGCAATGAGGGGCTTATATGGGACAGGTAGGAAGCAGGGGCAAAATTAGAGGAGTTGGCTGACAAAAGAGAATATAAGGGTAGACGTGGCAAGTAGAGGAGAAACAATTTTAGTAGGAAGGAATGAAAGAAGAAGCAGTGAAGAAGATTGAGTAGGAAGACGAGTCAATGTAAAGAAAAAAAGAGGAAGAAATAAAGATATCATTTGGAGAGGAATGGAATAGGGGGACAATGATGGACCTGGAAGCAAAATTAAGGAGGAACAAGTCATGATTGGTTTGGAGTGAAGGGTATGGGAGCAGGGAGTGAAAAGAATAAATCAAGGGTTAGGGGTCAATGACAAGTGGAGAGGAGTAGAGAGAGAAGAGGAGGAAAGGGAGTCAATGAAAGAGAAGTGGCAGTAGTAAGAGTGGCGGGCGGGCTGGCATGAGGAAGGTGTAGATAGAGGTTGTATAAGATGGGCATTGGTTGGAGTGGAGAAGGGCAGTAACAAAAGAACAAAGCAAATGGGAGAAAGACAGGAGGAGCTTATGTATGAAAAGATGAGTGAGAGAAAGATTAGGTTGCTTGTGCAATGTAAGGGTTAAGAGGAGCTGAGTAAAGGGGTGAGATGCTGAGCAGTCTGCGCAGGTATTGTTGGGTGAGTCAGATTATTTTGGGAAGGGCTCAGCAGAGAAGACACAGCTGCAGCACAAAGTATATGGGCAGGTTCCAACCTCTCTCCCGCTGTGATTTTCCTGTGAGTAAAATTCAGTGTTTATTGGGGCTCCTCTGATACATTCCCAATCCTCTGTGACTCACGACTTTCCTGAAAATACAATGGTGACACATTTCCCGTCAAAACGGCGTCTGTGAATCAGAAAAGTGCATTGTATACTGAATGCATAGGAATGTGGGCAATATGCAAGCAGTGTGATTTGCTTGATGAGCAACTGGGTTTTATAGAACCAGAGTTTCTGGGAATTCCTAATTACCTGCTCATATACACTGAACTCCCTGCACGGGATCACTAAGAAGCAACCAGTGCAGATCTTGCATTATAGCCAGTGTAATAAGCGCTTCTGAAAATCAGGTTGATGATCTTCAACCAGCGGATCTAATTGTTGCTCAACTATAACTCATTGAATTTACATGCTGGTATTGGCATGTAACAGCAGGGCTCCTGGGTTCAATTCTGACCAGAGCACCAGAGAAATGATTTCATAATCTCAAATTTCTTCAAGGTATCATTTTATTAATTGGTGATTGACATTTGTACGTCCCATTGCACCATGTTGGCCATTGCATTTGCAGATGAAGAGGAGCTGCAGCTCCTCCAATCTTTTTAAGCCTGAATGAACGAAACAACAGCTAGGTGATCACACCATGTATGACCCTTCTCATTGTATCTGTTATGTCTACCAACCTACTGTACAGGATTGGCCTATGAATGGCCACCTTAACATTAGTGAGTTAAGTGAGTAGTGAGTTACTACCTAGTGTATAAGTGCACGGTGTTCCCAAACATTGTCCACACACAGATCTAGTGCAGGTACAGAAGAGAACACATTGGTGCAAGCACTCTTTATCTATGGCCTTCTGAAGGGTGCAATTCTGCACCGATTTTTTGGTCCTAGCACTGTACTGTGCAGATCATCCCCTCAAGTGATCTTTCATATAATTTGAAGTAGTTGGTTCCAAACTACTCATACAGCAAAACGGGTAAAGTGCAGCTTCATCGTAATCTTCCTTCTGGTTCTCAGCCATCCATCCAGGTGACCAATACATGGCTCACATTTGTCAGAGACACGGTGCAGGGAATTCTGAGGGGGGGGGGGAGTGACAGAAAGAAAAAGAATGGGGTAATGAAATGTTCAAAGGAGATCAAAGGGCTCGAGTGTTTATGACAAGCAAGAATGGGGAAACAGAGGTGGATGCAGGGATCACTATCAGTGATTATTATCTGACTGCATGATGGGCGTGGAAGTCATTCTAGTGCAGATTTTGCCTCATGCTGTGTTGGCTGTTGGCTGATACAAGATCTTCCACCGGGTATGAAAAGATTCATAGTAATTGCAGTTAGGGTGGGGCCCCCATCCTTTGTACATTTTGAAAGGGACACTGGGAAAGTAAAAAACCATATCATTATCTTCAGATGTGGGGTTTTTGTTGGACAAACTCTTCCTTTTGTTGGCCAGTTTCTAGACCTTTAAATGGGACCTGAACTAAAAGAAAGTCCAAAAACCGCTGCACTATAGAATATTGACAGAAGTATCTTACTTGTAGCCACTTGGAACACAGCATATAAACACCAATACAAATCTCCCAAAAATGTCACTCATCGCCTAAGAATCCTGTAACCAAGTTGCCAAAAAATCTGTGGGTAACAGCACTATGATTACACAACTGGAACCATTCCCAACATGAAACGTTATCAGATTATCAGATTCTCAACATTATCAGATACCTCTCAGCATCGTGTTTACACCGCCTTGTTAATCCAAGGTCTCCTTCTGTTTGGCAGGTTCTGCTTGCCCTAAAGCCATACTGATAAGGATAAGCTTTCTAATAATCTCCTTCCTTATGTGGTGTGAAACATGGAAAATCCAAACAATTCCCGCTGAGCAGCAGACCCAGTAGCTGGAAAGCCTGAAAAACCATTTTATCTTGTATCTCATAACTCTTGAACAAAGATACGACACATATTGCCAAGATTTCCTACTGACTCACTTCAGTATTCCAGCTCAAGAAGTTTGGGCCTAGAGGGCAGATCAACATCAGGGATGGTAAAAAGTTTATAGGTTCATGTACTTTATTTTCTGTTGTCCCTTTCAGATCATAACAAGGTTATAGATATATATATAGAAGTACAGGGGTAATACTCACCCTGCAAGGGGTACCCAAGGTACAAATAAACACTCACCCCAAATCTCATCCTTACTGACCTTTAGTCAAAGACCCCTATTGCATAACAAGGTTACAGATATATAGAAACTTTGGGGTAACAGTCACCCTGCTATAGTTCCAGGGGTAACCATGGCGGAACTACTGGGGGTGGAGAGGGTGCGGTTGGGCCAGGGTTCATACCCCCTCAGGGCCCCCCGGCAGCTCTCCTGCCACTGAATCTGGGCTGAAAACTGCGTATGGAGGCGGGCCCGGCTGCACGCCCTGCACCAGGGCCCGCCCCCTCTAGTTACATAACTGACAGGTCTACTTACCTTGCTAACACCAATATTGTCAAGAGTTTAAATAGCTTTATGCTGATTCTAGGGAGTACAAAAAGGTATTACCCTGGTTGATGTATATGTCAGGAGGGTGTGACTTGCATGAGGTTTGGAGACACAGATATGACACTGCCATGTGGTATGTAATTAATGTATTCATTTAACACAAGATTCTTTTAAGTTTGGTGAATCTGCACAAATAAATGCCTGAAGTGAGATAACGTGCGTTTGTTTTTGGATTGATTGCTTTGTGCTTTTGGACCCAAGTGCGTTGGTCACGCTAAGACAGCATATAACCATATTATCCATTATATTTAAAGGCATCCAACAATCTCTGATCCAACTCCCTTGACCACAATGTTCTCAAAGGATGACAAGGAGCGATGCAGGTGAAATCAGGTAGGGTTAGCAGGGAAGGGCCACAGATCAATAATTGAGATGACTCAGCACGTGTTTCATTATATAAAACGTTGTTCTATTTGCCCAAGGAGAGAGCCTTTTACTTATAAAAACATAATCCGTGTCACACGCCGATCAGAACAAATTCCAAACTATTTTCGCAGAGATTATGACTTCTCATCCGAATTCACGATTAAATATTTTCTTTTTAAAGACACGTCCACTTACCCTTAAAAAAATGTTTATGTTCTTGCAATGAGAGAAGTTTGCCTTTGCCTGTGTTTGACTTCTTTATGGTACATCTTTTGGCAAGTGCACCCGGCGCTGTTTGCTTTGCCTTTCCTCCACATTGACTAAGAAAATTGTTTTTTTATACGGAGTCAATAAGCAAATCACTTCTTAATGGGTCATGGGGAAAGCAGAGCCTGTTGCAACAAGTCTTGCATTTAGCCCTGTCACCATTCCTAAGTGTTTGCAGGTAAATCCTTGTGTATTTGGAGAGTTACCTGGGCTTATCATATAAACCTGCCTCATATGTCTTCCCAAAGCATTTACTCTCTCTCTCTCTCTCTCTCTCTCTCTCTCTCTCTCTCTCGCCAAAATATATAGGGAACTGAGGGGTTGTTCTGTGACCATTAGTGATGGGCGAATTCCCGCAATCGCCACCAGCGAATAAATTCGGGAAACGCCAGCGAACATTTGACTGGTGAAAATTCGCTGGCTTGAAAAAAAACGTAAAAAATTACGCAACATGTCAAAAAACGAGACGCGACTTGTTTCGCGAATTTTTCACCAATTCGCAAATTTCGCTGGAAATTCGTGAATTTTTGGGCGAAGCAAAACGGGATAGATTCGCCTATCTTTAGTGACCATATAAAGGCACAAGGCACAAGGCTGAGTTATACAGGGAACTCTGAGTATCACTCATGGATTATAAGGGATAATGTACCCCCTACTGTAAATGATAAGGATATTAGAAGTCACTGAGGGGTTGTTCTGTGACCATATAAAGGCACGAGGCTGCAGGCTGAGTTAAACAGGGAACTCTGAGGGTCAAATTCACTAAAGCGCGAAGCGTCTAATGCTAGTGCTTATTCGCCAGCGTGACGTCATTTTGCAACTTCGCCAATTCACTAACAGTGTCCCTGGTGAAAATTCGTTAGCGAAGTAGATAGACTAGCGCAACTTCCCACCCTTACGCCAGGCGAATTTGTGCACTGACGAAGGGATTTAACTACGCTAATTCAAAATGCAACAGTTAATAGTGCCGCTCCAGCAGAATTGTGCACTGAAATCCATTTCTCAAAAGAGCAAACAGATTTTTTTATATTTCATTTTGAAATCTGACATGGGGCTAGACATACTGTCAATTTCCCAGCTGCCCCTGGTCATATGACTTGTGCTCTGATAAACTTCAATCACTCTTTACTGCTGTACTGCAAGTTGGAGTGATATCAACCCCTCCCTTTCCCCCACCCAGTAGCCTAACAACAGAACAATGAGAAGGTAACCAGATAACAGCTCCCTAACACAAGATAACAGCTGCCTGGTAGATCTAAGAACAGCACTCAATAGTAAAACCCAAGTCCCACTGCGTACTATTCAGTTACATTGAGAAGGAAAAATAACAGCCTGCCAGAAAGCAGTTCCCTCCTAAAGTGCTGGCACAAGTCACATGACCAGGGGCAGCTGGGAAATTGACATAATGGCTAGCCCCATGTCAGATTTCAAAACTTATTATTAAAAAAAAGAGAGAGAGAGAGAGAGAGTAAATGCTTTGGGAAGGCATATGAGGCAGGTTTATATGATAAGCCCAGGTGCACTCGCACAGAGATACATATAAATATAGATTCTCACATTAAACTGTTGCAATTAATAAAACTGCTGACACTGATTTTTGTTTCAAGTTTTATTAAGTCTGTATTGGGAAAGAAAAGATCACATGGCACGACTTCAAAGCCTGAGCATGAGGGAGAACAGAAAGGGTGAGACAACCTTTGGGTGGGAACTGGGTGTTATCAGGCTTTTTATGGGAACAGTAGAAAAGACTTGCATTGCTACTGCAACCAACTGAACCAATTCAAATCAATGCATGGTTGCTAGGGTAATTTAGAACCTAACAACCAGATTGATGATATTGCAAACTGGAGAGCTGCTGAATAAAAATCTAAATAAATAAAAAACCACAAATAATATAAGAAATAAATATTTTAAATAAATAAACTGAAAACCAATTGCAAATTGTCTCAGATTTTCGCTCTCTACATCATACCAAACATTTATTTAAAGGTGAACAACCTCTTTAAGGTATTGAGATCCAAATTACAGAATTTTTTATTCAGCACCTCTCCAGTTTGCAGTTTCTGTTATCATGTTGCTAGGGTCCATCAAGGATTTACCATGCACTGATTAGAATAAAAGATGTGAATATGAATTGGAGAGTTGGGTAATAAAAAGTAGCAGTAACAATAAATGTTTAGCCTTACAGAAAACTGGAAAGAGTCTGAAGAAGAAGGCATATAATAAAAAAAAACTATAAAAATATAAATAATGAAGAGCAGCTGAAACGTTGCTTCGAATTGGCCATTCTATAACATACTAAAAGTTGACTTAAAGGTGAAGACACCTGATCATCAGCTCATGCATAAATGGCTTTCAGCTGGACATCTTCACCCTACCCCCCCCCCCCAGCTAGCACCCTCACTGCTCATCATGTCACCCCAAAATATAGGTCTGCCTCATGAATATATGACTGGCTGGAATGTCAATCTACTCTCAACGATGCCACTCCCGTCTGCATGCTTCATCTTGATCTCAGGAATCTCAACAAACACTGGGAATCAACAGCCCTGCACCCACATCCCAATCACTGGACCTCAAACACACATAAAGAGCACAGAAAGAGTCTTTCTTCTTTAACTAAACACTGATTGGTAGGCTGTCCTGGAGCCCATTCCAGCGGGTGCTTTTGAATATGCTCAACATCAGATTGGGGTGGGGTGGCCTGCACACCCCGTTCTGGGACCCCTGTCCACAACCCCCTCGACCACCTCCACTGGCCCATTCCCCCCCGCCTCAACCACAGAGCAAAGCTAGACATATTGTCAGTTTCCGAGGATCCCTCAGTCATGAGATTTGTGCTCTGATAAACTTCAGTCACTCTTTACTGCTATATATGAATAGGGAACTGTTCAGTTAAAGCTCAAAACATAGTAATAATTATTATAATGGGGTTGGCTTACCCTAAAGAAATTGGGGATCCAGGTGCACAAAGCCCCAGACGTCCAGCTCAAAAAAGTCAATGTAACTTCAAAGTAAATGGTGCTGGGCTGACACTAACCGGAACACACTCCAAAAAATAGATGTAGTAAAAAAAGATATTTATTGGAACAAAAACATCACTTCGAGAACCTTACGCGTTTCATGCCTTGGAGGCACGTAATCATAGGCTGTGATTAAGGGGCAGATTTACTAAATTCACATGAAGGATTCGAAGTTCGATCGAATTTTCGAATTCTCGAATGTTTTTGAACACCACTTCGACCAGTGAATTTTGAAAATTCGATCGAATCGAATGACTCTAATAAAAATCTATTCGAATATTTGACTATTCGACAGTCGAATAACTTCCCCTTTAAATTTTTATTCGGCTGCCTAGTTTGCCAGATTCGACCTGCCGAAGTGGTTTTAGCGAATTTTGAGGGAATAAAAAAAATGAAATCGAATGGTTAAAATCGTTCGATTCGAACGAGTTTTTCGTTTGATCGAATTTTCACTATTCGATCGTTCAACCAATCAAATAGTGGTAAAATCCTTCGAATTCAAATTCAAATGGATTTTAATTCCCATGGTCAAATTCGACCCTTAGTAAATCTGCCCCTAAGTTTCTCCAAGGCACAAAACGCGTAAGGCTTTCGCTGTGATGTTTTTGTTCCAATAAATATCTTTTTTTTACTACATCTGTTTTTTGGAATGTGTTCCGGTTAGTGCCAGCCCAGCACCATTTACTTTGAAGTTCCACTCTTTACTGCTGTACTGCAAATTGGAGTGAAATCACCTCCCCTTCCCTCCCAGCATCCCACCAGCAGACCAGTGGGAAGGTAACCAGAAAGCAGATCCCTAACACAAGATAACAGTAGATCTAAGAACAGCACTCAATAGTAAAAACCTATGTCCATACATCAGTTACAATGAGTAGATGAAACAACAGCCAGAAAGCAGTTCCGTAGTGCAGAACTGGCTCTTTCTGAAAGCACATGACCAGGCATAACGACCTGAGATAGCTGCTTACAAACCAATATTACAACTAAAACAATACACTTATTGATTCAGGAATTACATTTTATATGGTAGAGGGAATTATTTGCAGTATACACTGAAATTTAGAAATAAAAACTACACAATACAAATCATGCTAGAAACCCATTAATAAACTCCAGCATGCTATATCCCCACAATGCTTCTACACAGGTAATCTGGTAATCACTTAACGTCTGATAGAGTGTGCAAAGTCAGAACCAGCAGTGCAGAGAACAGAGTCAGATCTTCTTTCTTTGTGTTTTTGTTCCATGAATCGCAATGGAGTCAATTCATTGACATGGGCCCAGCGCACATCTGCAACAGGAACTCACTCCCGATACAGGGCCCCGGGCCCCCTGCAGCTGCTGGGTCTGCTTCCTTTATAGTTACACCACTGTCACCTGCCATTCAGGATCAGCCTTACAACTGGTTGCTATAGGTTACTAGACCTGCAGAAACATATTGAGGTTGGCGAATTCAAATGTATACATTCGGAAATTCATAGTATTCATGTGGCTACCCAAGAGGCCAGGTTTTAACTGCTTTTTCATTAGAATTCATTAGAGGTTTGTTAATACTGTAAATCTGAGTTTTGAAGACTAAAAAAAAAAATATATATATATATATATATTTATGATCACATTAATTTCTTTTGCTGCAGTTTTTGTGATCTTTTTAAATACAGGAATGGGATCCGTTATCCGGGAACCCATCATCCAGAAAGCTCCACATTACGGAAAGGCCGCCTCCCAGTGTCGGACTGGCTCTGTGGGACACCAGGAAAAACCCCGGTGGGCCCCGCAGAGCCAGACACCCCTCTCCCAATCCTAATTTAGAAAGGAAAAACACGGCGACGCTCGCTGCATTGATACGCGGCGCCGTGCAGTGACGTCAACGTCTGGCGGGGCCATTGCTATATGTGAGGGGGGGCCCTGGACACAGTCCCGGTGGGCTCTGGGCCCCCAAGTCTGACCCTGCCACCTCCCATAGATTTTATCCAACTAATCAAAACTGTTAAAAATAATTAAATTTTTCTGTGTACTAATAAAACAGTTGCTTGTACTTGATCCTCCCAACTAAGATATAATTAATACTTATCGGATGCAAAACCAGCTTATTGGGTTTATTTCATATTTATTATGATTGTCTAGTAGACTTAAGGTATGAAGATCCAAATTATGAAACGATCTGTTATCCGGAAAACCCCAGGTCCTGAGCATTCTGGATAACAGATCCCATACCTGTATATACCTGTATATCATGTGACTTGTGCCAGCACTTCAGGAGGGAACTGCTTTCTGGCATACCTGTTTATATATATATATATATTTTTTTTTTTTTTTTTTTT
>CM044447.1:13101919-13124146 GCA_024363595.1 Xenopus borealis | reverse complement strand
ATTTTTTTTTTTTTTTTTTGTTATCCAGAAACCCCGTTGTCTCCCATGGATTCTATTCTTATAAAATAATTAACATTATTAAAAATGATTTCCTTTTACTCTGTAGTCATAAAACTGTACTTTGTCCTTGACCCCAACATAAACATAAATAAAATGAGTTCTTGTTATAGGCAAAATAGGTTTAAATATTTGTTTTTATAATTCTATACCTTATCCGGAAACCCCAGCATTCTGGATAGAGGGTCTCATACCTTTATGAGATACGGTAGCTGAGATTGAACATTTCAGCTGATTTGCTCCGAATCTCCCATCGATTATTTCAGATTTATTTTTCAATTCTAGTTTTAACATCACAATTTCAATCATGTTTTAGCCCAACCAAAGGATGTTCTGAATGTTCTACCGTAGAAAACACATCTAAAACACACAGTGCCAAATAAAAAGTCTAGCTCAGTTCAAGGGAAATTACCGTAATCATGTAAAAATGCAGCCCTGCTAGGGAAAAAGTGTTCCTTTTTTTGGCAAGTCGGGTGTTTAAATAGACAGGCAGCAAATATCTACCTTTACTTTCATTGAAAAGCAATCTTTTTGGGTTGGGTAACAATGGGGATTTTTGGCACGCTGTCACTTTGTGGGAGTTGGCGCAGGATGTAAGACAATTGCAGTGATACATAAATCCTCAGCAAACTGATAGTGAGGCATACACCCATCTGAAAAATGTAAGTCACTAATAAATCCTGCCTTTTTAATAGGTACTGTACGTGGCTTCATGCTGAAGCTTGTCCTAATCCGCGCTCGCTCTTCCCCATCTTCAACAAGCGCAGGTGGAGGGGGGGGGTATTTATTTATTTCTGGCCTGAATTTAACTTTCTATGAAGCATGATTAACCATTTATTCACACGGAGAACAAGCACAGTGCTAGGAATATGTATCTGTAGATAGCAGATACATTAGATTGCTTCAAGTAAAGGGCTTGGAAGTGAGAAAATAAAAGGTTGGTCTAGTCCTGTGAATATTCTAATGTACTGATTGGCTGCTGGTTGGTCTAGTCCTGTGAATATTCTAATGTACTGATTGGCTGCTGGTTGGTCTAGTCCTGTGAATATTCTAATGTACTGATTGGCTGCTTGTTGGTTTAGGCCAGTGAATATTCTAATGTACTGATTGGCTGTTAGTTGGTCTAGTCCAGTGAATATTCTAATGTACTGATTAGCTGTTAGTTGGTCTAGTCCAGTGAATATTCTAATGTACCGATTAGCTGTTAGTTGGTCTAGTCCTGTGAATATTCTAATGTACTTATTGGCTGTTAGTTGGTCTAGTCCAGTGGCAGTGAGTATTCTAATGCACTGATTGGCTGCTAGTTGGTTTAATCCGGTGGATATTTTAATGTTCCGATTGGCTGCTGGTTGGTCTAGTCCTGTGAATATTCGAATGTACTGATTGGCTATTAGTTGGTCTAGTCCAGTGAATATTCTAATGCACTGATTGGCTGTTAGTCGGTCTAGTCCAGTGAATATTTTAATGTGCCGATTGGCTGCTGGTAGGTCTAGTTCTGTGAATATTTTAATGTACTTATTGGTTGCTAGTTGGTCTAGTCCTTTGAATATTGTAATGTACTGATTATTTGCTAGTTGGTCTAGTTATTATAATGTACTTAGTGGCTGCTGATTGGTCTAGTCCTGTGAATATTCTGTTATGATTGGCTACAGCATAGTCTAATGTTCTGATTGGCTGAGTGCGTCGCACGCTGCAGAGTATCATAATGCCTTTATATATATATATATACACTGTACATATAGTGAGAATGAAGGTACAGTTACAAAGTTTGGTTACAATGTTTCACCCTATCCATGAGCTGCTGCTTGTTAGAACAGTTTGGCAAGGAAGCTGCACCTACTTTGTAAATACAGCTGGGGCTGCCAGAACCCAGATCCCATCCTTTGTACCTGAAAGTCTCTGTGCTCGGCCAAAGCAAATAATTAGCAGTGGACTTTCATTTATCCAGCTGTCATGTCATACCCAAAAGGGAGCACTCTGTTACATTGATACAGGTATCTACTCTCTCTTTCCTTTCTTTCTGTTTCTTTCTTTCCATTACTTTCCTTCCTTTTCATTTCAGCAGAAAAGTGCCTTAAAGGGAAACTGTCATGGGAAAACATTTAAATGCATCAGTTAATATTGCTTCTCCAATAGACTTCTGCACTGAAATCCATTTCTCAAAAGAGCAAACAGATTTTTTTATATTCAGTTTTGAAATCTGACATGGGGCTAGCCATTTTGTCAATTTCCCAGCTGCCCCATTCATGTGACTTGTGCCAGCACTTCAGGAGGGAACTGCTTTCTGGCAGGCTGTTGTTTTTCCTTCTCAATGTAACTGAATAGTACGCAGTAGGACATGGGTTTTACTATTGAGTGCTGTTCTTAGATCTACCAGGCAGCTGTTGTCTTGTGTTAGGGAGCTGTTATCTGGTTACCTTCCCATTGTTCTTTTGTTAGGCTGCTGGGGGGAAAGGGAGGGGGTGATATCACTCCAACTTGCAGTACAGCAGTAAAGACTGATTGAAGTTTATCGGAGCACAAGTCACATGACTTGGGGCAGCAGGGAAATTGACAATATATCTAGCCCCATGTCAGATTTCAAAATGAAATATAAAAAAAATCTGTTCTGGTCTATTGAGAAATGGATTTCAATGCAGAATTCTTCTGGAACAGCCCTATTAACTGATGCATTTTGAAAAAGAAATTTTCCCATGACAGGATCCCTTTAAATTGCATCTACTTAAATCCTGAAACTAACAGTAAAGTGTAATGCTATAGAAACTCTGGAGAACTTCCCAACATCACAAAGTGGTTCTGAAAGAGGTTGTTCCCCTTTAAAATGTAGTGAGTGATATTCTGAGACAATTTGTAATTGGTTTTCATTTTCTATTATTTGTGTTTTTTGAGTTATTTAGCTTTTTATTCAGCAGTTCTCCAGTTTGCAATCTGGTTGCAAGAGTTCAAATTACCCTAGCAACCATGCTTTGATTGGAATATGAATAGGGGAGGGCCTAAATAGAAAGGTGAACAATCAGGTGCCAGAAACAATACATATGTAGCTTTACAGAGCATTTTTAAATTGGGGTCAGTGACCCCCATTTGAAAGCTGGAAAGAGTCGGAAGAGACTATAACAAATAAAAAATGAAGACCAATTGAAAAGTTTCTTAGAAGTAGCCATTCCATAACATGACCCCTATTTGCAAGTTGGAAAACATCAGAAGAAGGAAAATAAGTCAAAAACGTATTAAAAATGAAAAAGGAAGACCAATTGAAAAAGTTAATTTAAAGGTAAACCACCCCTTTATGATTACTGCATAAGAGAAAATGTATTTATTTATACACTAATCCTAAACGTTCGATTTATTGAAAAAGAAACGAAAGAGAAGACACATCCTTTCTACACCAAATGTTCATCATGGCACAATATCATATCATGGCTAATAAAGTGTGTTCCAATGGTTTACACTAATCTCACTTTAAAGGGGTGGTTCACCTTCAAGTTAACGTTTAGTATATTGTAGAAGGGCCAATTCTAAGAAATTTTTCAATTGGTCTTCATTATTTATTTTTCATAGTATTTTAATGATTTGCAATTTTCTTCTGTTTCTTTGCAGCTTTCAAATGGGGGTCACTGACACCATCTAAAAACAAATGCTCTGTAAGGCTACAAATGTATTGTTATTGTTACTTTTTATTTCTTATCATTCTATTCAGTTCCTCTCCTATTCATATTCCAGTCTCTTATTCAAATCAGGGTTGCTAGGGTAATTTGTACCTTAGAAACCAAATTGCTGACACTGCAAACTGGAGAGCTGCTGAATAAAAAGCTAAATAACTATAAAACCACAAACAATAAAAAATGAAAACCAATTGCAAATTGTCTCAGAATAAGACTCTCTACATTATAATAAAAGTTAACTCAAAGGTGAACAACCCCTTTAACTCGTCTTTGGGTAAGCCCGCTCCCCATAGGGGTACCAGCCAGCCCCACAGTTTGAGAAATTCTGTTCTATGAATCTGGAATTGAACAGAATTAAAACATAGATTGTAAATCGATTTGGGTTTGATCTAAAGTTCCAGCAAGTATTGGATCTTGGCGCGTCACTGCTGGAAGATGGGCAAAAGTATAACAGAAGTCTCAGGGTAAGGCAAGAGCTTTAGTAATGTTTTCTCCGTGACATTGTTCAATGTTTCTGGTAAAGGGAAGATCTTTTGATGTTTGCTTACAAAAGCAATTATGCAAGGAACACTCACCCCAAACACAGAACAGTTTATCCACCAACAATCAGAGCGACTGAAAAGTTTTACAGGAAACAATTCATTATTAATATCACGTATTTGTAAAGAGCCAATTCGTATCTGTAACCTTGTTATGAGCTAAGGGGGCCCAGCCTGAAGGCCAGTTAGGGGGGAGATTTGGGGTGAGTGCTTATTTGTACCCTGGGTACCCCTGGAACTATAGTGACACCCCAATGTTTCTATATATCTGTAACCTTGTTATGAGCTAAGGGGGCCCAGTCTGAAGGTCAGTTAGGGGGAGATTTGGGGTGAGTGATTATTTGTACCCTGGGTACCCCTGGAACTATAGCAGGGTGACACCCCAATGTTTCTATATATCTGTAACCTTGTTATGAGCTAAGGGGGCCCAGTCTGAAGGTCAGTTAGGGGGAGATTTGGGGTGAGTGCTTATTTGTGCCCTTTGTACCCTGGAACTATAGCATGGTGATGTTTAGACCACTGTCTATGTATATTTAACCTTATTGTGAGACATAGGTGTACCAAACATTATGAGAATTTCATAAGAGAGAAATTGCAAAACATTATGTTATGCTACTCATATATATGGCATTCACTTGAAGCCAGTCCATTTGTGGAATGGATATAATTGATCTAGACGATCTTCAATTAAATGAAGAAAAAAGTCACCTGCTTAAGAGAAAAAGGAGTCCTTTTACGTGAATTTTGCATTATAAATCAAGCATAAAGGCCAAATCTGAACATTGGCGCCAACTGCATACACAAATGGTATTGTGGAATTCTCAGAATATCATATCCAATAGCTTTTGTTTAACTTTCCCAAAGAACGAAAGCAATGTCCACAAGGCTTAGATGAAAAGACTCACTGCTTGGAATGTGTTTACATCTTTTCCCCTTTCTTATAAACTCTGCTTTTTTTCTTGATTATTATTGTTGTTATTATTATTATTTATTTATGTGTTTAAGGGAATGTAGATTACAGGCAACTGCCGTGGGTCTTGGGACCCAACGTATATCAGCTGCAAGTAGAAAAAATTAGAGAAACAATGGTGACTGCAGGACAAAGAGGAAAACCAAGGGGCAAGATAGAGACAGTAGTGGACAATGGAGACAGTAGGACAAGATGGAGACAGTAGAGAACAATGGAGACAGTAGGGCAAGATGGAGACAGTAGAGAACAATGGAGACAGTAGGACAAGATGGAGACAGTAGAGAACAATGGAGACAGTAGGACAAGATGGAGACAGTAGAGAACAATGGAGACAGTAGGACAAGATGGAGACAGTAGAGAACAATGGAGACAGTAGGGCAAGATGGAGACAGTAGAGAACAATGGAGACAGTAGGACAAGATGGAGAGAGTAGAGAACAATGGAGACAGTAGGACAAGATGGAGACAGTAGAGAACAAGGGAGACAGTAGGGCAAGATGGAGACAGTAGAGAACAATGGAGACAGTAGGACAAGATGGAGACAGTAGAGAACAAGGGAGACAGTAGGGCAAGATGGAGACAGTAGAGAACAAGGGAGACAGTAGGGCAAGATGGAGGGACTGGGGCAAAAGGATGGTAGAGGACAAAGGAACCAGTAAGTGAAGGCAGAGAGATGCAAACAGTAGAACAAGATGGAGACAGTTGGGCAACATGGAGACAGTGGGACAAGAAGAAGGCCAGACCATAGCGTAGGGTAACATGTATATAGTTTAGCAGAATTGAGTTAGTAGGGAAAAATGGACACAGATGTAGACAGTAGAGCAAGATGAGAAATGTAGAGCAAGATGGTAACAGAGACAATACAGAGACAGTACCGCAAGATGAAGAACGGACCATAGAGCAAGTCAGCAGGGCAAAATCAAGACAGTTGGACAAGATAGAGATGGTAGGACAAGATGCCAACCTTTGGACAGTAGAAATGCTAGGTTTAACAACTGGAGGCCATAGGCTGGACAGTTCTACTTAATAAATAATAGTGAACCAAAAGATTGTTTTGCTTGGTTCCCACTAAAATATACAGGTGATACACATACTTACCGTTGCCCTAATCCAAAGATACTCTAAGGGGCAGATTTACTATTATTCCCCAAAAAAAAAATCGATTATCCTCGATATTTGATTAGCATTCGATTTTCAAATGCTAATCGAATAGTTTTAGGCTCATTTGATGATCGAATAACAATCGAATAATGATCATTCGAATGAATTATTCGATCATTCGAATAATTTGTACGATCGAAGACTTTGATCATATGAATCCTATTCGATCAGGGCTTGGCCTCAGAAGCCTGTGGTAGTGCTCCCATAGGCTTCTATTACAATTCGGTAGGTCCAATCTGGCCAAGTAGGCAATCGAATAACTTTTAAAAATGAAATCCTTCGCTGAACGAATGATCGAATAATTAGATCGTTCGCTATTCGATGATCGAATAAGCCAAATTTGCATATTCGACCAATCAAATTTTTCCTACGATCGTTGTTCGATCGAATTCAATCGAGCTTCTATCTATTCACGTGAATTTAGTAAATCGTCCCCTAAGTCTGGCTGGGAATCCAAATACCCCACCATTTGCAATGATGATGAGATGGTACAAATGTTTCAAAACCAGGCAGTTTTGTTTTCCAAAAGGTTCTGTAGAAGCTGAGGTACTGTAGCCTAACTGGCCAATGCTAAATTCCCACCCTTCCTGGAAAACAGCTCAACTGGGTTACTTACCTTCTGGCCAGTTAGTAAAGGGTTAAATTGTAGCTGAAAGACAAGGTGATTTTCCCGTTTTATAATCACATTCTGCATTTCTTGTTCTCTCTCTCTCTTGTGTTTATTTTACAGGGGAAAGGCCTTTGTGAAACTCCCCAGATGATTGACACTCTGTGTCCTTGGTGCTTTCACTGGCGGCTGCAAAATTCTAGCTAAAAAGAAAAAAAAAAACTTTTTTTTTTCAGAAGTAAAACAAGAAATGTGGAATTTCCTGAAAAGCTGGATACAAGCTCAACAGGGTATGGGAGAGAACGCGTGAATGTATCGGACTGAATCGAGTTAGGAAGCATGTTTTAACTAGTCATGGTGTTCTCTCCCATGTTGGAATCTATGTTTAATGTCCACCAGTGATGTCAAATCACAAAATGGGACCGGATAAAAATGTTATGCGTATGTCAATAGATCTTAAAAAAATATGATTATATTTCTGCCTATTGTTTTATTTTAAATAATCTACATTTCTATAGTTAATGGGGTGCATTGAAAAGGGCACCTTGAACAATGGTTTCATTTTAAAGTTGAGCCCACCTCAGAGGATTTCCAGAGAAAAAGTATTATTCGAAACCTTTAAAGGGATCCTGTCATGGGAAAGAAAAAAATTTCAAAATGCATCAGTTAATAGTGCTGTTCCAGAAGAATCCTGCACTGAAATCCATTTGTACTACAAGTTGGAGTGATATCACCCCCCCCAGCAGCCTAACAACAGAACAATGGGAAGGTAACCAGATAACAGCTCCCTAACACAAGATAACAGCTGCCTGGTAGATCTAAGAACAACACTCAATAGTAAAACCCATGTCCCACTGCATACTATTCAGTTACATTGAGAAGGAAAAACAACAGCCTGCCAGAAAGCAGTTCCCTCCTAAAGTGCTGGCACAAGTCACATGACCAGGGGCAGCTGGGAAATTGACAAAATGACTAGCCCAATGTCAGATTTCAAAATTGAATATAAAAAAATCTGTTTGCTCTTTTGAGAAATGGATTTGAGTGCAGAAGTCTTCTGGAACAGCACTATTAACTGATGCATGTAAAAAAATGTTTTCCCATGACAATTTCCCTTTAAGTGTACGGCTTGTGCACCCAGAACCCATCTGTTTTCCAGCGGGTGCCATGTTTCACTTTAACCAAATTCATTGTCGTGATTGGAGAGTCAATCTTGCACAAAGACACAGAATGCCACTATCCTCAGCTCACTGAGTTTTCCCTTTGCCCACCCCAAAATAACCTATTATTGTTTGTATACAGATATTGCCTTAGATGGCTCCCCAGATATGTCAATCAGTTTAAGCCTTTTTCAGTATAAATCCTACCTATGTCCTTGTTTTCACATTTGCTTTGTTTATATCCCAAACACCTATTTGCCTTACCAACCCCTTTAAGAAACAGACATCAGGGTATTTTGTTTTTAACCGGTTCTTATTATGGGTGCCAGACCGCTGTAAACCTGCTGAGATTTGTCAAGGAAAACAAAAGCCTGGCAAAAGCAAGACAACTATAGGTACAGGTATGGGATCCATTATACAGAAACCCATTATCCAGAAAGCTCTGAATTGCAGAAAGGTTGTCTCCCATAGACTCCATTTTATCCAAATAATCAATATTTTTAAAAACAATTTCCTTTTTCTCTGGAATAATAAAACAGTTGCTTGATCCCAACTAAAATATAATGAATCCTTATTGGTAGCAAAACCAGCCTATTGGGTTTATTTCATGTTTACATGATGTTTCAGTAGACAAAGTATGAAGTTCCAGATTACAGAAAGAACTGTTTTCTAGAAAACCTCAGGTCCTTGGCATTCTGCATAACAGGGCTCATTCATTTCCCATATATAGAGGGTTCTGTACCAGCCTAGAGGAGCAATACACATTTTAATGAATGGATTCAAATCTTGCTCCCTATAGTTCTATGAGTGTGGTTCTGATCTTGGTCAAATCTCTCTCTGGTGTCGGTGGCACTGCACATGCTCATTGAGTTCTGAGATGCTGTAGTTGCTTATTGGGTATAATTTGTGAGTTCCTATTAAATTACAAGTCTGGACCAAGACTCACTGGAGGATATAAGGCTTTGGGGGTCAACTGTGAAGATGTAGTTCTTCAACATTTGAGGACTTCTATAGCTGCCTGGTCCACTCCCTTCCAATGACCTTGCAGTCCCTTCCTGGTCCTTATATCTACTGTATGTACAGTTCTCTTTGCTTAATAGAGTGTCAGCCTAAGGGGAAAGAGACTGATGAACCAGAAGATGTAAATGCCTTGAACATTCCTGCCAGCAACATTGAAAACATGCGCTGGATTCAAGTGGCCCCTAAAATCTAAAATCATATGGAAACAACTCAATGTCCTGATCATTCGAATGGCATTAGGGTTGTCTGATACCTTGTTGCTAACGCTGTAAAGTGGTAATTGGACACTGGTGGCCACTTGATTTCATTATTATTACAGCAGTGGAACAGCACTAGATATCTGTGACTATTTTGTACTGGGTTTCTTGACTGGGTCATAATGTGTTTAGGATGATTTCATAAACACTCATTTTTTAAATGGAAAAGGTAACGAAATGTGACCTCATTATTACTGTATTACCAGTGTGCTATTATAATGTCTGGAGGGGAACGTGCAAGGGACGATACAACACATTGCATGGAACAGTTCCAATTCAGGAAGTCACGAGCAAGGCTGAGGAAGAGGTGGGAGCGATCAAGCAGAGCTAATTGGTGGCAGGCCACCCTGTGGTTACATTTTGCCCAACTGTAAACATGGAGGCACCGTATTTACCCAGACTTCAATCTGAAAGGCTTATGTGGTATAAACCACCCACGCACAAACAGGAATGTATTCACCAACACAAGCCTGATTGCTCAAAGTGCACTATATGTCAACAGTTGGAAATTGGGATAAAACCCGTTCTGGTTGATTAACCCTTTCTACGGGAAAGGAGACATCAATGAGAGTTGGGAATATATTGACTTGTAACAAAATCCTGTAGGCTGTAGAAGATTTCTGGCCCCACTTGGACCACTAGCAAATAAAAATTCCTGACTCCCATATTCTAAGCTCAGTCACAGCCTAGTGTGCTCCTGTCCATTCACAAAGTGGAGGGCTACTGTCCAATCACAGAGAGTTCTACAGGGTCCCCATTAGGGATTTTGTTTAACTGCAGTGCCTCGATAATTGGGAACTTTTACAGAAGTAAATATTTTATGAGTGTTCTGCCCCAGAGGGAACTATACCGGTAGACTGGGGTAAGTGAATTGAAAGACAGCATCAAAATTGAATTCAAAAAGTAAATGGAAATTAAATACAGGGTAAGGGGTAAAAAGAAAAGAAAGGGGATGAAATTTGGATTTTGCCAAAGCGTATGATACCATGCCCCACAAACGACTGCTTTCCAAACTAAGGTCTTTTGGGCTTAATGAAGTATTTTGCACATGGATAGGAAACTGGCTACAGGATCGGCTAAAGAGGGTGGTTGTTAATGGTACATTCTCTACTTGGAGTAAGGTTCTTAGTGGGGTCCCTCAGGGCTCAGTATCGGGTCCACTTTTATTTAACTTGTTTGACTTAGGGGAGGGTATTGTAAGTAATGTATCAGTGTTTGCAGATGACACAAAACTATCCAGCCCAATTAATTCCATCCAGGATGTGGCACTTGCAACAGGATCTTGACAAACTGGCAATCTGGGCAGATAAGTGGCAAATGAGATTCAGTATTGATAAATGTAAAGCCATGCACCTGGGATGTAAGAATATCCAAGCCACTTGTACCCTTAATGGGACTGCACTAGGCAAATCCATTATGGAAAAGGACCTTGGAGTCCTTGTAGATGATGAACTTGGCTGTAGCAAGCAATGCCAGTCAGCAGCATCAAGGGCCAATAAGGTCTTCAGCTGT
Source organism: Xenopus borealis (assembly GCA_024363595.1). Taxonomy (NCBI): domain Eukaryota; kingdom Metazoa; phylum Chordata; class Amphibia; order Anura; family Pipidae; genus Xenopus; species Xenopus borealis. Next base: position 13,113,205 of record CM044447.1, on the reverse strand, counting down.
ATTAATAGGGGCATTGAGTCACGGGAGGAGGGGGAGTTTTGGTCTCCCTCACTCAAACAGGACATTATTGTATTAGAGAAGGTACAGAGAAGGGCAACTAAGCTGGTAAAAGGTATGGAAAACCTTAGCTATGAGGAAAGACTGGCCAAATTGGGAATGTTCACTCTGGAGAAGAGGAGCTTAAGGGGTGATATGATAACTATGTATAAATATATAAGTGGATCATATATTAATCTCTCTAATGCTTTATTCACCAGTAGGCCTTTCCAGCTGACAAGTGTTCACCCATTCCAATAAGAAGAAAAGAGGTTCCAGCTAAATATTCGGAAGGGGTTTTTTACAGTGAGAGTTGTGGAATTCTCTTCCTGAATCGGTTGTACAGGCTGATACATTAGATAGGTTCAAGAAGGGGTTGGATGGCTTATTAGCAAATGAGGGAATACAGGGTTATGGAAGATAGCTCATAGTACAAGTTGCTCCAGGGACTGGTCCGATTGCCATCTTGGAGTCAGGAAGGCTTTTTTCCTCCTCTAAGGCAAATTGGAGAGGCTTCAGATGGGTTATTTTCCCTTCCTCTGGATCAACTAGCAGTTAGGCAGGTTAAAAAAAAAGTTAAAAGGTTGAACTTGATGGACGTGTGTCTTTTTTCAGCCTAACTTACTATGTTACTATGTATGTTACTATGAAAGAGAAAAGAAGAGAGGGGGGTGAAAAATGGGTTTTGAGACTAAAACAATGAGTCGGAAAAGATCAGATCATTTTTATCAACATTTGGGTAGAAAGGAGGGAGGAATCACAAAAAAAAGCACATAGTTGGATGAAGATGAAGAAAGACAGAATAGATGAGAAGACAGGAACAGCCAAGTCAAAATACATTAAAAACAGAAGGAAAAAAATCTGGTTGATAGCGGCTAATGAAAACATTACTTATACTTTAAAAGGCAAACTTGATAAATATGAACAAATCTGGAACCTTTGGGCCAACAAAGAAGATCCACCACCAGATGACAATACTCCCAAACGTACATTGAATGCTGGAATAGGGGGTCAAAGAGAATCCTGTGCATAAGGTTTCCTAGCAGACCCCCAAATACCCCAGCTCTCTTCCTTCCTTCCTCTTGTCTTACTTTATCCTAGTTTCTGTTCTGCTGCCTCCTTAACTGCTCCAGTCTATTCTGATTCTTCTCCTGCTTTGTCCTTTTCTGTTCCAGATCTTCTCCTGCTCCTTTTGGCCTAGCCCCAACTGCTTCTTGCCTGAAGAAGTCATTTCTCCCCCTTTAGACTTCCCTTTCACTGCATTGAAAAAGATCAAATCTGTGTGTGTGTTAATATCTAGCTTCAGAGGTGCCCAATATCGGGTCTATAATAGCTGCAGATGAATGTCGTATATATCTTTTATGGTTAGTCTTAAAATTCAAGGCCAATAGGAACTGAAACACTGACCTAGTATGTCAGTAAGGTATTTCCCACTGTGACACAAAGTCAATATTTTGCTTCATGGCTGACACTTTATGTACAGCCTCGGGCTGTGTGATATTCGTTTTACAAAAGGGGCCACGCGTCCACATACAATAGGGAGTGAGCATGACTGTCTACTCAACTCAAATCTACTCAACTGGGGGGCAAATTCACTAAGATGCACAAATTCGCTAGCGTTGGCTTCGCTAGCATTCGCCGCACTTCACCAGGCGAATTTTCACCAGCAGTACGCAAATTCACTAAAGTGCGAAGTTACGCTCAGGTCGGGGAATGGTAGCGTAGTTGCGATAGTGTTACTTCGCTAGGCAGAGCGCTGTTACGATAGCGAATCCTAATTTGCATACGGTGGGAACTTTAACTTATAATAGAAGTATATGTTACAGCCACTACATTCCACTACACAAGCCCAGGAAACCTTTTATACATTAAGGCTGGGGACAGACAGGGAGATTCGGGGAGATTCTGTCGCCTGGCGTTTAATAGCAGGTGACAATCTCCCTGAACTTCCTTCTCCCTGTCCGTCGCTAGTTGAAATGTAAAGGCACCGGCTCTGTGCACACGCGGTGTGGCGATTTCCGGAATCGCCCGAAGTTTCCTCACGACAGGCGACAGAATCTCCCCGAATCTCCCTGTCTGTCCCCAGCCTAAATAAAGTTGTCCTTTTGCCCTACATGTGCCCCCTGTATAGTTGTGTTGCCATATGTTAGGAAATGTAGGGGGGAAGAATGGTAACCCCCCCCCAAAAAATTATCGATCTTTTTCAGACTATCACCCTCCTATGCTAAAATACACCAGCATTTTTATGGGACTCCTATCTATTGTACTGAACTTCGCCTGGTCTGACCAGGCGAAGTAGCGTCTAGCGTAAGTGCTAACGTAGAGGTAAAATCCTCATCTTAGTGAATATGCGGCTTTACGATCCTTCGTCAGTGTGCAACTTCGCCTGGCGTAAGGGTGTGAAGTTGCGCAAGTCTATCTACTTCGCTAGCGAAAATTCGCCAGAGTCCGTGTTAATGAATTTCCGAAGTTGCAAAATGACGTCACGCTGGCGAATTAGCGCTAGCGTTAGACGCTTCGCGCTTTAGTGAATTTGCCCCTGGGACTTGTGAGAAGGGTGGCACTTACTACGGACCACCTCTGAAACCTTTCTTCTCAGTCCTACACCAATTCACCTGACTTTAGTTGTGTGGTTGTGATGATCTTCAGGTATCCCCATAGGCACCAACATGGCCACCCCCAGCTGCCTGAAGCAGGGCACTTGGATAACAAGTTTTGTCTATTGGAATCTTCCATGGAAAGCTCAGAAAGGACAGCCACACAGGATTGGGGAGAGACAGCTGTTGGTCATGCATGACTTGTAAGAGTAAATGAGGCCCCAGCATGAGTCTGACTAATTATAAGGAGGTGTTCAAAGGAATTAAGCCAGGGTGGGGAATGATGCCTCTTAGTTCCAGAACACATTATCTGCTCACCTGGGTGACAGGGTGGGGTATTAGTGATTCAGTCTACCCCCATGGCTTCAGTTTGCAATTGGGAAAGCTCAAGTAGTAGCTATGGATTGTATCTAGCTATGTTGTCTCCTGCCCATACTCCTAATATAGAGCATGACACCATCTTACTATTTAGAAAGAGAAATAGGAGAATAAAGAGATAATTAAGATGTAAATTGCAGCGAAAAATCTTGGAGCTTTATAAAAACATGTTATTATTATTATTAATAATAATAATAATAATACACATCAATAGGCATATAAATAAAGAAGACTGATGGAAACAGAATAGACAGATCACCGAGAAGGAAGACGGATACACAGATACACAAACACAAAGGCACAAATAACGTGGAGATACCCACATACGAGTAGATACATTTGATAAGTGATATATTGTGACACCTCCCAAACAATGTTCAGTTATAAAAAGTAACCACTTTCCTGTCCCTTCTGCGCTCGGCTCAGTGACACTGACAGCTGTATTTCAGATGCCAATGGGCACATAAGCAGCGCCAGGCAGCCATAGATTGGACCTGTCACTCCCAGAATGATTGGCATCCCCTGTAAGTTCCCTTTCTCTCAAAGCTTTGGAATGTCAGGAGCTGTCAGAGCCAAACACGCTGCCAGCGTGCCGTGTAAATTCTCCTTGATGGCCGACTCTTTGCAGCCTTTTCTTTTATTCCTGGTTGGCTCGGCCTGTCGACTCCACTTAGACACAGCCGAGGTACCTGGGGCCCAGCTGAAAGCCACAGCCTTTTGTGGTCCTAGTACTGGAATGTCTTGACTAAGATCTCTTTTTATTAATCCCTCCTGTCCAAATATCTCCTAAATATTTTAGCTTTGTTGCAGTGTAACCCCCATATCTAGGATTGCCACTTGGCTGGTATTTTACCGGCAACCTTACCCATATCATATATGCACATAATGTAACTGTATAATATATAGGCACAGATATACCCCCATCTTTCCTTAAACCACTGTCACAGTGTAACCCCCATATCATATATGCACATAATGTAACTGTATAATATATAGACAAGTAAGTGTTTTATAACATTTCGGTGGAGGAAGCAGGGAGCGTTTCATAACACGGCTGATGATTAATCACTTGCAGACAAGTACTCACAGCTGCATGGTTAATTCTTGTTTAAACCAAACGATAACTTAAGCACCTAACCCAATTATGATAATAAACACGCCGGCCACATACAGGCAGGGATCCAATACCATCATCTTTAATCCGACGTCTTTCAGCAGATCAACCCTCTGCTTTTTTAATTTCTCCCACAGAGAAAATGAGTGAAAGCCACCGAACCTCATGTACAAAATAAGGACGTTTGTTACTCAGTGATTTATTCCCTCAGTTCATGTTTCGGGATGAGGTTTGGGGGGGGGGAGATGGGAACGGGAGCCCCTGAAGGATCAGTTTCTGACGTTGGTTTTACTGTCACTTTTGGTAAAAACACAGTCTCCTGGTTTAATGTCAGGGCAAAGAACTTACAGTACATGGTTATTAAAAGGGTTGTTCACCTTCAAATTAACTGTTAGTATGATGCTGTAGAGAGGGATATATGCAGTTGGTTTTCATTATTTGTGGTTTTTGGGTTATTTAGCTTTTTATTCAGCAGCTCTCTAGTTTGCAATTTCAGCAATCTGGTTGCTAGGGTCCAAATTACTCTAGTAACCATGGATTGATTGACTGGAATATGAGTAGGAGAGGCCAGAATAGAAAGATAAGTAATAAAAAGTAGCAATAACTGCTGGACATTTGTTTTTTTAGATGGGGTCAGAGGCCCCTATTTAAAAGCTATAAAGAGTCAGAAGAAGAAGAATGCAACATAAAACAAGAAGAATAAAACATAAAAAAAGAAGGTCAATTAAATAGTTTTTTGTATAAGCCATTCTATAACATACTAAAAGTTAACTTAAAGGAGAAGGAAAGCTACAGAGGCATTTTATTGCAAGTAGATTAGCTGCAATAGTGCAAGCTAGAATGCTATATTTAGTCTATAGAATTTGTGATGGGCGAATCTGGGGCATTTTGCTTTGGCGAAATTTCAATCAATTCATGAACCGGCGAAAAATTCACGAAACACATCGATGTCTCATTTTGGATGTGGGTTTCTCATTTTTGGACGTGGGCATCAGTTTTTTCGGCGCCGGAGTCCAAAATGAGAGGCCGGTTTCGCAAGTTTATTCGCCTGTGGCGAATTGCGGGAATTCACCCGAATTCGTCCCAGGCAAATACATTCGCCCATCACTATATAGAATGCTTTACCATACCTGAGTAAAAAGCTCTAGAAGCTCCCTGTTTGTTTAGGATAGCAGCTGCAGTATTAGCTTGCTGTGACATCACTTCCTTCCTGAGTCTCTCCCTGCTCACACTGAGCTCAGATTACAAGAGAAGGGAGGCAGAGGGAGAGGTGCAAACTGAGCATGCTCACGCCCGGGGCAAGGAGGTTTAAGCTGCAAACAGGAAGTCTGATACAGAAGCCCATGTGACACAATAGAAGGAAAGAAATGCTGTGTTTCTTTTGACAGAGGACTCAGAGCAGCATTACTTTGAATGTTTACTGGTATATTTAGATGGACTTTTCTGATAAGGCTTACTTAGTTTTAACCTTTCCTTCTCCTTTAAAGGTGAACCCTCCCTTTAATGCAACAGCCTACAGATGCCCGCTGCAATCATTTCTATAAGCTTGTGTTTGCAGCAGTGAAGGAAGAAAAACATATATAGAGTATATGTGACCTCTATAAGTGAATACAGTATATTTGTGACCTCTAAGAGTATTTAAACGACCCTTAAATTCCTTAAAGGAAAAGTAAATGTTTTTCTTTTTCTTTCTGTAAATTTGCTCTAAACAGCCCCCCAGATTAATGTACCTTAGTCCCTGCTGCAAGTCTGCTCTGGTTTCTGTGTTATCAGCAGCTTGTTTCTCTTCTTCCTGGTGCAGAGTGAAGCCCAGCCCCTTAGTTTACTGAGCAGTCCATTTGCTGCTGTTCCACAATAGAGAGGAAGAGGGAGCCAGTGTTTCATTAGTAAGCTAGTTTCCCCAAGCAAAAGCTGCTATACACACTGCTCTCTGCTATGTCATAGTATGCAAATGATCTCCTGGACTAGTCCAAGATATAAGGTCAGCTCAGAAAGCTAAGGGGCTGGGCTTCACTCTGCACCAGGAAGAAGGTGAAACAAGCTGCTGATAACACAGAAACCAGAGCAGACTTGCAGCAGGGACTAAGGTACATTAATTTGAGGGGCTGTTTAGAGCAAATTTAGAGATAGAAAAAAAAAACGTTTACTTGTTCTTTAAAGATTTGTCATAGGGAATATTCAGGGCTAGGGCACAGTTTGGGCATCTTGAAAATAAACTTTATGTCACATGGATTCATCCCTATAAAGAGCAGCATCTCATTGTGCTTTGTGTGCCGCTACAAGCACAAACGTAAACCTCAGTACACAATAAAACAAGAGCAGGCACGACTGATGCCCATGCCAACGGCTCGAAAATGCACATTAAATATTGTGCCCAGCGTAACTGGGGTTCAGTTAGAAAAAGAGAAAAGCAGCCTGCAGTGAGCATTCAGTGTCTAAGTGCACTCCTGTGGGTACAGACCCCCAGGCAATACCAAAGTCAATGGGAAAACTAGAAGTAGTAACCCTCTGTGACTTACCCAAACCAGATCTAGATGCCCAGGCTGCATTCCTAACCCATCTGACCCCCCCCCCCAATCCATCACTAGGGCAGATTGAAACGTCACTACAGGTATGGTATTATCCAGAATCTAGAAAGCTCCAAATTACGGAAAGACCTCAATTGTATCCAGTTAACCCACATTTTAAACATGAATCACTTCTTATAGTCTATTAGAAAACCACATGAACATGAAATAAACCCAATAGGCTGGTTTTGCCTCCAATAAGGATTAATTATATCTTAGTTGGGATCAAGTACAAGGTATTGTTTTATAATTACAGAGAAAAAGGAAATACTTTTTAAATTTGGATTATTTAATTATAATGGAGTCTATGGGAGACAACCATTCTGTAATTCAGAGCTTTCTGAATTATGGGTTTGCGGATAACAGATCCCATACCTGTACCTTGTGCTTGATCCCAACTGAGATATAACTAATCCTTATTGGAATTTTTTTTAATTTTTCATTAATTATTTAGATGGAAGATTCATATTAGGGAAAGATCTGTTATCCGGAAAAAACATGGTCAGGTCTTAAGCATTCTGGATAACAGGTTCCATACCTGCATATAAGGGTCCTGCAAGTTTAAAGTTTGAAGCACCATGCTGCATGGCTAATTAGCAATTATTAAGACTGATTCTGCATGGCTGCATAGAAACAACTGCAGAACAGACCTGGTATGATGATTAGTGATGGGCGAAATCCTGCAATTCGCCGCACGCTAATAAATTCACGAAAGGTCAACAAACTTTTGCCTGTTGAAAATATTGGACGCGGGCATCCGATTTTGGACGCCAGCATCCGGTTTTGGATGTAGGTGCCCATTGCCGGCATTCAAATGAGACACGGTGGCATTTTGTGAATTTTTCACCATAGAAATTCGCAAAAAATTCTGCGAAACACAGCCAATTCACCCGTCACTAATGATGATGGTATTGAAGGGGTAAAGTGACAACCTAAAATATCAGCTCCAGTTCAACTACTTCTCTACCGACTTCTATCCTCTAAATAAGCTCGTGCTGGCAACCAGATGTTCTCATGTCTCTTCTAATGATAGGAGCCAAAAAGATGGGCAGACCCCAATATTAGCAGTAATAGTGGCCCATCCTCCTCCTCGTGTTTAATGACTCCAGTCCGACCTGGCTTCCCGTAGCCATTGTGGCACAGGAGAGAGGCTTGCTTGCCTTACTAGACAATAATCAGACCCCCAGCAAATTATTAGCAACACGTGCTGCAACAACAGATCATAAAAACCAGGGTTATTAGGCATTATTGATCATCCCGACAATGATGTGCAACCAGTGGCCTCCCAATTAATGGCAGTAAATACTTTCTGGAAAACACATGCAAATGCCTAGTCTCTTGCTCCTGTAATCAGCTTGATTAGGATGATGGAGGGGGGGAAGTCCTTTGCTTTGATATATTGTCAGGAGACAACTGGAAACTCAGTACATTTACTGGACAAACTCCATTTACAATACAAACTCCTGAGAATGAACTGCTAATTATTGTATATGCATGTAACAATCTATAGTGACTTCGATGCACCTCTGTCCACTGCATCTAGATTAAATATATCCTAATAAGGGCCGGTACACACGGGCGTTTTGGACGCACCTCATTTTGTTCAATGAGGTTGTACCCACGAGACGCGTGTAAGCGCCGAACGCAGATTCAGACGTAACTTGCTGCAATTTTCCTGCGTTTGGCGCCTACATGCGTTCGTGTGCGTACAGACCCATTGAAAATAATTGAGTGCGTCTATACCTGCGCTCCCCTGCGGCTGAACGCAGCAAAACGGAACGCAGGGGAGCGCAGGTAAAAACGCCCGTGTGTAAGGGCCCTAAACCATGCTCACTGATACTTGTATAATTTGTGTTACATGAATAATTAAATTTGTGAGTTACAGAACAGAAGTGACTTCTAATATCCTTATCATTTACAGTAGGGGGTACATTATCCCTTATAATACATGAGTGATACTCAGAGTTCCCTGTATAACTCAGCCTGCAGCCTTGTGTCTTTAAATGGTCACAGAACCCCTCAGTGACTTTTAATATCCTTATCATTTACAGTAGGGGGTACATTATCCCTTATAATACATGAGTGATACTCAGAGTTCCCTGTATATCTCAGCCTGCAGCCTTGTGCCTTTATATGGTCACAGAACAACCCCTCAGTGACTTCTAATATCCTTATAGTTTATAGTAGGGGGTATGTTATTACCTGCTAACTAGGGAACAACATTGTTGCTATGGTTTGAGCACCTTTTGACGAGGGGCACATGACCCTAGGGTGTATTTAATACTTTAGAGTCCCTGAGATTTGCCCAGACAGTTTAAATGTTTGTTTGTATATTTTTGTCTGTAGATTTCTGGAGAAAAAAAACACAAAACAGAAAATCTGAACCAGATCCAAGCTACAAATATTAATTGTTTCCCACAATGCGAAACAAATGGTAAAGTCTCAACCTAATGAAATTGCCGGGAAATGAGTTGAGCGAATGTTACGTTGCATAATGCGCCTGGTGTTATTATTTAATCCCTTCAGTCCCAATAGAAATCAATCTCTTGGAACATACTGGGGAGATTAAAATCTACGAACAGTGATGGGTCGAATAAATTCGCCAGGGATGAATTCATGGCGAACTTCCTCGTTTCGCCACCAGAGAATAAATTAGGCGGCGGAAAATACGCCACATCAAAAATGTTGGCCAAATTATTTTGACGCCCGTCAACATTTCTCAAATTTTTAGTTGTTTCCTGAATTTTGCGGTGAAAGCAAAACAGATTCGCCCATCACTATCTATAAATGCCATCTTAATTATTCTATCGTTCCTCTGCCAAGTGGGAACCCATAAAATCCGCTATCAATTTAGCTGCCTGCTGAAAGCTGCACTGATTTTCATGTAGCCATTTATTCCCTAATTAGCAAAAACAATATAATGACTATCTCCGTTTAATCTCCAATCCTTTAGCGAGTGGGTGGCAGAACAGACACGTGTTTATCTCTCCTGGGCATAGTGACGCTCGCCCAACTCTTGCCAAGTGCTGGGCACCTCGGGCTGCCACCTCGGCAAACTGGAAATAAATATTCCGAATGTTTCTCACTGATCCAGAAACGACGTAGCCGACACTTTCCTGAAAGCTCCTTTTGTTGCATCATTTCGTTGTTTCATAATTACACAGCCAATCAGATGTAGCAGAGACATGAAAGACAGATCAGCGAAGTCCTGAAGGATACAGAGGGGCAAATTTACTATTATTCCCCAAAATTAGTTCGACCAAATTCGATATTCGATTAGCAATCGAATAGTTCTAGGCTACCTTTTATTTGATATTCAATCATTCGACGATTGAATACAAATTTATTTGATCAGTCAAATAACTCATTCGATCATTCAAACGATTTGTATAGTGATGGGCGAATTTATTCGCCAGGGGCGAATTCGCGGCGAATTCCCGCGATTCGCCGCTGGCGAATAAATTTGCAAAACTGCCAAAAAAATTCGCCCAAAGAAATTCACCGCGCAAAAACGAGTCGCGCGTCGAAAACGACGCGACGCGCGCCGAAAATGACGCGACGCGTCAAAAACGACGCGCGACTCGTTTCGTGAATCGGCGAAAAATTCGCGAATTTCTCTGGAAATTCGCGAATTTTTCGGCGAAGCGAAACGCGCCCGTTTCGCCCATCACTAGATTTGTACGATTGAACGATCGAAGACTTCAATTGTACAAATCCTATTCGATCAGGATTAGAATCTGGGGCGTTTAGCTTCGCCGAATTTTTCGTGATTTTCCAGAGAAATTCGCGAAATGGCGAAAAATTCGGGAATTTCAAGCAATTTCACTATAAGTTCGTGAATTTTGAACTATTTCACAAAATTTGTGAAATTCAAACGTTTTCACTATAAATTCGTGAATTTCGAACATTTTCACTATAAATTTGTGAATTTCGAACGTTTTAACTATAGATTCGTGAATTTCGAACGTTTTCACGAAACATTTGTGAAAATCTGAAATTGATTTTCTCTGGCGAATTTTCACGACCATTTCGCGAATTTATTCGCCGGCGCCGAATCGCATGAATTTGCGAATTCCAGCTAGGCGAATAAATTCATCCCATCACTATTTATTTATTCTCTGTACTAATCAAACAGTAGCTTGTACTTGGTGCCAGATAAAATATACTGTAATTAATCATTATTAGAAGTTAAAGAACAGTTCTCCAAGTACAGGGATGGGATCCATTATCCAGAAACCCATTATGCAGAGAGCTCTGAATTACGGAAATGCTGTCTCATATAGACCCCATTTTATCCATATTTTTAATAATGTTTTCTTTTTCCTGTGTAATAATAAAACAGTAGCCTGTACTTGATCCCAACTAAGATAGAATTGATCCTTAATGAAAGCAAGTCTATTGGGTTTATTAAATGGTTTTCAAGTAGACTTAAGATAGGAAGATCTAAATTACAGAAAGCTCCGTTATCCGGAAAACCCCAGGTCCCAAGCCTGAATACTAATTCCCATACCTGTAATAATAAATGAAAACCAGTTGTAAATTGTCTTGGATATCACTTTCTACATCCTACTAAGGCTGGGACAGACAGGGAGAT
>CM044447.1:13089419-13096919 GCA_024363595.1 Xenopus borealis | reverse complement strand
AAGTTCCATTGAACACCAATGGGTTATTTTTAATTAAACCCCTGGCCACCAATGCTTTTGCTTTTTTTTAAGTTGTAGGGGGGACCCTGGCCACCAATGGGTTTTTCAACTCATAGGGGGGCCCTGGTCACCAATGTTTTTTTTTTAATTTTGGGGTGGGGGCAGAAAATGTTGTTGTATGTGAATTCTGATGGCGGCCCTGAGCCTCTCCCCTGTTATGGTACATTAACACGCGCTTTTGTGATTTCTGGGCCTCCTTTTTCCATGGGGCCCCTGACTGGTGTAGCCCTTTGTAGTTTCCTGGGTAGGAGAGACACCTGTTAAAAGCCATTACCTTAAGAGGGGTCTGGATGATTTCTTGGACAGACATAATATCAAAGGCTATTGTGATACTAAACTCTGTAGTTAGTATAGATATGGGCATATATAAATTATGAGAAAGTATGGAGGGGTGTGTGTGTATCCCGTTTTGCAAATTCATTCCCTTTAGCATTTGTTTTTTTTTTAGATGGGGGTCAGTGACTATTGATTTCAGCTTGGTGGTCCCTCGCTAGGAAGAATCCTGCCTCCTTGAATGAGAGCGGGGGGCACCTGGCCGTATTCCTGTGAGAAGTTGCACAGCAGGGGGGCACGACAGCACTAAGTTGCTGGCATATGGCTGATTGTGAGAAAGAAGAGAATGAGTGAGAGGTGGGTGTAGTTTGGGCTGGGGGGATTACGTGCACTTTCATTAGCAGTGGATTAAACATGTCTGATAACTAATCATTGGCTTTCCCTGTACTGGACATCCGTTTCTCCGGGACTGAAAATGAATCAAAGGGGTGGCCATGTTTAATGTTATATAGACACTAAGAAAATTTGTCACTAGTGATGGACGCATTCGCTGTAAATTCCCGCGATTCGCGCAGGAGAATAAGTTCACAAAACGCCTGGAAAATTTAAAGTTCCCTAAGAAATTTGACTCGGCAAAAATTCGTTTGGACTTGGGCATCTGTTTTTGGATGCCTGCGTCTTGGAAGGAAATCATTTTTATTAAAAATTGAATTCGTTGATTATAAAGGAGTCTATGGGAGACGGTCTTTCCTCAATTCGGAGCTTTCTGGATAACGGGTTTGCGGATAACTGATCCTATGCCTGTAGATATCTTTATGTCAAAGGACCCTTGAAGTGTATATTATGTTACAGCTCTGGGGGCTGCCTTATGTACATATAGGGCCATTTATGCAAACCCATAAATCTTTCTTCTTATTAAAGTCCAACAACCTTTGGAGACAGTTTGTGTGTTGAGACATGCTCCCTCTCGTTCTTCCTGCCGAGGATTAACGTGCCTTTAAGTGTAACAATCCACTTATTCTCACCCGTATTAGCGAACGCTCAGGAGTCATTTCCCAGTAAAGGGATTAGATAAACCTGCCTGTGTAACGTGTAAAGGGACGGGGATTCTGATCCGATTACAGGCGTCAACATCTGAATGAAGTAATAACCAGAAACTTTGTATAATCTTGCGGGGTATCTGTTAAACAATTAAAGGGGCAGCTGACACCTATATACATATATATATATATATATATATTCCTAGGGTTTAGGGTGCACACCGTATACTCAGATACAGACCTGGGTGCCAGCCAAAATGGAAAAGTACAGCAAGACGAAGTAGCGACACTCACAGGGTTTTTGCAAAAAGTTGAAAAAATTCCTTTATTAGCCTCAACGTTTCGATCCCCCACAGGGATCTTCGTCAGGAGAGTGCAAACAAACAAAAAGTTTTGTTTGTTTGCACTCTCCTGGCGAAGATCCCTGTGGGGGATCGAAACGTTGAGGCTAATAAAGGAATTTTTTCAACTTTTTGCAAAAACCCTGTGAGATCGCTACTTCGTCTTGATATATATATATATATATATATATATATATATATATATACCTTAGTTAGACTTGTAGTCTGTTCTTTTAATCAATAGATGCTATTTTATTTACTTATATAGTACTGAGAATCAGGCCCGGACTGGCAATCTGTGGGTTCTGGCAAATGCCAGAAGGGCTGCTATAAGGTCCCATAGAAAGTCAGTATTTAGAGGGCTGGTGGGCAGTGATGGGCGATTTTGATCACCTGCGGCTATTCAAAGTGAATTCTCGCAATTCGCCGCAGGTGAATAAATTCACGAAACACAGGCAAAAATTCATCCGCGTCTCCTTTTGGACGCGTGCATCCATTTTTGGATGTTTTTTTCGTCAATGGGCGCTGGCGTCCAAATACGGACGAACACGTCCAAAATGAGACCCGCAGCGTTTTGTGAATTTCTCTCCGGTTTGCGAATTTTGCTAGAAATTCGTGAAAAATTTGTTGAAGCAAAACGCCGCCGATTCACCCATCACTACTGGTGGGGACTGTTTGGGCCTCTACGTGGGCTAATTGAGCCTCTGTGTACCTGAAATGGCAAGGCCTATTTTAATTCTCAGTCCAGACCTGCTGAGAATATTATACATCATATCCCCCACAGAGCTTACAATCAAAGGCTTGTATGTATTTGAGGTACAGAATACCCATGGGGAACCTGGCTTGAAACAAACTCAGCACCTACAATTGCACCACCGTGCTGCCCATAAAGCACTTCTGGATCATTGTTTTTTACCTTTACTAGCAACCTCTCTCCCTCTCTCTCCTACTCAGGTTTAGGCTACGGGCACACTTGGCAGTTCTGGGAGATATAGTCGCCTGGGGACTTACTGCCTCTTGTTTGAGGCGACTAATCTCCCCTGTCTTGCGCCAGTTATAATGAAATGTCGACTGCGGGATGACACACGCAGAGCTTCGTTTTCCGAAATCGCTTGAAGTTTCCTCTTGAGTCAATTCAGGCGACTTCGGAAAATGAAGGGCCACGTGTGTCATGCCCTGGGGGGCTCCGCCAATGAGGCGAGTTGGGGCTGCGCCCCCCTGGTTTCCAGGGGCAGCAAAAACGCAGCTCCTGGTAACTAAGAGCCGAATATCCAGTTTTCAACCCGTAAATTCGTCTCTTGTAATGCAGAGAGAGCACTTGCGCTCTCTGCAATAGCACCGTGTACCCCCCGATACCCCTGTCCAGCATGGAAAATGTGAGGACCGAGGGGAAGGGGGCTCAGGTGGCAAATGGGCTGGATCACCTCTGGTCATGCCGCACGCAACTTTTCATTATAGCAGGCACAAGACTGAGGGAAGCAGTTCGGGGAGATTAGTCGACCCAAAGAAGAGGAAATTAGTCGCCAGTAGTGATGGGCGAATTTATTTACCTTACCCGCAATTTGCCGGCATCTTCTTTTAGACATGCGCATCTGTTTTTAGATGTGCGCGTCCATTTTTGGACACAGGCACCCATTACCGGTGTCCATTTTTTTTTTCTGATGCTGGCAATGGGCGCTGGCGTCCCAAAACAGACGTACCCGTCCAAAACGAGACGCGGCAAAATAGCTCCCCTAGTTCAGGAGCCATCACACGGTCTCCGCTGTCAATCAATATTCGTTTGGTAGCACTTAGAGACTAATATATGATAAATACCCTTTTATTTTCTCTTTCAGCTTGTGCTGATATAGAAAAGGCCTCATTTTGCTTTCATTACAATTGTGCATGATACAAATACTGGGGGAGCGGATTTGAGTGGGAATAACGTGGATGAAACAGAACAATAACGTTAAATATAAACTGAACTGTTTTCTCTCCCCCCAGAGATGAATGGGCTTTTCATATATTTGTACAAAGCCATGTAAATAAATATTAGCTTTGCCCCACCGAGTCTTTGTACTTGTAATAAAGCGGGAGGGAGGGGACGGCACATAAGGGGAAACACTGCAAAATCATATTAATGGGAGCTGACAGATTTCCAGCGTACACATATACACGGGGCCCCAGCCATGCCTGGAGCCATTGAAGTCCAAGATGAGATTGCCATTACCCAGTTCTGAATTGTCCCCCTGCCATTTGGCATTCGGTGGTCTTTGAGCTTTACTTTGCATGGACAGAAGCTGCGCCGCATTATATCTGCCAACTCCATCCTGATCCAAATGGAACCAACTTGCTCTGTGTTTTCTATTATAGCAGCATAAAACTGTCATTCCCACCCATCTGTTCCACTGAGAAATGTCCAAATATTTGTTCCACTGATGCACGAAGCAGGCTCTTGTTTTCTATTTGTATTTACTGTTATTGGTTCTTGTCACTGTTCAACTTGTAACCATTAAGTTAATTCTGAACTGCAAATGCCAAAACATTTTAGTAACCCTTTATTGGACAATTCCTGCATGTGAACTTAGAGGGCTGTTCCTGCTGAATTGTGCTTAGTACTGGGGAATACCTATGCTGCCATTGTTTTATGGGATCTCTCTGTTCAGGCTATGGAAAACTTAGGAGACTGTTCCTGCTGAATTGTGCTTAGTACAGGGAATACCTATGCTGCCATAGTTTTATGTGATCTCTCTGTTCAGGCTATGGAAAACTTAGGAGACTGTTCCTGCTGAATTGTGCTTAGTACAGGAGAATACCTATGCTGCCATAGTTTTATGGTATATCTCTGTAAAGGCTATGAGCAAAATTAGGGGCTGTTCCTGCTGAATTGTGCTTAGTACTGGGGAATAACTATGCTGCCATAATTTTATGGTATATCTCTGTAAAGGCTATGAGCAAACTTAGGAGCTGTTCCAGCTGAATTGTGCTTAGTACAGGGAATACCTATGATGCCATAGTTTTAAGGGATCTCTCTTTTCAGGCTATGGAAAACTTAGGAGATTGTTCCTGCTGAATTGTGCTTATTACAGGAGAATACCTAAGCTGACAAAGTTTTTTAGTATCCCTCTATACAGGCTATGAGCAAACTTAGGGGACTGTTCCAGCTGAATTGTGCTTAGTACAGGGACCTATGCTGCCACAGTTTTATGGTATCTCTCTGTAAAGGCTATGAACAAACTTGGGGGCCTGTTCCTGCAGAATTGTGCTTAGTACAGAGGAATACATATGTCACACAATTTTGTGACCTTTATATAAATGTATACAGAGTTGAAGAGCAATCGATACAAGTAGCATCCTAAAACATTCTCTATTTCATCTGATGGCAATAACAACTCCCATGGATGTATACCTGATGCTGGCAGAGCAATGTGATTGAGACTGGTGCCTGTGAGTGGCCAATAGCAGAGAGAATTTGCTGGTTGGGTAGAACAGAGACATGCAGCATTTCCCAGCTGGAGTTTATTAAGACATAGGACGCCTCTCTTTCATTGTAATGAACCTCTTCCTCGTCCTCTTCCAATAAACTCACAGCGAGACACCCCCAGTGCTCATAGAGAAATCTTTGTTACAGAGTAAACAATGAATTCTGCGGCCACGTTACCCAATACCCACGATTTATATTTTCCCCTTTTATCTGTCCAATGGAAATATTAACAATGGGTCTAGAATTATCTCCCTCTTGCTTAAAGGAAAAGTAAATGTTTTTCTTTTTCTTTCTGTAAATTTGCTCTAAACAGCCCCCCAGATTAATGTACCTTAGTCCCTGCTGCAAGTCTGCTCTGGTTTCTGTGTTATCAGCAGCTTGTTTCACCTTCTTCCTGGTGCAGAGTGAAGCCCCGCCCCTTAGTTCACTGAGCAGTCCATTTGCTGCTGTTCCACAATAGAGAGGAAGAGGGAGCCAGTGTTTCATTAGTAAGCTAGTTTCCCCAAGCAAAAGGTGCTACACACACTGCTCTCTGCTATGTCATAGTATGCAAATGATCTCCTGGACTAGTCCAAGATATAAGGTCAGCTCAGAAAGCTAAGGGGCTGGGCTTCACTCTGCACCAGGAAGAAGGGGAAACAAGCTGCTGATAACACAGAAACCAGAGCAGACTTGCAGCAGGGACTAAGGTACATTAATTTGAGGGGCTGTTTAGAGCAAATTTAGAGATAGAAAAAAAAAACGTTTACTTGTTCTTTAATGTCCCCAGCATCTAGGGCAGTGTTACTAGCTCAGCTTCTAAATTCAGTCTTAGGTAAGCTTCCATTGGCTCAGGCAGGTTGGTCAAAACCTTCAGTACCCCTCCACCCATAGCCTATAACCCCAAGCAAGATGCAGAAATGGGCTGCGCCTGCGTCCCAGAGATATGATTTAGGGCAGAGGTAGGCAACCGCCAACCTGCGGCTCCGGAGCCTCATGTGGCTCTTTATCCTGCGGCTCTTGTCTGGTGGCTTTGCCCGTCACGTTGTCTATACTGCCCTCACATCTTTAGGGTACGATAGTTAGCTTACCATGGTCGCACAGTCAGGGTGTATAGATGTCCCAGGAGTGACAGGCAAGACCGAGCAGGAACAAGACTCAAGACAAGAGAGAAGCCTCCAGAGTCCAGCTGTAGCAGGTGTGAAGTCTATAGATGTGGATATGATGCATATTTTAATCACGTCTATATCCCTCGCCTTTTAACAGATGAGAACATTTTATAGGGCTATTTAGTGTTTCATTTAAAGCAGGCCTACACACACAAACACACACACTGCACTTTTGTTTGTTGTATTCTGTTGTTGTAACAGTTAAAATTAAAAAAAAAAGTTAAAACGTTTAAAAGTTTATAAGCTGTGTTATGTTTTGCGGCTCCAGACTATTTTTCTTTAGTGGAAGAGAGGGCAAAATGGCTCTTCTGATAGTAAAGGTTGCTGACCCCTGATTTAGGGGCATAAGGCTCTCCATAGCATTGTAACTCTGTGGGGGGTGTCCTGCCTATACAGAGAGATACAACCTTGTACTAGGTACAGTACACCAGGAACAGACCAGACCATAGTTTGCTTATAACCTGTAAAAAAAAACTATGGCAGCATAGGTATTCCTCTGTACTAAGCACAATCCAGCAGGAACAGCCCCCTAAGTTTGCTCATAGTCTGTACAGAGAGATCCCATAAAATTATGGAGCAATAGGTATTCCCTGTACTAAGCACAATTCAGCAGGAACAGCCCCCTAAGTTTGCTCACAGATTGTATAAAGAGATACCATAAAACTATCCCTTGTACTAAGCACAATTCAGCAGGAACAGTCCCGTAAGTTTGCTCATAGATTGTATAGAGAGATACCATAAAAATATGGCAGCATAGGTATTCCCCTGTACTAAGCACAATTCAGCAGGAACAGTCCCTTAAGATTACTTGTAGCCTGTACAGAGAGATTCCATAAAATTATGGCAGCATAGGTATCCTCTTGTACTAAGCAGAATTCAGCAGGAACAGTCCCCTAAGTTTGCTCATAGATTGTATAGAGAGATACCATAAAATTATGGAGAAATAGGTATTCCCCTGTACTAAGCACAATTCAGCAGGAACAGTCCCCTAAGTTTGCTCATAGATTGTCCAGAGAGATCCCAAAAAATTATGGCAGCATAGGTATTCCCCTGTACGAAGCACAATTCAGCAGGAACAGTCCCCTAAATTTGCTCATAGTCTGTCCAGAGAGATCCCATAAAATTATGGAGAAATAGGTATTCCCCTGTACTAAGCACAATTCAGCAGGAACAGT
>CM044447.1:13053968-13064351 GCA_024363595.1 Xenopus borealis | reverse complement strand
CGAAAAAAAAAAAAAGGTATTTGAAATGGATTATAGTTGGGCACTCGCTCTTCAATATATCCGACTGTTTAAAACGTGAATGGAATTTTTAAAAATTACAGCAATGATTTTAAAAAAATCAGGATAAATTAGAGGCTGTTCCTTTTCCAAAGGCAAATGACAATGTAGAGTCATAGGGAAAAAAAATAAATAAAAGACAAACCTTTTTTAATGACTGTCTGGTCGTGCATTATCATGTTTTGCTCTTCCATTGACTGTAGGGGGAAAAAAAATAAGCATAATTTAAAAAGTGATCATTTAAAAAAATATTTAAAGTATTTTGTGCTACTTTAAATATCAGGTTAAAATTTTTGCCCGGCTATTTGTTTCTAAAATCATGTTCAGCGGTTGCCTTTAATATCCGACACCCCATGCGTGGATACCTTCCGTCTCCGAGGATAGAGGTTAAGCCAAGTTATTTAACCTATTTTCTTTACAAACAGATGTTAGATGCCCTACTTTCTCAGAGCAGTGCAGTTATACCCTGGAGGTACAATTAAACCAAAAAAAAAACTGCAACTAAAACAAGAAGGGCTTTTAGCAGATACTGTTTGTAGAAATGAAAGGGTAAACCTTGTTTATAGTTATTCCACAAAAAAGACCTAAAAATGACAAATCTGGTATAAATTATCCCAAATCCCGGTGATTGTGTAAACTCTTCCCCATCGAATAGTTTTTATGTTGAAGCATCTTAAGTTTCATGAGCACCAAAATGTAATTCAGTACAATAGGCATAATTATATAGCAGATAATGTGTGGAACAACTAAAAAGAAGATTTGTTCTTCTGTATTTTAATATATTACACAACATTTTTAAAGTAGCTATTTTCTCTGGAACATCTGTTTTTTTCCCCCTAAAGAAGCTGGGGGGGAAAAAAATCAGGTGTACCAGGATCTAAAGTATCTGTTTGTATTTCTTTGGTTAACCTGAAAAACAAAATGATTTTGTTCTTTTAAGTTCTCAATACAAATATGGGTTATAATTGTGTATAAAAGAACAACAACCATGAAGGTTGTCACTTGGGCTCTAGAGAAATTATTTTTTACACTGGTTGACAATTACTGTGCACAAAGATTGGAAGAAGGACCAGTAACCTCTAAACATTGAAGACGGTCTACCTGCCAATACCCCACTCTAGCTCTTTGCCACCACCCCCCAATTAATACAAAAGAGACATTACCACAACCTCGTCCATCTGTTGGCCAAGATCTGCAAGCCCCAGGTTATCCGCCATATTTGAAGGATCCAAGCCATGTCCATGATGCAGAAGAATGTCAGGTCTTCTGTAGGAGTCTCTGCCTTGTCTCACTAACCCGGTATCCAGAGAAGGTATGTGGTGGACAAGGCCATGTCTTGAATGATGGGAAATCCCAGTGTGGTCTTGGTTCTGTCTGCTGGGCCATGCCTGCTGTTGGTTAGTGGTTGGTGGGTGGATAGGGTTAATGGAAGAGAAGGGGTCTCCAAGGTGGGAATAGGGGTCAGTAGACTGAGAGTATTGTAGAGGCTGGTATGGAGGTGGAAAATATGGTGGTTGGAAGTCTGATGTTCCTGAATGCGACAGAGGGGGAGCCGGGCTATACAGGTGTTGACTCACGGCCGACAAATGGGGTAGCCTTGGGTTACCATTGCTCGATCCATCATGTCTGTCCTGGAATTGATCATAAAAACAACAGTTACATTTACAGTATTGTCAGTGCTCCAACACAAGCCTTAGGCAGCAGACAGTAGACAGAGCAATATGAAGGCACAAAAGAACAACATTATATAGTGTCAATACACACACAACAATTGGGCAATGGCAGGAATAGTCCAACTCTGCAGAAAAGGGGCATTCACTCTATATTACACAAAGTCTGGCTCCAGGTAGAAAAAGGGGAACTTTGACAAATAAAGCATCAATATTTAAGGAGTGCAGAAACCTTCAGTAATAAAATATTTATGAAAACAAATATACAAGTATGGGCCCAGTTATCCAGAATACGCGGGACCCGAGGGTTTACGGATAATAGGTTCTTTCTGAAATTTGGATCTTAATTTCCAAAAAATTATTTAAACATTAAACCCAATAGGATTCAAGGATCAAGTACTGTTAAATCCAGGGGGACAAATGACTGCACCCAGTGTTTATACATTCCCATAGAGACAAGAGTCTCCGGCCGCCCTATGAGCCCTGCCTGAAACAAGTCCATCTTTAGCTTTAAAACAGATTACACCGTCATGGCTATTAAAATAACAGAGAGAGCTAATCAACAGAGAAAGGAGCCCTCAACAAGGTCCACCGCCGCTACTCCTCTCTACTAAATGCCTCCCATTGATGCCCAAATGACTGCAACTAATCTACAGGAGCCAAAGAATTCAAATATGCAGACCGTGACCAAAGCAGGGGGGGGGGGTTTAAGAAAAAAAAAAGAAAAAAAAAAACGAAGGGCCTGGGGTGACAACGAATGTTACATCTCTAAATAGATTAATAAAAACTAAAATGGTGAGTTCAGCTACCTACAATTTTTTTTTAATGTTTCAAAACATTATATTTAAGAAAAAATGTAATCCAAAGATTTTTTTTTATTTCCTAATGAAAGTTCTAAAACTGAAAACTATTCAACGAATATCACTGGTATAGGATGGCGGTGCACCCTAGCACCCACTAGCTGTCAGGTTAGGCTTCTACAACCAAGGAAAGGCTTCTGGATTTTTTTTTTTTTTTTCCTCGTTACAAACAAGGCTTTGCTGCGGGGGCAATTGTTTTACAAATGATTGTTTACCTGGAAAAAACACTTAAAAACCACGCATTTCTCTTGTGCAAAACAACGACGCACCGACAACACTAATTTTTTTTTGTAGCTGCACAAAGACACAAAAAGAGAACACAGGAATCCTGCTGCCGACAATCCAATGTGATCAAGGAAAGTAAAAAGAGAATTAAGGATATCTATTAGAATCCGCAAGCTCTGGCTGTGCTCAGTTTTTTTTTTTTATGGCCCTAAGCAAAGATTTGGGAAGATCTGTGCTCACCTCGCATTCCTCTTCATATTTCACATTATCTGCAAGCTTCCACAGCATCCTGGCTCCTGAGTCTAACCAGCCCCAATGCACCAAAATCCAAGGATAAATCCAAGTTCACTGTGCAAATAAATTCCCCCAGACCTCTCTCAGCTGTCAGACATGGAGACTCTCAGAGCTCTGATCCTTGACTGAGGATTTGTTAGTGATCACCCTTCTCCCTAAACACCTATAATGGCTGCAAACTCCTCCCCAGGGGCTGATGCTGTGCCTCTGCGAGTTTAATTAGAAGAGAAAGCCTTGCAGACGACAGCCAATCAGAATAAAGGGACTCTGCAGGCACAAGCCACGCCCCCTGGTGTTTATTCTAAAGAAGTGATTTTTTTTTTTTTTTTCTTTCTGTCCTGCTGTTTGGATCAAGGTTTGGGAGCCCCGATAGTTCCACTATTATGAAATACTAAAAATATATTAAACGCAGATTTTTCCTCTGCATAGATAATACCCATTGTTTTTTAGTTTAATACTACTAAATTCCAATGCTTAGAAATAAAAAAAAAATTGCATTATATGTGCACAATAAACCCCCTTTCTGCATTGTAGTACAAATTCCTATTACAAAAATGCATACACTACATAATTTATAAAGCTGCCCCTATATTTTATATAGAAATGATATACCCTCCTTCTTTAACTTAATCTGTTGATGTTTTTCCAGGAATGGCTGTAACTACTATGTTATATACAGGATAAATCAGCTTTTATCTCACCCCACCCTCTCCCCCAAAAAACAAATCATTAGCAGGACTGCTATAAGCCATTACCATATGATCCAATCTAATGAGCAGTTTATATACAAATCTAAAAACCCCTGCAGTAGGCTGCTGATTACAGGGAACAAACCTCTGTGATTTTTTTTTTAATTAACAGCCAGGAGTCATTTGGTTAATTGTTTTAGCCCCTCCATTCCCACACTGGGATTAACTGACTAACCAGTTCTTGTGGGAGATGTCAGATTAATAAAATAAATCAATATAATATAAATATATAATATAAAGGCAATCCCAGAGCAACTCTTTCCAGCTGCTGCAACTTGCTTATCTTACAGATAGGTGGAAGCATCACTGCTTAGATTTCCCTACAGCCTGCAGCAAGGCTGCTCTGTAAACTAATCTCCTTAATTAATATGCCTGCTGCATTTTATCTATGATATTACTCCTGTATAACTCTATGTAGCTCACTGTTGCCTTCCAACCACCATTACAGGAGGACATTTAATAGCTGAAAAAACTTCAGAAAAAAAAAAGACTTAAAAAAAAAATTAAATTAAATACAAAAATTTGTGCAACCTTCTAACCATTGTTACAAATTTGGTATTTTTTTCTTTTGAACGAAAAATTGGAGAGCCAGAATAATTTATGCTTCTCCTAGGAATCCAAAATGGGACATTTTTAGGTAATTAAGGGAGAGGGGGGGTTAAAAGCCAAATATTTGCATTTGCTGCTGTATATTGTTTCGGGTGTGTAATCCAGGTAATAAATATTTACTACAGAAAAAAAAAAGTAGAAATTTGGGCCTCAGATTTGCATTTTATGGGGAGTGTATTTAATAATATAATTACACTTGGTTAAAAGAACAAAACACCTTTTTAGTAGTAGTAGTTCCAAGAGCGGATTCCCATCAATGGCAGAGAGACGTTTAAATCACCAGAGAATTCCATCTTAAGCTTCATTACCATTTTTGGTGGGGCACCACATTTCTTTTTTTTTTTTTTTAAATTGCCCCTTCTGTTGTTTTCACCGTAAGGAAAAAAAAGCCTTTGAAATGCAGGTCTTTCCCTGTGTTCCTCTGCTTGTAACAGCAAGTGTTTGTGATTATTTCCTAAAGGGTTTGGCGTCATTAGGACTGGGAAACATAAATATATTTAAAGTAGATCAGGAGAGAGAAGAAGAAGTAGCTGAGAGTAGTGCGTCATTGATAATAGGGAGATGTCAGGCTGGGATGTTGGGGAGGTGCCAGTTAACTACATACATCCAACCATTCTCTTCCCTGAATAAATATCGGTTTATATCATAAACTGCGCCTGAAGCGCAAATAATCGTTCAGCTTTAGCAAAATGCAGAAATATTTTATCTCGGGATATAAAAATATTGCAGACAGAAAGGTGTCTGTGAGGAGGCAGCTAGAACAATAAAATCCATGCTTGCAAGTTTATTATTTACTATTCTGTTCCCTAAATGTATCGCTAATGTTGGGGGTTCATATTTAGGAGTATTCTCATATGTAGGAGTATTAGCTCATATTTAGGAGTATTCTCATATTTTTGAGTATCATATTTAGGAGTATTCTCATATTTAGGAGTATTAGCTCATATTTAGGAGTATCATTTAGAAGTATTAGCTCATATTTTGTAGTATTAGCTCATATTTAGGAGTATTAGCTCATATATAGGAGTATTCACATATTTAGGAGTATTATCTCATATATAGGAGTATTATATCAAATGTAGGAGTATTTTATCTCATATGTAGGAGTAGGCGTATATTCGTATATAGGAGCATTAGCTAATATTTAGGTGTATTCTCATATTTAGGAGTATTCTCTCATATTTAGGAATATTATCTCATATTTAGGAGTATTCTCTCATATTTAGAAGTATCATATTTAGGAGTATTATCTCATATTGCCATTACCGTATTTGTCCTTTCATGTAGCAGAAATTGCTTCTTATGTGCTATTTTGCGGAGGGCTGTTGAAAATCTATGGGACCTTTTAAACCATATCATAGTCAATCTATATCAGATAATTTATCACATCCATGCAGAAGGCCTGTATATTTCATAATCACAGTTTTATACATACAGATATTGGGTAATATTTCATTAAACTAGAGTATATATATCGATATCGATATAGATATAGATAGGGAAATATATAGATATATAGATAGATATGTTCATAAATTGGATTTAAAGGACATATGCATTAGCCATTGACTTGAAAAGTAACTTTAAAAAAAATCTTTTAAAAAATTCACCAAGCTAAAGATGCATACCATTTACATTCAATAATTACAGACTAAATATAAATGGGAGTTCTTTCCTATACATACACACGCACTTTAAAGAAGCATCCCAAACGAAACCTGCAGTTATTGGAATAATCTGCGGATTTTTAAATATATATTTTCAATAAGCTTTGCAAGTCGCCTAAAGTTCTTCTTTTACAAAACAGCAACGTGTTAATGAACTGGGGCAAAGCAGGAGAAGTAATTGAAAGAATATTTCGTTATTAAATAATCAGTCCAACAGGAGGAGGACATATGTGCTGCGCACAGCCTCCTATAAATCTGCCTTTTTGTTTTTATTATTGGGTTCTTCTGAAACTGCCATAGATCATTGCTTTGCGGTAAATTCATGAAAGTTTAATCTGGGGCAGAGACGAATGCATTGAGCCCTTGGCAGGTGCGAACTCAGAGTGATGAAGCCGTATATTCTCTTTTGTGTTGACTTTGTCATTCTGTTGGTTCAGATCTATCCAGTAAGGGATTATAATAATGCACTCAGATCTTCCTATTGTCTGGCAGCTGTTAGAATAATAAAAAGCTATAAAATTCTCGCTTTTTTTTAACGGTCTTTTTTTGTTCTTTGAATTCTGCAAAGCCCTTTGTTAAAAGCCTTTACCTGCAAACTGACATTGAAACCATTCAATTTAGACAACGTTTCGTTCATAAAACACTAAAAAGTATCGAATAATCATTGATTTTTTTTTTTTAACCTGCAGGATGGTAGTTGTTAACACGATTTTGCGCAAGCGGCGCAGAACGTTACGGAATAAACTACTTTTTTTTTTTTTTTTTTTTTAAACCCCGCTGGGGATTTTCGTTCTAAATCTCCACGAGTGGGAATAAAAAGTCCTTAATTCCACAGGTGAAAATCGTAAATAGTATCTGCAGGCGTTATGGCTTTGTTTAAAAATTCTTCCCCCCCCCCCTCTTAAATCGCTCGCACTGTTATTATTTTTATGACGGTCTTCCAGCCAGATAATTGAAATTTAACCAAGGCAGGAATGAGGAGTGGGTGTTTTTCTAACGAAACCAGGTGTGACTAAGCGCAGACAAATACAGATTTCCATTACAAAAACGAAAAACATGCGAAACGTTTACATGAGATGTTTCCATTGATAAACGTTCTATTTGCAGAGCCAAGGAACAACGAAAAAATATATATTATTTAAAATAAAGCATTTAGCTGATACATTTTTAAATATAAACACTTAGGAGCTTTCCACAAAAAAAACATCCATTTCAGTGGAACTTTATAAATCCCCCCCAAATTATTTAATACAAGATGTGGCTCCATGTGCGAAGCATTAAACGCTGCCTGACAAGCAGATCGTGTACAGGGTATTTAATTAATTCTCCCCAGAGATTAAATAAGAGTTTCTCAACAAGTCCCAGCAAATAAGTGATCCTGCCAAACTCTCTCTGAGAAGCAGCCGTTGCTTATAGAGAATTGTTGGCTTAGGAAAAAGCCTGGCAATAGTAAAAAAAAAAAACTTATTCAGTCCCCGGATGATTTAAAGGTGAGGTTGGGCAGAATTAGAGTAGAAAATTGGAAGTCACATACCTGCCAGTCTGATCTCCCCAGCAGAGCCATCAGAGAAGGGTTTCAGGGGATATTTTAACAAGAGCAGTTACACCACTAACTGTTACCTGGATCAGCCTTACACCTGGTTTACCTGCCTCAGGCTGTGCGCATGCGTATACGACCTACCTTTGAATGCATTTTCCAGCCCTCGGCTCATACCGCCCTTTTTTATTCAGATTCATTTGGACCCTTCCCCTGACTCCCGTATACTCACCTGTCTGACACATGAACCCCAAACATAAACTCTGGGGGAGACAGAGGGGCAATGACACACGTCTCTGTATATGGGATGAACTTTAATGCAAATCGGCAGAGATTTATGTGCTTGAGTTCGGCTGTTCTGCAGAAATCTCTCACTGGGTCAGAAGAAAACCTTCATAAAATCTTATTTGGGGCTCGCTGTAAGAATTGTATATAGTGTCATTTCCAGATTCCTTTCTATCCACAGGTCTCTTGACTGTTTATTTATTCTCTCTCTCTCTCTTTCTCTCGATCCTGTCTGTCTGTCTGTATATCCTTCTGTATGGACTAGCTAATAGAAATGACACACACATAACTAAATGTTGCAGGCTGAAATAGGTTTCATTGTTTTTTATGTTTTCTATGAATCAATACACATGGACAGCAAACCCTATCTACCTATCATCTATCTATCTATCTATCTATCTATCTATCTATCTATCTATTATCTATCTATCTATCTATCTATCTATTATCTATCTATCCATCTGTCTATCTATCTATCTATCTATCTATCTATCTATCTATTATCTATCTCTCTATTATCTATCTATCTATCTATCTATTATCTATCTATCTATCTATCTATCTATCTATCTATCTATCATCTATCTATCTATCTATCTATCTATCTATCTATTATCTATCTATCTATCTATCTATCTATTATCTATCTATCTATCTATCTATCTATCTATCTATCTATCTATCTATCTATCTCTGTCTCTCTCTGTCACACACACATAACTAATTGTTGCAGGCTGAAATAGGTTTCATTGTTTTATATGAATCAATACACATGGAGAGCAAACCCTATCTGTCTGTATGTCTGTCTGTCTGTCTGTCTGTCTGTCTATCTATCTATCTATCTATCTATCTATATATCTATCTCAGTCCCTCTGTTTAACCCTTTTCCTGTTCTCATATGTGTCATTAGACTGCATGCCCCAGTAATAAGGATAAGGATATACATTATCTGGCTCTTTGAAATTGCAGAGAAACTGATTACTTCCCACTCACAGTAAAGTTATTGCTTAGTCAGGCCAATAAGGCATTTTCCCTATAAAATGTTAGTCCTCACAGAGCAATCATGGGAGCTCCCACTCATTAAGGAATCACGTATCATATAAATAGTGATCCCACGCTCAATAACCCAAGGCAATCTGTACTACGGAATATAGAAATGAAATGTGCAAGCAGTACGTCAGATCCAGGGCTATCGTTTGTAGTCTTGAGGCCCAGGGCAAAACAGGCTTCTTTTATATAAAGTAAAACTGTGCATGTGATCAACTTTTTTTAGCATACTGTCTCATGTTGCCTTACTCTCCATCTTTCCCTCCTGTCTCCATTCTTCCCCTCTGTCTCTATCTTGCCCTGCTCTCTTCATCTTGTCCTATTGTCTCCATCTTGTCTTAGGGTCTTCATCTTGCTCTCCTGTCTTCATCATGGTTTTCTGTCTCCATTTTGCCCTCCTGTTCCCATCTTACCCTACTGTCTCCTTTCTGTCCTGTGGTGTTCACCTTGCCCTACGGTCTCCATCTTACCCTACTGTCTCCATCTTACCCTACTTTTTCCATCTTACCCTACTGTCTCCATCTTACCCTACTGTCTCCATCTTACCCTACTGTCTCCATCTTACCCTACTGTCTCCATCTTACCCTACTGTCTCCACCTTACACTACTGTCTCCATCTTACCCTATTTTCTCCATCTTACCCTACTCTCTCCATCTTACCCTACTGTCTCCATCTTACCCTACTGTCTCCATCTTGCCCTACTGTCTCCATCTTACCCTACTTTTTCCATCTTACCCTACTGTCTCCATCTTACCCTACTGTCTCCATCTTACCCGACTGTCTCCATCTTGCCCTACTGTCTCCATCTTGCCCTACTGACTCCATCTTGCTTTACTGTCTCCATTCTGCCATATTTTCTCCATCTTGCTCTGCCGCCTCCATCATGTCCTACTATTGTCATCTTGGTTCACTGTCTGTCTGTTAAGTGACTGTATCAAGAAAATGATGCGGAACCATAGGATTTGCTAATTATTAGCAGAAAATCTTACATTGGCTTCTATGGAATGTTTTTTTTGTGTGTGATTAATGCATAAAATCACCATTCTGCCTCCCTAGAATTGCTGCAGTTTCCCTAAATAGGCCCTGAAGGAAGTAGAAACATTGTTTTAAAACTACCAGATGACTTTTGGGAAAACACATGAAACTGTGTCCAGAAAGTAACAGAATTCTTTTTTTTCCAGAGGAACTTGGTTACATTAAATCTATTTATTCCGTTTTTCTCAAATGTTGCTGCTTAACTGTTTCAGATTATTGATGTGATGCATTCTTTAGAGCTGTGGGAGCCTCTGCGTAAAAAATTAGAAGGAATGTTCTGGGTTCATAATAAGCTATACCCTCATACTGTACTGTCTAAGGGAAACAATATGGCACCTCCTTCCAAT
>CM044447.1:13030116-13053110 GCA_024363595.1 Xenopus borealis | reverse complement strand
TCACTCATGATCATCTCATGTCGGTGTGTTAATCCCATTTAACCCCTGCGATTCTCCAAGTCATTGAGGACATCTTAATTACCCCGAGGGTCGTCTTCTGTCATCAGACCCTCTATTTCATGCTGAGTTGAAAGAAATCTGCTTTGCTGCAGCCCCTAAAGAGCATCTGGTTCAATTTAGCTTTGTGTATCTGTCGACCATAAAACATTCAGGTACAAGTTAATAGAGTGAGCCAAGCTAGGAAACACTATAAAATCCACAGCCCCTAGGAATCAATGAACTTCAGTTGTAAACGTCCCTTCTTTGTCCTCCCAAAAAGAAAACCTGTCTGGATCATGAGAGGAGCATAACAATAAGGGTACGGTGCCCTTTATTCAATTGCTTGGAAGTTGTTGAACATCGATACATGCGGGTGGTCAATCAAACTGAGTGTATCTGGCCACCCAAAGGGTTTCTAACATGGTTCCGAGTGGAAGGCAGAAGAAAATGAGGTCCTTGTCCCTTCTGGATGTTTTGGTGCCTCCAATATGTGTTGGTCGGAGCATCAATGGAAGAAAGTTGATCATACACCAGCCTACAAGCCAACTGACCATATGTAGTACAATTTGGGTTCTCAAATAGAACGCCAAATGACCCTGGTTGAACTAAGCTGTAGCCCGATTGGGACGGGGGTCAGATTTTCAGATTTTGGTGCCCCCTCTTTTGGTAGAGAAATAGGTGCCCCTCTGTTGGAAATCACTACATTTTAGGGTATCTATGGCAAAATTTAGTCCAGGGTTGGTTCATCTTCTTGCTCCTCCATTCTAAGGTTCACTGGACCCCTGAAAAAGATTCAGAACCCCAGTGCCAGTTAATTAGCTGCTTTCTTTTATTAGAGGCCAATGCAAGAGTTGGTGATGCTACATCCCAATTGCATCCAGGGGATTTATAAGCGCTCATTGTATGTCAATGGGATTCCTCCAGGTGTCCCAGTTTCCTTCCTTGGACCAGAAACATACCAGCACGCCTTTAGGGTACTTGAGGGAAATTAGATTGCAAGCTCTAGGGTATGGGCTAATTTGACTGGTTAAACACTCTCCCTACATGCTGTATCAATAAAGGCTAGTAAATAAACTCCATAACTGATAACAACTGAAGAGACAGACAAGGCAAACACAATTGGAGCCATCACAGAACACCTGCTATCCCCTTCCTCCTGCAACAAAAAACAAATGAATTTTTAATGCAAACGGAGGTAAATTCTTATGGATTTCAGAGGAAACCTAACAAAGCAACCAGTCAGGTTATTCACACAGACTGATGTGTAAAAACAAGAGAAGGTGTTTGTACAGGAGGGGCATTACAAATTTGGTTACCTTAAATTCATTTATACAGTTTTTCTCAAATGCTGCTGATTAACTGTTTCAGATTATTGATGTTCTTTATAGCTGAGGGAGCTTGTGTGTAAAAAAAATGGAAGGGAAACAATATGGCACCTCCTTCCCATATGTATAAATACAAATATACAGAGAAGGAATGTTCTGGGCACACAATAAGCTATACCCTCATACTGTACTGTCTAAGGGAAACAATATGGCACCTTCTTCCCATATGTATAAATACAAATATACAGAGAAGGAATGTTCTGGGCACACAATAAGCTATACCCTCATACTGTACTGTCTAAGGCAGTGATCCCCAACCACAGGCCTGGATTTGTGGAGAGGACACCTAGGCCCGGGCCTAGGGTGGCAGGATTTTAGGGGGCTGCATGCAGCCAAAACACACATTTTTTCAGAAATTAAAATTTCCTGTGTGTCAATTCCCATTGCTCTGTCCCGATGAAAATTTGAGCAAATTTGACAGGGGGGACAAACGTCATTAGGCCTAGGGGAGCCCGCTATGTAAGTCCGGCCCTGCCCAACCAGTAGCTCATGAGTAACATGTTTCTCTCCAACCCCTTGGATGTTGCTCTCAGTGGCCTCAAAGCAGGTGCTTATTTTTGAATTCCAGGCTTAGAGGCAAGTTTTGGTTGTATAAAAAACAGATGTCCTGCCAAACATTCTCTCCTGTAGGCTGCCAGTCCATATAGGGGCTACCAAAAAGCCAATCAGAGCTCTTATTTGACATCCACATGGACTTTTTCATGCTTGTGTTGCTCTCCAACTCTTTTTTATATTTAAATGTGGCTCACGAGCAAAAAAGGTTGGGGACCCCTGGTCTAAGGGAAACAATATGGCACCTCCATCCCATATGTATAAATACAAATATACAGAGAAGGAATGTCCTGGGCACACAATATGCTATAGTTATTTATGCATAATATGTTTATTCTCTGCTTCAGCGGTTGCTTACCTTATATTCCAGACCGTGCTTATTGTCTAACCGTGATCTAATTTTGCATAATCTTTGACAGTTGGGGGTACTTTATTTTCCAAGAAAATGTTATCTGTTTAGTCCTGCTGGAATTTTTGCATAATCGGCTTCATCATTGCGTTGGGGGAGAAATTTTGTGTATCCACATGATGACGAAGCCAAGCATATTTCATAATGTAACCTGCCAGAAACGCAAAGAGAGACATTATTTATGCACATTGTGTCAGGACTTGTTATCTTATTCTTTCCATTTTAACTGCACAGCTTACCTGCAAAGTAATATATATATATGTGCAGAAGAAAAAATGCTACAAGAAGAACTTATTAGTGGCAAGGCAGAATTAGTTGGTAACTTGTTTTAAGTCAAAGAACTGGCTGGTTGCTATGGGTTACTACACCTGGTGCACATGCAAGTGTTTTGCAGAATTCTGAAATATGTATGGAAAGGTTCTTGGCAGTGGCATAACTAAGTGTTACTGGGGCCCCCCAGTCAATCCAATCTAGGGTACAAAAACATTGCTAAGTTGACCTGTTCTACCAAGCAGGCCCGGACTGGCAATCTGTGGGTTAGGGCAAATGCCAGAGGGGCTGCTATAAGGTCCCATAGAAAGTCAGTGTTTAGTGGGCTGGTGGGGGCTGTTTGGGCCTCTATGTGGGCTGATGGGCCTCTTGTGTACCTGAAATGCCAGGGCCTATTTTAATTCTCAGTCCAGTCCTGCTACCAAGATATATTGCCTTTACTGGGTCCTCTACATGCATGGGCCCTCCTGCAATTGCAGATTTTGCTTCCTCTGTAGATACACCACCTGGTTCTGAATCCAGAGGAAATTATTTTAATGTCCTTAAAATATTGATGGGTGAGGGTAGAGAATGTCCTTACTGCAGCTCCATCATTCCCAGCTTCTGTCAGAACCACCCCATGGTGTCCAGTAAAAAAGGGCAACCTCTTTATTGCATTTTAACCTTGGAAAAGCCAGGTGCAACTGAGTCTTTATTAAAATGCATAATGAAATACCAGACTGCTTAATGAATTAGATAAAAGTGAGCGAAGGATTGACCAGGCCAGGGAAGACTTGTGTTGGCTTGAAGGACAACATTTCTCAAAAGTTGTATTCCCCTATAGCAGGGATCCCCAACCTTTTGAACCTGTGAGCAACATTCAGAAGTAAAATGAGTTGGGGAGCAACACAAGTATGAAAATATTCTTGGGCTGCCAAATAGGTGGCCATTTGGTGGCCCCTATGTGGATAAAAAACCTAAACTGAGGCTCTGTTTGGCAGTACATCTGTTTTTATGCAACTAAGCCTGAAATTCAAAAACAAGGACCTGCTTTGAGGCCACTGGGAGCAACATCCAATGGGTTGGAGAGCAACATGTTGTTTATGAGCTACTGGTTGGGGATCACTGCCCTATAGTATAGTATGCCTTCTTGGTAAGTGTCACCTTCTTCATCCATTCATTTAGCACTGCATAACATTTGAGCCTAATTTTGGCAAGGCTAAGCCTCCGTAAACCTTCATTATTCTCTACCAATGGTCAGATGCAAATACAAATGTCAAATAAACTTGAAAACCTTAGTTTGTCCAGAAAGATCCATTTACTTCAGAAAATAACCACTTCCTTCATTACTTAAGCACCTCTCGTTTTCATAGAATCCACTAGAGAAAGAGAAATATTTAGAAGACAGGGCATCATGGTCTAAGCTTTTGCTGACCAATTATTTTCAATGCATTGAGCCAGTTATTCGTTATACTACATGTTCAATGGCACCCAAAGAAGTCAATAAAAGCAGTCGGTTAGCCATAAAAATCTCTTAGATCAGCCTGCAGATCTTGAATTGGGCCCTGACTTTCTGGTCAATCAATAAGTTAAAACGTTGTTCTTTGCCAGTGTTTAAGATTTCCTGGTAGAGATAACAGACAAGCAAGCAGGGCTTAGATAATAGAATAGTCAAATATTGTCCTCCGGCTGCTGATAAACATTCTATAGGCAAGTATATTCAGCAACAGCTGTGGAACCAGATCCTTGAATTCAAAGCTTTCATTTCCATTTGCAGCCATTTTACTATAGCCTCCTTATTTCCATAATCTTAACCTCTGGCTGTGAATAAAATAATGAGATGTGCCCTGGGACAGACACATGGACCTTCCTGTCCGTTATTTACTGGTTTAGGGACACATGTGTATTGTACTGCAGCTGCAGGGCTGTAAAAGGCACTCCGGGCATTGGGCCGCTGTCAAGTTCACTGGAATTATTTTTCAACAGTAAACAAGGCCATATGGCAAACACAATAATCCAGTGGTAACTGGAGACCAGGCTCCCTGTCAGCATTATTCCACTACTGGCATTTGCCACAACAGACCTTTTCCCCATTTGTACTTTGTGAACCACAAATTCCATCAGTTGTAGTCCATTGATCTAACATGTATGAGGCTGGTTCATTACTAAGAATGTCCCTTTATTAAATTTCCTAAATAGAGAACTCCAAGACCCGGGCTTAAAGATAAAATAAAGATAGTTCCATCTGTCTTTAAAAACTATACTGGATGCTGGAAGTGAAAGCTACAACAACCTGAATGAAGCCACCTTCACTTGACAGTCATCCTAGATGATATCTAGGATGACTCTTGGAGACCATTCTGATGTCTCCTGATTAAGATTATTTTGTAAAAAACGTTCTTCCTGATGCCATCTCTGGCATGTGTCCTCATCCTTCAGATAGAAACAAACCAGCATTGTCTGCCACCTATTCTTCAAAACTGCATAGGAACTTAGTTTTCTTTTTTTCAGGGCATCTATATCATAACAAGATGGATAACTGAAAGTGTGAATTGATCATCACAACTCCACTGCTGATAGATCAGTGACTCAAAAGACTTCACCAGTATAGGAAGGAGACAGAGACACAATTATAATAGCCATACTAATCTAAATGTCCTTAACTATGATACTTTGAATTGTTTAGAATTAAGTGGTGAAAGGAGTGCGCAGTTTCCACCTTATAATGTCCCTCAGAGATCATAATTGGTTTATGATAGGCATCCTGGCATCAGAGTGTTCTAATTTAAAAAGTTATCATAATAATTTGCTAGCACAGACACACATAGTTGTAGTTCCTCAGAGGGCAATTGACAGACCACTACCCATGACCCTTGAATACTATGTAAAGTAGAGTAGTCCCCAGACATGTGGAGCTCTACTTTATTTGGGGATCCATGAACTGAGCCAATGATTGGATCATACAGTGAACCTACTGAGCCCCGACATACAGTCACCTTATCAACCCACCAATGTGGTTGGGCAGACCCTCCTGAGAGCTTCATAAGTGGACAATAAGCTGCCATCTTGGTTCGAAGAGGTTAAGTAGGCAGCTATTTTCAGCCTACATATGGCCAACTTCACTTCATAATCATTTTTCCTGTATTGATGCTTGAAGTTTATTCTCTGGCAATCATGTGACCATTTTTACTTCCTGTTAAAAGAAGTGCAATTTTGCTTTATGACCAAG
This sequence comes from Xenopus borealis, assembly GCA_024363595.1. Classification (NCBI taxonomy): domain Eukaryota; kingdom Metazoa; phylum Chordata; class Amphibia; order Anura; family Pipidae; genus Xenopus; species Xenopus borealis. Next base: position 13,047,247 of record CM044447.1, on the reverse strand, counting down.
ATTCTTAACATTTTTATAAGAGTCGTTTTCTATACAAAAGCTGCCTATGTGTAGGACAGCGAAGCAGAAGCTGCCTTCTATACCATTTTCCCCCATCTAAGACATGGACTCTACAAATATATTTATATGATATCATCAGGGTTAAGGTGTCATACAGTATATCGGCTAAATCCTCTGCAATTTGGTAAAAGTTAAACAGATATAAGATTCTACACTATTTTTCATAACATGTTATCCAGCATAATTAATTTTTAAGACCTTCCTTGTAGTATAGATTTCAATGAAGTGGAGGCGTTGGGAATGCAAAGCTGAAGCGAAGTAGAATCACTTATTTTCATATAGAGTTGTTTGTAGTGTTCCTTTAAGAGGGGATGTCCTGGTCAGCTGATTGCTGTTATGGAAGTTGACCTCAAATGGATTTCAGATCTGCCCAAGCCTGGAGGCAAGCAGAAGTCTAAAAGTGAACGTATTCCTGAGTCGGGTCATTTGACTGAATCAACATTTGCTTGTGCATAATCTGCAAGACATCCTGCTCATCTACTCCAGGAGGATCTCCCTAAGGCCTAGACCGGGCTGGTCACTTGCTCAGTATGGAAATAAAGTGATCCGCCCTTTGTGTAAATCATTTCAGAAAAAAAAAATTACAACACACCTTTTCCTGGATACAGAACGTATGTTTGGGGTGGGAGAGAATATTGGCCACTTCAGATATTAAAATATGCACAAAAATTAATAGTGAGATAAATGTTTATTCCTTTTTTTTGGTGGAAAATTTCCAAATCAGTATAATGCCAAAATTATAAATACCATAAAATCTTTCAGACCTAAAGCTCTATTCATTGCACTCATGAGGAAACCCTCAACTGTGATCATCTGTTGGCTTAAAATAGTCCACACCACTTACCAAGAAGCCAAAAACATGGACAATACCATTTAAACAATCTAATTATTTTCAGTGACTACCCTGACGTGACAACCTGCTTAAAGGAAAAGTAAATGTTTTTCTTTTTCTTTCTGTAAATTTGCTCTAAACAGCCCCCCAGATTAATGTACCTTAGTCCCTGCTGCAAGTCTGCTCTGGTTTCTGTGTTATCAGCAGCTTGTTTCACCTTCTTCCTGGTGCAGAGTGAAGCCCCGCCCCTTAGTTCACTGAGCAGTCCATTTGCTGCTGTTCCACAATAGAGAGGAAGAGGGAGCCAGTGTTTCATTAGTAAGCTAGTTTCCCCAAGCAAAAGGTGCTACACACACTGCTCTCTGCTATGTCATAGTATGCAAATGATCTCCTGGACTAGTCCAAGATATAAGGTCAGCTCAGAAAGCTAAGGGGCTGGGCTTCACTCTGCACCAGGAAGAAGGGGAAACAAGCTGCTGATAACACAGAAACCAGAGCAGACTTGCAGCAGGGACTAAGGTACATTAATTTGAGGGGCTGTTTAGAGCAAATTTAGAGATAGAAAAAAAAAACGTTTACTTGTTCTTTAAAGAAAGTTCTCCTGGGGACAGGTCTGAACATCCCTCCAAAATACTGCACTTGCCCATAAACTTTCCTAGCTGCTTTACTTTACAGCAGGGCTATGCATGTATGAACAGAATGGACATGAAGGGAACCTGAATGATATAGGTGGAACCAATATGGCAGCCACCAACGTCACCGAGTGGAGCATTTTCTTCAGGCCCCTATTGAAAGTGTGTCTTTTTTTAAGCAAAACTAATGTAGCGACTTGGAATAGGCTAGGGTTGCTTACAGATTGGAATAATTTGGTGCTATCCATGTCCTTTGAGGTTAAGTCTTGAATTTGTGAGAAGGTGACAAAGCCCTGGTTTTTGGACATTTTTGGTTAAAAGGTTCCACATGGCTAGGGCCCTCTAAATCTCATAATAAGGTTAAAGTTATAAGAGCACACTGTGGTATCAGACATTCAGCAATCATTTCAAGCATAATAAAGACAACAAATAAAGGTTTGTGTCAAATGGGCATTTTTTCAAAGTACTATCATCCTTGGTCTGCAGGCTCGGTCTCTTCATGCTATCGTGTTTTGTCTCCTCATCTCTGTGTCCCATTAGCTGATGCTCCTCATCTCCATGTTCTCTTAGATGGTATTTTGGGAATTACTGCTCTAAACTTTAGGGAAGAAGACAGTTTCACACATAGAATGAGAAGGAACCCCTAAATACTCCTGGGCCACCAAAAACCTCTGACAACATAAGACATCTGCATCTGGTATGACAGAAACAAAAGGTAATTATATCAGTAGTCCTTTATATCTGTCCAGGTTCCTTTAGAAGTATCATCTTTGTGAGTCAAAGTTGTCATCCTTCATTCAATCAACTGCACTCCATTCTTTTCTTGCAAGTAGTGGCAGCTCCATTTCGGTACTGTGAAACAGAACACTATTGCAAGTGCTATGCACAAAGAATTTTAGTGTGACAACACAACATTTTGCACTTATTCTGACCTGTTCACACATTTTTAAAAAATGTGCACGCAAGTTTAAAATGTGCGCACAAAGCCGAGAAGGAATCAGAGGGAACAATGTCACAGAGTAATGATTACGTCAGAAAGATGCCACTTCTGACGTTGAAAATGTTTTGAGTGGTGTGTTCAACTCACCCAAAGTTCACTGGGAGATTAATGCCATCAGTGATGACACAAATATGTGTTTTATTGTAGTGAGAAAGCTAAAATTATTAAATGAGTTCAAGGAACTGGGAATTCAAGGAACTGAGAATGAGAATGATCAAAGATCAATCCACAGATAGATTCAAAGGGCAGGCCTTCAACTAGACCTTTAATATTCTTGGGCCCCCCAGCAAATAGTGCTTCATTACATCATGGATGAATATATGTGCCAAGAACATTGCATACACAGGTGCTCTTATTTGTACCTCCAGTTCCTCCAGAGAACATGGTGTTACTAATCTCAATAAGTTGAGAATAAGGAGCAGCTCCAGAACCTCCTCTGCCATAACCATGTCCATATGACAACAGATAAGGAGGAAGAGTGATCCTTGGTTCTTACAAAGTCCCTCCAGTGTACTTGGTCCATCAATAATGTCCAGTAAGATCTCAGTGGGGCTTCTCACATAAAGAATTTTAGGAACACATTTTCTCCAACAATAATAATGCAGAACTACATGCCAATGCTCTCTTGATACCCATAAAAATATTATGTTGTGACTGAGCTGGGGTCTGATCAGCGTCAACCTTGGCTATGAACAAACCATATCTTGAAGAAATTTTGGAGGTTTCTTCAGATATTAGTTTTTGGATACTACAAAGAGAATTGACTTTCTCTTTAAATCTAGCTGACATGCTTTATTTGCTGTCCTGAGCCAAATAATTCAAGACTTATGCAGGGTCCCAATTATAGAAGAAAGCTTACGACCCCTGCCTAATGCCAGTAGTGAGGTGACACTTGCTCACGTCCAGGAGCTGATTTTACAGCAAAACAACACATATTTAGGCAAGCCGTTGTCATTACAGCTCCCAAGCTATTAAACATTTTAATGCATTCAGTGAACACATGTTTAAGAATGTGTCTTTCTTGAGGGGATTTTTAAAAAACATGACTCCTTCAACAAAGCATTGTGACCCCTCGCTGTGCTGGAGCTACCGAGCATTCCATATATTTCAAGTGACGTCAAACGAAGGGTCGTTGGCTTTTAAAAACAAAATGCCAGCAGGTGCGTTTTCTGCAGATGACTGACAAGCCGGGGAAGTTCAACCAGTTTGTAAGATTATTTTCTTGGTATTAGAGCAACATTTTCTATACTGGAGATAGAAGTGGACATTTCCCTACTCTTCCTGTGAGAGGAAGGACACCTATCAGTTGGCCAAGTGCTACAATAAGACCTTAAAGATAATCTGGGTGGATGTTTCTACCCCCAAGCTACGAGGCGGTGGAGGTTACATTAATAGAGACCTGTGCTGGTCACAAAGTGGCTGGAAAGGGAGATGATTGATTAGTAAAAATCTGTCTTTCTATCAGGCAGAATGACCATTGCCATGTTTGCAGGTATTCACTTTCCAGCCTTGGCCCCCAGGCAGTTGAACTAATGTATTTAATGGACAATTCTCCCTTTGGTATTATGTAGCCAAACTGACCAGACATCCAATGGTGTAGTTAGACCTTGGTGCTAAATGTTTGAGTGGGGTCCCATCTGAATACATATTAACCTCCAAAAGCCCCAGTTTCTTAATCAGGCCCCCATATCTCCATCTTTTGTCAGTTTGAAATGGCTGAAGGTTCTTAACTTCACCCTGTATTGATTGATTAGGACTTATTTGACCATGCATCCATTGTTGTTGATGCATACGGTGGGGGGCATAGCGCACCAGGGTCACCCATGATTTTGCATCTGTCTTGGGTCAACTTGACCCACCTCCAGGGTCCCCCCCAATGACTGGTTGTCTGCTCTCATTGAATAATGCAAAAGTGGGCCTATTTATTAACTGATCCCTTGAATTACTGTTCAGTATTCCAAATAATTATATCATGACAATATATTTATAATACTAATAATAATAATAATATAATTTACCTGAAAAGTAAATCAGAAGAGCAAAAACAAAAAAAAAACATATTAGCCAGTCCTTGGCTAGACAGTCCCTGTCCATAATCAGATGTTACAGGATTTACAGAACCTTTGTAACCTTCAAACAGAAGACGTATCTCCTTAGGCAAAATTTTAACTGCCTTTAGTTGTTATATCTGATGAAATATGTTTTTAAAAGTCTAATTTTCTCTTCGCAACTCACTACTTTTTGAGACAAATAGGGCAATACAAACAAATATGTGTTAAATAATTTCCCTAAATGTATCCCTTGATTAATAAATATATATGTATCCTTAGCAGAAAGCACTTGAAACATGGTTAAATATATACAGATATGGGGTACATTATCCAGAATCCCGTTATCCAGAAAGCTCCAAATTACAGAAAGGGCTTCTCCTTGAGACTCTATTATAATCAAATAATGCCAATTTTGTAAAAATGATTTCCCTTTTCTCTGTAATAATAAGACAGTAGCTTGTACTTGATCCAGTCCTAATAGTGTTAGCAAAACCAGCCAATTGGGTTTATTTAATGTTTACATTATTTTTTAGTAGACTTATTGAGTGAAGATCCAAATTGCAGAAAGATCCATTATCCAGAAAACTCCAGTACTCTGGATAACAGGTCCCATACCTGTATATATGTGACTATTGAACCCTTAAGGTGTTACTGGCTCCACCCATTGCTATTACCTGACATTTAACCTGCTGATTTCCCTACATCACACTTTCAATTTTACCAGTCACCCTGCAGCAAAGAACTCTCAGCCGATTATATATCTCTGACTCTGCCAGTGTTTCAGGAGCGCTCAACGTGAAATGACAGGGAATGAATTTTTAGGGTAATTCTGCTCTCCCAGGTGCGTTTCGGATCATCGGGCTTCAGGCCAAGGTATTTTTATTGGAAGTCTTAATTAACCACTCCAGTTCCAGTAGATAGAATTTTGTTGACAAGAAGCAATAAGTCATCGCATGACACTTTTATATACTGCCCACAATGCATCACAAAAGGGTTCCACAAAAAAAGCTTTACTTTTTTTTTTTGTATAATCCTTTACACTTACATTGACAGTGCCAGAAAATGTTGATTTTAAGGTTTGAGTTTTTATGGATTTCAAAACAAAAATGAATGGTTTTTGAAAAAAAAAATGGTACTTCCAAGAAACAACTCAATTAAAATACATTCTTACCTGCAAACAAATTGCATTTAATTACTTTTCAGAACAAGAGACAATATGAAAATTCTTACTCCTGTTTTTTAAAATATGTTTTACATTTTTTTTTTTAAAAGTAAAAACAATTCCTCCTTTCAACAAACTTGCAAAACTACAGTTTTATTGTCCTGCGCTTATTAAATTTCTAAATAATTAATAATATTTATTTTTAATTTATCGTTTCTCAATTTACAAACACTTAAGAATAAAAAGTGTTGTCTCCCACTCCAGCAAATAAAATTGATCATTATTAAAATTCATTTTTGGATTCCCCTTAACACTGAGCCCTCCACAAAAGATTTGACTGAACTAATTTACATTTTTGGAAAATTGTGAAAAAACCCCACTGGTAGTGTATTAAAAATTGTCAAGAGTCACAAGATTTTACGGGCCAGATTTATCAAAATTCTAATTTGAGTTATTACATTGATAGGAGGATCTTGCGGCAAAAACAGCAAATTCAAATTTGAGTTCTAAAACTCAAATTCTCAAAATGTATTAAGCACAAAAAAATTGAATCTCAAATCTCAAATATTTTGTACTTTTGACAACAATTAGAAATTAAGCGGGTTCATTGAAAATGAAGATTAGAATGTAATTTCACTGCATTTGACTTTTCACATCAAGTTTGTGATTTTCACATTTCTTCATTGATAAGTGCACATTAGACATTCTTAGGTTTAAGATTAAGGTTTAATTTTAGGTTTAAGATTAAGAAAAAAAATTCTCAAAAAATTTGAATTTTGAAAAAGTTTGAATTCTGATAAATCAATCCCTAAGGTTTTAGATCGGGTTTACCTTGGACTCCTCTGATTCGGCCAGTCCAAATCCTGCAAAAATATAACCTAAATCCGATTTGTTGATCTTTTATACCACAATGAAATGAATGTAAAAAAGTTCTTTACTTGAAATTCAGTATTGTCAGATATCCTAAAACTACGCAGAGAAATTATAATTTTGTAATTTAAAAAAAAATACAAAATACCAAATAATACTATGAAGAAAAAGGTATTGAAATGTAAATTTTTACACCTTGATTAAGTTACATTATTAAGATAAAATTACATAGGTGATTAAACGAGCCTTTGTATCTCCCTGAAATGCTTCATTATCATGATCTCTACCACTAATGAATATTTTTGTTTATGTGCTATGGATAAACCAGTATAAATGCATGTGCGTGTGCATATAATGAGATGCCATTTTTAGACTGACAGTTCAAAGCCTGCTGTATAATGATAGCTCCAAGCTATCTAGTTAATCTCTCCTCTAAATGCTGGATCTCTTGACAAGGAAAAGAAAAATATAATCCTGCCATCTGGGAAAAAAAAGAAAAAAAAACATTTCAACTCTTGGGTGAAATGTCTTCCAACAGTTACCTGTAACTGACGTAGAGTTTTCATAAATCACAACTAGCAACGTAGTCATTAATTCCTGAATTGACTGCTAAAATTCAGTTCTTATTTATGGTTCCCAAAATAGTTTTCACATGAAGTAGAGGTTAATCTAGCTACAAATCCATCGAAGGAGAAAAAAAATTGCATTCCCATTAAATGAAGCTTAGTTGTTCCACAGGGTTTGAGGTTGGCAGATTATCTTCAGGCATTACCCATTGAGTTAAACAGGTAATTTCTACACAGACATCTGAAAGGCTGCATTAAATTACAACTCACTTTGCATTACTCATGAATGTCTGGTCGAGCAGATGCAAATATGTCAACTCTACTTACCACAGGCTCCAAAGAGAGGAGCTTGATGGTTAAAAGTGCAGATGATAAGACACCAACACCTGTAAAGACAAGATAGATATGATAACCCATAATGGAGTCTTAGACTGGAACGTCGCCTGGGGGAAAGGTTTGTCCTGTTGACCTCTGATCTTTTTTTTCTGACCTATTCAATTTAGAAGATTAACTCCAACGTGCTGGAGACCTGGAATACATTGGGTCTCTGAGGTCGGATATCAAAAATTCTCAACATATCGTTCTTGGAATGGCAATAAACACTGGCAAATTAGTATTTTTTCTAGATCAGGATACAATAAATCCTTTTGTGTAATGTTGTTGGTGTAATGGCACATTCCTCAGGAAAGGATTGATTCTTGATTGATTGAATTGAGCAATGCAAAAGCCACAGGTTATACATCCCTCTAAAGGGAGAGGGAAGTGACCATTTGGGCTAATGGCTGAACAAGTAGATCTGAGTTGTGTGTCCTTTGTGTCTACTCACATTTCAGTCATCTGCAAATGCCCTGTACGAATGCCATTAAATGTAACCATTGTCAAATGTGGCCATTTATGGCCACCGCAAGAATCCAAGTATTGTCCCTCAACACTTTAGACCCTAGGAATTACTGATGGCTAAATAAGTTTAAGTCCATGTAAGCCTAAAAATGCAAAAACACCCTATTTATTTAATGGAAGAGGCCATCTTTGATTGGGCATTGTGTGAAGGTGGCATCCAACATTATTCTTTGCCACAAAGAGAATAAGACACAAAGGGAGTTATTTAATAAAAGGCACTATGTTTGTCCAGGACCAGTAACCCACAGCAGGTAGCATTTACTGGTAACCTGTTTAAAAACAAACATCTTGTTGGTTCCTATGGGTTATTGCTCCAGTGTCCATTCTCACCCACTGCCATACTCTATAAAAGACCTAGTTAATCTGAGGTCTTGGCATATGCATAGAGAAAATATATGGTCCCTCATGTCCCAAGGGTGTTGACATACAGGTATCACATGTTGGGAAAAACCTTCTTTGGTAGACAGGTCACCTCCAGTTCCCTGGAGCAGTTCTTCTCACGCTTTTTTTATTTTCTCACCAAGGCCTGACAGTCAACACCCAGGTGTAACCCAGGCTTGAAGTGTCTGCAATCATAACTGATACATAAATATATCTTCATCCAGTGCTACTGAAATGCAAATGCCTATCTTTGAAATGTAAAAGAAAATGGTTTGAATTCTTTCTTTTCATTTAAAATCTTGAGAGGGGCTCTATTTTACTATGGAAGAAGAGGCAAACAGTATTTTAAAGATGGCCATACATGGGGAGATATAATTCTTCATTCCCTTATCTGGCCAACCAAGAAGTAACTATTGACACTGTAGTGTCGATAAATCATCGATTGGTTGAGGGGTTATTGTTTGGTTGTAAACTTGATCAAGAGTGGTCACCACCAAACAAATGCCCACATGCAGATAGAGCGACAGAAATGTGACAGAAATGACTAAGTCACTATGTGATATAGTTAGCATCATTAAGGACATATATTAACAACTGCTGCTGGGGGCTTGTAAGTGAGAGGAGCCTCAAAACTGAAAATGGCTGCAAGACATAGACTTTAGGTGCATCAGCATGGATTCAATGCATTAGTACTGGGGTTAGCTAGGCAGATAGACAAATACAAGTTAAAAGTAGGATAAAAAAACACACAAACTGCACAACATTTTTGTATTGAGCTTAAAAGAGTTTTCAGCAAAGTTGGAGGCATGTAGAAGTCATTGTCAATGTAGCCATGGAAACATAATTGATTCAAATGTTAATAAAACCCCATGATTTCAAAATTTTAAATACAAATATGGACAAACTGAACACATTTTCCTTTACACCTCAAGGTGAACTCTACAAATGGTGTGGCTCAAACAAGAAAGACGGCTTTTGCAGGAACGTTGATCTCCAAGTGACCTTCTCAAAAATCCTAGATTCTTCCTAAAAGGATTTCATTGATAACCTGCTCCCATACCTGAATACAAAAGAACTGGGCTTTACAAGGGCACACCCGTATTATACGTTAGAAAGATAGGTACCGATCCCATTTATTGTTGTACGGCATGCATCACAGATTGGGTCATAAACTACTAACGATGGACATGTGATGTGCTAAATGTCCTCACAGACTGTAACTGGCAATTTCTTTATGGGGATGATTAATGTTCCAGTGTCTGACTCTGAAGGCAAGGCATACCTCTGAATAGCAGACATTCTGCTGACCCCTTGTTCAATTATCCTCTGGAGTAATTTACCTAAAGATGTCCATCACTGAGTCCTGACATGGTTCACCTTTGTAGAAAGACAATGCTTTTTGCTTTGTTGTCACAAGTAGTCTTAGCTGAGTCAGGTATCATCAGATTAATCCCATAAAAGAGCATTGCTATATTGTTATGTAAATGACAGGAGAATCCAAGAAAAAAAGAAAACCAAATTTACATATAAAAGCTTTTTTTTTTTTACCTGTTGTTTTAAAAAAAAGACCCTGGTGCAGTAAAACTTGCTTTTTTTGTATTTATTGTTGGCCCAAACTGGGCTTTCAAGATTTCTTAGACTTGATATTTTGGAAACTTCCAGAGGAATAACAATGACAAAGCTTATTCATGATATCTGGTCTGATTTATAAACAGATGTTTTTAACCTTTTGGATAAAATCTTCAATTAAAAAAAAAAATGTTCTTATCTTGAACCATTTTTAGCAAGAATTGTGAATATATTAACGGGAGGCTGAAAACCTGGGCCAGTTGATAGTTTGAATTTTTTCCTTTTACTATGTGTAGGTTTAACATCTACTATTCCGATTCTATTGTTTCTTACACCTAAAACTTTGTAAATCTGACCAAAATTCAGTGAACTGATGTGCAAAGTAACGCAATGAAAGAAGGAGCACTGCTTAAATTCTAAGGAAATTCAAATCCTTCAGGTTTATATGAAAAACTGATTGACAGTTTGTTTTGCCAATGAAAGTGACCACATAAAGTGGTTACATTTTTTAATGATGTCATATAAAATTTTCTTAAAGCTTATAAGTACAATGAGGGTTAGAAATATATTCCAGATACATTTATTTTTGATATTCTAGTTTCACTCTTAAAATATAAGTTAGTGCTAAAGTACAATACCATTGTTTAAAAATCTAAATGTCATATTATTAAGATAATGAAAATGTTCAAAGTGACCGAGTGCCCTGTATTTCTCTCAAAATGAGTTCAAATCTTTACTGTGCTATGTGTAGTTTATACGATAAATGCAATAAAGGGAAACAGTGCTATTAATTAAAAATATTAGTCAATCCTTTATGTCTTACTACAATGCGGTACATTTATCTGGCAGTTAACAACCCCTATTGTTAAATTTGTTTCCAGTTTTTGTCATTAATTGACTGAAGCAAAATGGATACATCAATGTTATATTTGTATCCAATTTTCATCGTTAATCAACTATAGCACTTGGGTCATAACCTGCCAATTATGATGAATTGACTACACTACTACTTCTACAACAAGGTTTCAGCTGCATAAGCCATATACTATTCAAAGATAATATACCCTTAGCAGAAACCTATTACTATACATTTAGGAGCAGATTTACTAAATTTGTGTGAAGGATTTGAATATTCGCTTGAATAGTCTCTATTCGCGACTATGCGACTATTCGAATATGCAAATTAAGTATTTTTGACTATTGAATATAGAATATTCGGTCACAAAGAATAGATCGAATGGATCGAATAAATATATACTTGATCGTTCGACTATTCGCCAGTCGAAGAACTTGCCCTTTAATTTTTTATTCGACTGCCTACTTCGCCAGATTAAACCTACCGAATTGCAATAGAAGCCTATGGGAATCCCTATGGGAAGTCTTTTGCTGAATTTCAAATGCACGATCGAACGCTTCGAACGTTCGATTCGTACGATTTTGGCGAATATTTGAATGTTTTTTCTGAGACTTTTCGTAGAATCGTTCGATCGTACGATTCTGCCGACTAGTCGAAAATGCGCTCAAAACTGGCGAATATTTTATTCGATTTCGGCCAAATATTCACCAGTCAAATTAGAGGGCTAAAAACCCTTGACAATTCGACCCTTAGTAAATCTGCCCCTTAAATGGTAGTCAGTTATTCAAATGTTCAAATGCATTCCCATATATCATTATTGTGGGACAAAATATTCACAAGAAACAATTTAAAGTTAATGAACTATTCAAACCCCAAAGGGGTTTATAAACACGTGTGAGGTTAAACATGGTTGCCTTGAGAAAAGTCCCTGAGGGGACCGAAATATCACGTTGGCTTTACATATAATTTTCAATACACTTTGAATATTCTCTAAGAAACTCGGAATTGCTGGTCATTTCTTCATATATATATATATATATATATATATATATATATATATATATAATGCATTTTGCTTCAGATCTGGAGCACATAACCAACTTCCAAAGACATTTGTCAAGCAAATGTATAATCCTTCTATCAAGAACTCTATATTTTAGTAAGAATGTAGAATATTATCTGTTTACAAATAAAATATTTTTATGTAAAAGTGTTGAATAATCCTGTATTTTACAGTTGAACCATACATCATTGACGCTAGTGCGTAGAAATCTCATGACGGAAGGCATGCTCGATGAAAAAAAAAAAATATGGAAGAGCAAAACATTTGTATGGAAGTTGAAAGGCAACGCTTCTGTTTATTTACAGTTTGAAAACATGAATAATTTAAAATTCCACTGTCCGTTGTTCATTTGGTTGAAGTCACAAGAGAGTTTTTCTACTTTGGTGGAACAATAGAGAATATAGACATTCACAGATGGCTTTGTTTATTTTGAATTGCTCGGGGACAGTTGAATGGTAAATCTTGCATACGTATTTCAAACAGAGGTCAGGAGTGGATGGGGCTATTATCTAGTCAAATTCCAAGTTATCACAAACATGTCATAGTCCTGCCAAACAGACTCTATAATGTACTGTAGGTTCACTCGATAACTCATTAATAAAACTATCTTCACCAGAGAAAAAAAACCACGATTGGGGGGAAACTGGATTTGAGAAGACACAATAAGGACCACATGACCAGAACCACTTTATTCACATGCACAATTGAGGATTGTGCCCCCAAATACATTTACAGAAGTTTAGTGGGCCAAACATTTTTCTTTTTTTGTAGTGAGGCCACGGTTTATAGAGTTTTGCCCCTGATCTCTGATTTGAATTCAAGGAAACTCAACTTCTAGATAACTTACGTGAAGCTGAGGCAGAACACAAGATGTTATGGGTGGAAACCCGAAATTTTATTTGGCTCTATTTAAACAAGTAATCAACTCTATCAAGGCTTATTCTGATCTATTCACATATGGAACCTATAATCCTAAATGGAGTTTGCGAATTTTCACGATTCAAGGAAAAACATGTTGAAAAACACAAATGCAAATGCTTACGCTTGTATTTTCGGAAACCTCTTATAGTCTTGATTTATTTGAACATTCGCCAATTCGCTTCAATAGAAATAAATGGGAATAGTCTCAATACTATTTTGTTTGAGTTTTTTTCCTTGAATAAGTTTGTGTTCAATGGGGAAAAAATGAAAACCTAAAATTTGCATATTTTTTTTTCTTGTAAATCTGCCTCTAACTGTGTGATGGCAAAATTTGAAAACCAATCGTGTGTCAGCTTTTTATATTTCGCTAATTTATGTATTTCTAATTTTTTTTTAATATGTTTGATTGTTTTTTTTAGCTACTTTAGTAGTCAAGGTATAAAACTGTAACCAGAACAGCAACTCTTCATAATTTATATTTTTGCTGTTGAGGTTGAACCATGGCAACCAGAAAACATAAAAGATAAAATTCAAAAATAAAATACCTGATTACATAAAAACAAACCATTTGAACTCCACATTCATTATCATTCAATCTTCATTTCACCATAATCTTGAAAACTAAAAAAAAAAAAAAATTTGAAATCGGAAAATAACTAAAATTGAGCATATTGCTTTCTCTTATTATTTTAATCTCGTAATTCTCTTATTTTGAAATCTGTGCTAAAATTTTACCATTTGTTTTGTTTCGCTGGAAAAAAAAAAAACACTTTTTGGAGCTGGCAAAAAAGCAGAGAAAACAGCAATGGACGCCAATGCATTTGCTCCAGAAGAAAGTTTGCAAAAAATCCCAATGACTCCAATGGTGTCAGAAATAACATTAGAAGAAAATTTCTATTGTCCGTTTCCATGCTACAAAATCTCACCATTTCATGATTTTTTTTGCAGTTCTGTAGTAAACTGTAAAAATGCAAATTTGAATATTGATATTTCTACTGCGAAAATTTACGTTTCATTACTCCTTTCTATTTTATTTTCAAATCTTCCTTTCTGATTTCTCAGCTACTCTGTTTTTGCTACTGTGAATAAGCCCTTGCAACCAAGTAGCAGTTGAAATCCTGAGCTTGAGAGTTCCAAAACAAAAAAAACTAAATATTTTTAAAAACAACAAAAAAAAAAGGGGGTTGTTTATAAAAGTCTGAATGCTAAAAACTCAAAAGATTTGTTACTAGAAAATCCTAATATTTTTTTGGGGGAAAAAAAACTTGATTTTTTTGAGATTTATTATGTTGAGATTTATTTTGTTTGCAAAAAGTCAGCATTTGAAAATCTGGCATCTAAGACCGGCTGAGGTTGTATATTAGTCAATGAGAGATGTCCCTCTCAGATTTGGAACTTTATATGATCTATGGAATTAGCCTGAAAATCAAGGCTTTTTGGGCAAAAAATCCTAAAAATTTGAGATTTTTTGGGAAAAAGCCTGAAAAAATTGAACGATTCAGGAAAAACGGAAAAAAATCGCATGATTGGGTTTTTGCTCAATTTTAGAAGGTTTTACCCTGATCCAATTAAACTGTGCTTTTTTAATAATTCATATGGTCAAATTGTGGATTCTTCTGTGGTCGGACTTTCTAATTTTAAAAAATTATCAGATAAATTCGGATTTTGATAAATAACCCCGTTAAAGTCGCCAAATGACAAAAAAGTGACCCGGTTGAAGATGAACTGATCACTAGAATATATTGATAAACATCCAAACAAAAGGGAAAGAACATGATCTCGAAAAAAATCTCAACTAATTCTAATATTACATACAAGTGAATGACCAACAGGAAAAATATCAGAACATTTCATAAATGGTGAACTGAAATGATTTTGAGGATGGGATTTCTGTTCAATACAGATATGAGGGTTGTTCAATATGTGTAACCCAAGCCAAGCTGCAGATAACAATCAGGGATTTGTTGGTTACATTATCACCGGCTTCTCTTTAACAGCTCCGAGCAATTTGTAACTAAAACTCTCCCATTGTTGCATTGAGCACGGTGCTGAACATTCATTTCATTACAAACCATTTATCCTGCATTTGCACACTATTAAAGGTTATTAAAGGGAAGCCAAAAGCTGAAGTATAAGTTGTGCCTACAGGATAGGTTATTTATTATAACTTCTGTTTAGTGGTACAATGGTCTCAACTGGGATACATTCAGTCTGACCACACAGCCCAAAGACAAATCTGTGGCCAACTAGGCTACAACCAGGCCTAGATTATAAATATTTGATCATTTAGAGGTTGAAGAGAAAGTGCAAAGTAGATATCTGAAAAAAGCATACACAAATACAGGCAATCTTTATACAAACCAATGGTCAAAATATCACAAGGAAATCTGAAGATTTCTGGGCTTTTCCACCGACTGTCTCCCGCACAAAGTACATATCTGTGACCTCACCCCTACTGCATATTCAATCCAACATCCCAGCATGGAGGGACTTTGCCACCTATATTTATAAGGTCCCAGCTATGTTCTTATAAATTAAAGTAGGGGGTACATTATCTCTTATAATGCACAAGTGATACTCAGAGTTCCCTGTATAACTCAGCCTGCAGCCTTGTGCCTTTATATGGTCACAGAACTCCTCAGTGACTGCTAATATCCTTATCATTTACAGTAGGGGGTACATTATCCCTTATAATACATGAGTGATACTCAGAGTTCCCTGTATAACTCAGCCTGCAGCCTTGTGCCTTTATATGGTCACACCTCTCAGTGACTTCTAATATCCTTATCATTTACAGTAGGGGGTACATTATCCCTTATAATACAAGAGTGATACTCAGAGTTCCCTGTATAACTCAGTCTGCAGCCTTGTGCCTTTATATGGTCACAGAACCCCTCAATGACTTCTAATATCCTTATCATTTACAGTAGGGGGTACATTACCCCTTATAATACGTGAGTGATACTCAGAGTTCCCTGTATAACTCAGCCTGCAGCCTTATATGGTCACAGATCAACCCCTCAGTGACTTCTAATATCCTTATCATTTACAGTAGGGGGTACATTATCCCTTATAATACACAAGTGATCCTCAGAGTTCCCTGTATAACTCAGTAAAATCTAATTTGTATCAGAGAGGCATGCTATTTCATCTATACCTCTTAACAAGAACAACTTTATAGTATTTCTACCTTCTCACTGTGTAAAATCAAGGATTTATTCTAACCTTGAGCATTAGGGTCATAGTTTGATTAATGTCTCAGGAGAATATTTTATTTTTTCCCCTGACAAAGGAATGGCTGGTAAGTAGTAAGTAATCTACCCATGACACCACAAGTCTGATAAAAGACTGAATTCCACATGGACAAATTCTAGAATCCACAGACTGAAATGTTACATGTTAGTGAAGATTTTGGTTTGGCTGTTGAAAAGAACAATGAACTGGGGAGGGAATAGCTGGGGGGTGTCAGTAAGTCTGTAATTAGGGAGGATTGCTGTGAGTGCAGGAAACAATAGCAGGGCTGAGATGAAGGTGCTACAAACGATGTGCAGGAAAGTAACGTTCCATCACCAGAGTAACTGTATATAAACTTCAGCCAATGGATGAGTGGCTTGGTCTCCACTCTTGTGCTGCTGGATATATCACATTCCTGGCTCTACAGGGAGACTAATAACAGTTTTGCGAACCCAAAGGCCTTATAATGAGAACTTCCATATTTAAATATCCTCAAGGTCCATCACCCAAACTTTTCCTTTTTTGTGACCTTTAGGGCAATTGCCCCCCCTCAGTTAGTTCAATCTCTTCCATTAATAGTTCCTTGGGCAGATGGCAAAGTACTTGCATTTGTTGCCATTCAGTCTCCTGGAACCACAAACAGCTCATGAATTCTACAGGTCTCATGGTACTTTGGGTTTCATCCTGGTATTTTTACCATTACTAGAGAATTAAAACTGGGATAGTGAAGGCCTTCAAAGGTCTTGGTGACACCTTCTTCATCCATGCTCAGACCCTCAGCTGAGGAGAAAGTTACCTCTACAATATATAAAGAGGGACGTATCATTGAGAAACTCCTGGCAGTTTCCCCTGATGTAATATAAACTTGTCCTTTCAACCATTATGGAAAGATGAATGGCAGAATAGAAGAGAATATTGTCAACTTGACTTGCTACGTCTCCACTCCATACTGTGTGACTTTCCAAAAGAGAGGTCATTGTTGTGTTTGGTAGCCGAGGATGAGGAGAGTATAACAGTGCTTTATTAGCAGGTCA
>CM044447.1:12986476-13007274 GCA_024363595.1 Xenopus borealis | reverse complement strand
CAAGGGGGTGGGGACCCTGGTGCAACTGCACCCTCTGCACCCCTGGTAGTTACGCCACTGGTGGGGGCCAACTCAAACTGAAGGTGGCATTTACCAGCACATGGGGAACTTAGGTCTCCTCACTGACCTCCAATGAAGTTACAGATGGGAACATCTTCCTTAGTGATGGGAGCAAAAAAACTGGTGTTTCCCAAAAAATTAATCAAGAACAGGTAGTTAATTGCCACTATTATTACTCCCATAAGAGTTAACATAGAACTACTCATCTCCTGCTGACCTATCCGTTTACAATGCAAGCAATGACAAAAAAAAAGGAATAAGTTTGTCCTTTAGGTTATCTTCCTCCTTGCGTTCCTTTACAGTCTCTCGGCTGTATTTGTCATAGATAAGGGATAAAATAATTTTTCAAAAGATTTTCTCTTAAAAAAGCTTGAAAAACTTTTTCAGCAAAATCCTTCAAAAAAATCTTCATTTGGATCAGCGTCTACGTAGTAGTTCTGAATAGGGATGCACCGAATCCACTATTTAGGATTCGGCCGAAAAGTACAGTATGAGGGTATAGCTGATTGTGTGCCCAGAACATTCCCTCTGTGTATATGTGTATTTATACATATGGGATGGAGGTGCCATATTGCTTCCCTTATACAGTACAGTATGAGGGTATAGCTTATTGTGTGCCCAGAACATTCCTTCTATGTATATTTGTATTTATACATATGGGAAGGAGGTGCCATATTGCTTCCCTTAGACAGTACAGTATGAGGGTATAGCTTAATGTGTGCCCAGAGCATTCCTTCTCTGTATATTTGTATTTTTACATATAGATGGAAAAAGGCAAACGCTTATTCTAACTTAACATTTAGCAATCCTGTACCTATATATAAAAAAATAAAAAAACAAAAAAATCCTTTAACCCGTTACTGTTCTCTATAAACAACCCTGCAAAACAGCAGTGTTTGTTTTCTCCTGTTAGTAATTGGGCACCCTGGGACTCATTAAATGCATGAACCTGGAAAGCTGAAGTTGTGAAAAACAGAAGTGACCGGCTTCACATTGATAGAATAATGCCACTTACTTGGTGTTTTCCAGCTGGTGGCACAGCAAATACCCACTAATGTTTAACTCTCTCCAGCCTGCCCCCTGCACAGCAACCCAACTAACAGTCTCAATCTAATCCAGGAGCTTGAAGGAAATGGCTTTATATTGTTAGTGCTGAGAGCTGCCTGGAAAACACATAATGCTGTTATCTGTTCTTATGCTGGGGACTCATAGATCAAATTGTGCAGGAAAAGAAAATGGAGATAAAGGTATAATGTATGCTGCTGAATCATTACTTAGCCGGGCCAGAGTTACACAATATTGCATGCAATGTCACATCATTTCTCCCCTTTACTAGAATTTCACTATATTTTATTTGTAAATGTAACCACTGGATTGAGTTATTTTGTCTGTCCCTTGCTTTTCTCTGTCCTGCCGGTTCCGACTTTTAGGAGAAGGAAAAGTTAAAACTTTATCAGAAAGGTCTATATCAATACACTAGTAAACCCTCAAATTAATGCTGCTCAGAATCCTCTGTCAAAAGAAACACAGTGTTTCTTTCCTTCTGTTGTGCAGACATGGGCCTCTGTATCAGACTTCCAGTTTTCATCTTAAACCTCCAGGGCTAGGGCTTGAGCATGCTCAGTTTGCTCCTCTCCCCTCCCTCCTCCCTTCTGTAATCTGAGCTCAGAGCTATGAGTGACCAGGGAGAGACTCAAGCAGGAAGTGATGTCACAGCAATCTAATATGGCAGATACAATCCTAATCAAACAGACAGTGTCTAGTGCTGTTTACTCAAGTATGGAAAAGCATTCTAAAGAATAAAAATGGTGTTCTAGCTTGCCCTGTTGTGGCTTATCTATTGGCAATAAATTGCCTTGGTAACTTCCCAGTGGTGTAACTGCTCCCTGGTGGGCCCCGGTACAGGATGGGCACCTGGCCCCCCTGTCAAGCCCTTACCTCTATAAATCATATGCTGGAGTGTTGATGGCATGTGTGCTGTAAAATCTCCCCCAGATAACCACCTTCCATAACCATTTTTGTGGCTCCAATGGGCCCCAAGGGGGTAGGGACCCTGGTGCAATTGCACCCCCTGCACCCCTGGTAGCTACTCCACTGTAGCTTCCCTTCTCCTTTAAAACAAGGCCTCTGAGAAACAGTGCTAGGCTGCCTTTTTGGGTTTGCATGAATGAAAAATGTTCAATCATGTGACTTTGAGGGTAAAGATTCATACTTGGGTTTAGTTCAAATCTTGTAACATTACCAAGATTACACTGAATTTGAAACCAAATAATGGGTTAGCTATCTCTGACCAGGCACTTCTCCTATTTTTCTCCCCACTTTCCAGCTCGGTCCAAGATAATGATGTGCAGGAAGAGTTTCCCACGGTGAAGAAAATGAGCAGGTGTTGCCTATCTAGGTCGGGCTTCCTCCTCTGCATGGGTGTGTGTGTTTTCATCTTCCTTCTCCAAAACCTCTACAATTCTGACTCCCAGGAAGGTTTCATCCCTGAAATAAAGGAGTGCGGGTTTTACCCAGGGGAGCTCTGCACTGCTCTTTTTAAAAGCAACCCTGCTGCTCTGGGGATAGGAAACATATGTCAGGTGGCCCTTCTTCCATCTCGAGATCTAGGGCCCATGCGTTTCCGTACTCCCACCATGTGTTCTGCAATGATAAAAGAGTTGCACTTTATAACCAAGCCGCTATCGGAAGAAGAGGCTGCCTTCCCATTGGCTTATATCCTGACAATTCACCACAAGCTGGACATGTTTGTGAAGCTCCTTTCGGCCATCTACGCGCCGCAGAATATTTATTACATTCATATAGATCAAAAGTCACCGGAGGACTTCATCCGAGCGGTCCAAGAACTGGCCGGCTGCTTTGAGAATATCTTTTTCCCCTCGAGGCAAGAGAATGTGGTGTATGCTGGGTTCTCCCGCCTGCAGGCCGATATTAACTGCATGAAAGACTTGATCCGCTCGGACAATAAATGGAGGTACGTCATTAACCTCTGTGGACAGGATTTTCCCATTAAAACAAACAGGGAAATTATAAAGTACCTTAAAACTAGCTGGAGAGGTAGAAACCTGACACCTGGGGTGGTTCAACCCCCGCATATGAAATACAGGACCAACGTAAGTTATAAAGTGTTTCAGGATCAGGAGAAGTCTTACGTTTATCCAACAGTGACTCTGAAATCCAGGCCACCGCATAACCTCACCTTGTACTTTGGAACTGCTTACTATGCCCTGACGAGGAACTTTGTGCGATTTGTACTGTCCGATCACCGTGCAAAAGATCTTCTCGAATGGTCAAGAGATACCTACAGCCCAGACGAGCACTACTGGGTCACTCTAAACCGTCTCAAAGGTAAGTGTCTCAATGGGTCACAATTGGCCAAGATACGCTTCACCATTCAATTGATCATCTTGTGGCCTGAAGCAGGGCCGGTTTTAAGCACATTGGACCAATTTGGCCCAATTGGGCTCCGCACTTATGGGGGCCCCGCTCCAGTGCCAGCTCTGATTCCTATTACCTTAATTCCCCAGTTGCCCAGCCTGCCCCCATCCCCAACTGGAAGCCATTACTTGGACAGAGGGGAAAGCGGGCACTATTTGCCCATCCAGCTCTGTGACACTGCGACAGACAGCAAAGTTCCTTCTAGGGGGCCCCACAAAAATGGTTCCAATTGAGCCCCGCACTTGGTATGGCCGGCCCTGGCCTGAAGGGACAGACACTGCACAAGCAGGAAATACACAGTAGGGCCACCTATCTTACAGGAATTTTATGTCTTTTCAGAGGACCATAAAAAATGGGGTAAAACCCGGGAAATGTTTTATACATAATACATAGGTGGGATCACAATAACTTATAATCAGGTTAATATAAAAATGTAGGTTTTTCTGTATTCCTTTAATTCAAGCCAATGGAATGAACAATCTTAAAGGGATACTGTCATGGGAAAAATTACATCAAAATGCATAATTTAATAGTGCCGCTCCAGCAGAATTCTGCATTGAAATCCATTTCTCAAAAGCGCAAACATATTTTTTTTTATATTTTATTTTGAAATCTGACATGGGGCTAGATATATTGTCAATTTTCCAGCTGCCCAAAGTCATGTGATTTGTGCTCTGATAAACTTCAATCACAACTTCAATCACTGCTGTACTGCAAGTTAGAGTGACATCACCCCCTCCCCTTTTCCCCCCACCAGCAGCCACAATGAGAACAATGGGAAGGTAACTAGATAACAGCTCCCTAACACAAGATAACAGCTGCCTGGTAGATTTAAGAACAGCACTCAATAGTAAAACCCATGTCCCACTGTGTTCCATTCTGTTACATTGAGAAGGAAACACAATAGCCTGCCAGAAAGCAGTTCCCTCCTAAAGTGCTGGCACAAGTCACATGACCAGGGGCAGCTGGGAAATTGACAAAATGTCTAGCCCCATGTCAGATTTCAAAACTGAATATAAAAAAATCTGTTTGCTCTTTTGAGAAATGGATTTCAGTACAGAAGTCTACTCGAGCAGCACTATTCACTGATGCGTTTTGAAAAAAAAAAAACAGTTTTCCCATGACAGTATCCCTTTAACCTGAGCTTTAATCTTACAGATGCCCCAGGATCTACACCGGAGGCACAATGGGAAGGAAACATCCGAGCAGTAAAATGGAAGGATCAAGAAGGAAGTGTTCATTCTGGCTGCAATGGTATATTTTCGTTTCCATAAAGGGTGGTGTTACATAGTTAAATCGGTTTGGAAAAAATGACCATCAAGTTCAGCCGCTCCAAATAAAAACCCAGCATGAGTGATGGGTGAATTTATTCGCCTGGGGTGAATTTGTGGCGAATTCCCACTATTCCCACTATTCACGAAACGCCAGGAAAATTTCGCTTGGCCAAAATTCGCCAGCATCTTGTTTTGGACGTTGGTGTCTGTCTTTGGATGCTAGCACCCATTGCCGGTGACCAAATAATGAACGCCGGCGTCCATTTTGTCGATGCTAGTAATGGTCGCTGGCGTCCAACCAAGGAGCCCTGTGTCCAAAATGAGACGCGGGGGTGTTTAACAAATTTTTGGCCGTTTCTCGAATTTCTGCTAGAAATTTGCAAAAATGTTGGCGAAGTGAAATGCCACAGATTTGACCATCACTACCCAGCATACATACACCCCCCCTCCATAACCTCACATAAATTATATATGCACATATCTATACTAACTATAGAGTTTCGTGTTTGTTTTAGGGCTTATCTTTTTTCACTTAACTGGTACCAATCTCTTTACTCCCAAGGTCACTACACACCCTGTAAATGCTTATTCTTTGATTGTGAAGGTGACACAGTCGCACAGTCAGTTCAGACTGTATTACATGGCAGACTCTACAAATTATTATTTCCTTTTTGGCAAATAAGGGGATTCATGGCTTCCTGTATAGCAGGATTCTAGATAAACCTTCAGAATCAGTGTCCCTGAATAACAATGTAGGGTTAATTACTATTAATTAACTGAAAGGCTTACATACTGGTGATTCAAGGTGCTTGTAGTTGTTGGTATTGAGAACAAACTTAGAAGTGTATTAAAGGACCAGTAAAATATATATTTTTTTAAATTCGTTTATCTACAACATAAAAAAACAAAAAGACAAATTAAACTTTGAAATTGCTAAGTCTTTATGATGGGGTGACAGGGCGACGATCCATCGTGCGGCACTTTATTTCTCCTCCTTGGTTCCTTATAGTAGATAGCCAGGGAGGAGAAATTGAACGCCGCACAATGGATCGTCTCCCCGTTGACTTTTCTGAAGAGGAGCGGAAGCAGATTTTCAGTAAATTATTTCTTAATAAAGACTTAGTGATTTCAAAGTTTAATTTGTCTTGTGTCTTTTGTTTTTTTTTTTTTATTGTAGACTCGAATTTTTTAAAAACAAATTTATGTTACTGGTCCTTTAAACGTTTCTCCAATGGCTGTAATGGGAGAATAGGAAATAATATCATGTGATTTTTATCCCCCTGGCAGGGCACTATGTGCGAGATATCTGTATTTATGGGCTTGGAGACTTACAGTGGCTGGCAAACTCACCGCAATTATTTGCCAACAAGTTTGACCCAGACACATACCCGCTGGTCACCGACTGCTTGGAGAGGAGCTACAGGTCAAAGGTCCTTAAGGCAACGGAAGTGCCGACAGAGTCTCACTGGTACTTCCATGATGACTATGTTGCTATGTAACGGCAGGGTATCACATTATGGCTGGGGAAATCGATCTATTGTGTGAGTTCCCTGAACTCTGGCAGCAAAGGGGGCAATAAGCAAATAAATGTTTATTTGTGTTTCTCATATCTAGGTGTGTTAATGCCTTCACCAATTCAGTTATAGCATGTGACAAAAAGAATAGGGTTGCCACCTTTTCTTGAAAAAAATACCGGCCTTCCTGTATATTTATCTTTTTTTCCTATTAATAACATTGGGATCAACCATCAAAAATACCGGCCAGGCCGGTAAAATACTGGCCAGGTGGCAACCCTAAAAAAGAATGATGGGTAAGTGGGTGGGTCTGTAACAAGCAAAGAGTTCTACTATACAAGCCATGGAATTTACACCACTTTCAGTCGTTGTGCTTCAGATTAGCCGATGTTTATCTGATGCACAAAGTTAATTATAGGGTAATGATTGTAGTTGTGACGGTGAATAGAAGCAGCATTTAAGCACAGTGTTTAGAGGGGGAGGTTGTTGCATCTTATCCATATTGTGTCTGGCAAAGGTTTAGAGACACAGGTCCCTTGAGAAGCCCTAATGATCTGGAGAATATAAATATGAGCAAGTCAGGAGAATCCTAGCAACAGTTACTGTGAGTACAGCAAGTACTTAATGACTAAGCTGCTTCGCTAGTCCTTTAACATAATGAGGCTGAAGCACAGAGATAAGGGCATGCTAGCACAACATAAACAGGACACCTGGGACTAATCTGATTAGAAACTAAACTGAAGCCTCTGGATTACAGTGTGGTCATTCATCATAAACATCATTTTATTGCTGCACATATACACAACTACTGCAACGTTCATGTCCTTACTGTACAATATGTTACAGTTCCTAAGCTTTAGAGATGGGTGACTGCTCTGAATGCCACAATACCCCATTTACTTATTTAATTGTGCTTTTAGTATACAGGCATATGCTGCCATAGTTTTATGGGATCTCTCTGTACAGGATATGAGCAAACTTAGGGGCTGTTCCTGCTGAATTGTGCTTAGTACAGGGAATACCTATGCTGCCATAGTTTTATGGGATCTCTCTGTACAGGATATGAGCAAACTTAGAGGCTGTTCCTGCTGAATTGTGCTTAGTATAGGGGATACCTATGTTGCCATAGTTTTATGGGATCTCTCTGTACAGACTATGAGCAAATTTAGGGGCTGTTCCTGCTGAATTGTGCTTAGTACAGGGGAATACCTATATTGCCATAGTTTTATGGGATCTCTCTGTACAGACTATGAGCAAATTTAGGGGCTGTTCCTGCTGAATTGTGCTTAGTACAGGGAATACCTATGTGACATAGTTTTATGGGATCTCTCTGTACAGACTAAGAGCAAACTTAGGGACTGTTCCTGCTGAATTGTGCTTAGTACAGAGGAATACCTATGCTGCCATAGTTTTTTGGTATCTTTCTGTACAGACTATGAGCAAACTCAGGGGGCTGTTTCTGCTGAATTGTGCTTAGTACAGGGAATACCTATGTGACATAGTTTTATGGGATCTCACTGTACAGGCTATGAGCAAACTTAGGGGGTTATTCTTGCTGAATTGTGCTTAGTACAGGGAATACCTATGTTGCCATAGTTTTATGATATCTCTCTGTAAAGGCTATAAGCAAGCTTAGGGGGCTGTTCCTGCTGAATTGTGCTTAGTACAAGGGGATACGTATGCTGTCATAGTTTTATCATATTTCTCTATACAGTCTATGAGCAAATTTAGGGGTAGGGATGGCGCGAACCGCCGCAAAAAGTTCGCGGACGCGTTCGTGAACTTGCGACAAACGCACGAACGGTTCGCGAACGTCGCGAACCCCATAGACTTCAATGGGAAGGCGAACTTTAAAAGCTAAAAAAGACATTTCTGGCCAGAAAAATGATTTTAAAGTTGTTTAAAGGGTGCAACGACCTGGACAGTGGCATGCCAGAGGGGGATCAAGGGGAAAGAACGATCCATTATTTTCTTATGTCAAAAGTGTTACAAAGTATCTTACCTGCACCTGTTAGCTGTTCTGGACTCTCTGCCAAAAGCCAAGTTCAAATCTTTGCTTCTTTTTCTGGCTGTTCAGTGAGGGTCTTTCCAGTGAAAGAGGGTCCTCCAAAAAGAGGGTCTTTCCAGTACAAATGAGGGACAGAGGGTTGAGCTCGCAAAAGAGGGACAGTTGGGACTCGGGAGGTATGCACATTTTTTTTTTTTTTAGTCCAGGGGGTGTGTGGGGGTGGTCCAGGGAGATCTTCCTGATTGGCTGCCATGTATCTGCTGGTCTGGGGTGAGAGGGCAAAAAAATGCGGCAAAAAAAATGCGCCAAATTGACGCGAACCCAAAATGCGAACGTCGCGCGACGTTCGCGAACTTCCGGCGAGTGCGAACAGCGGATGTTCGCGCGAACAAGTTCGCCGGCGAACAGTTCGCGCCATCCCTATTTAGGGGTCTGTTCCTGCTGAATTGTGCTTAGTACAAGGGGATACTATCTCTCTCTGTACAGATTAAGAGTAAACATAGGAGTGGTTCCTGCTGAATTGTGCTTAGTACAGGGGAATACCCATGTGACATAGTTTTATGGGATCTCTCTGTACAGACTATGAGCAAACTTAGGGACTGTTCCTGCTGAATTGTGCTTAGTACAGGGAATACCTATGTGACATAGTTTTATGGGATCTCTCTGTACAGACTATGAGCAAACTTAGGGACTGTTCCTGCTGAATTGTGATTAGTACAGGGGATACCTATGTGACATAGTTTTATGGGATCTCTCTGTACAGACTATGAGCAAACTCAGTTCCCTATATTATTATAAAGTCAGCGGTGAAGGTGAGCCAGTTTGTGTAAGAAGCACTGGCTTACTCATGTGAGCTGTTGGTGGTGAACCATGGAGCTACAAATTGAACCCACTGGAATAACTGGTTCTGTATAACACCAATGCACTTATTCCCAGTATCAGACTGGGTGCAAGGGGCCACCAAGAAGCCTTGCACTACAATTCTACTGTTTAAATTATTATTCTTCAGTCGCCTTCTTTAATTATATTACATACACTTATCAATCGTTCCCTCCATATTCCCCCTTTCACACATGAAAGAAAATGACTGTGGAACAGACATACGAGGCCACATGGTTTAGTGAGCACTCGTGGTTTTCCAGATTCTCTGGTGGACCAGCCCTGCATTGCCTATTCCTGCAACTGTTTGGCTAGTCATATATCTCACTTATCCTAATGATGCCCTTGTGCCTCACTGGAAGCAGCTACACACTCAAGAATATCATGGCAGAATTCATGTATAATGCAACCCATCAGAAGGAACAGACAGCGGCGGTTTCGCAGCACACAAAACCTGATTACAATCAATCCAAATAAAATAGGTCCGTCCAATAGTAGTCAATAGTGTTGACTTCATGCATATAATGACTCTATAACAGCCTATTATAATATTTCCAGCTGTACTGTTACTTAAAAGTTTTAATTAAATTATGTATTTAAACATTATGTGGCGTGGTTTTCTCTTTCTCTTCTTCGCTTCTTCATCCCACCAACTATGTATGAGCTACAGCTATTTGACAGTGTATGTGGGTGGGGTATAACCTCCACTGAATAACTAATATATATATATATATAATATAGGAGAGCTCCACTAGGGGAGAGACAGATGTTAAAATAAAAGTATAATATCTATAAAGCATTGTGGAATATGACATCACTCTATAAACAATGGCTCACAGGGGCGTAACTACAGAGGAAGCAGACCCTGCGGCTGCAGGGGGGCCCATGAGGAATAGGGGGCCCATTAGGCCTTACTTAATGAGCAATTTCAATATATAGTGGTAAAACAGGACAACCTCTGGATATTTTGGGGGCCTTAAAATAAATTTGCTGTGGAGCCCATTAACATCTAGTTACACCACTGATGGATTATATTAATAACCTAACATTTTAGCCATGCCACAAGTCACAAAGGACCACATCTGTACTAAAAGCTGATTCCATTGGCAGCCAGTTATTTTGACACAGCATATCTTTTCTTTAAAAAAAAAAAAAAAAAAAAAGAAGAAACCGTTATGGCTGAAAATGAACACAGCCTGCACTTATTTCTACCAGTAGAGGGCACTATTTTACCACTTAACGTTTTGGGGATATCGCTTGTTTCCAGCTCACTATTGAAGTCCAACTCAAAGACTGTATCCCGTTTGGGAAGTACTGCTTTATAACGAAAGGTCTATCGCCATTAAAACGGTAAGTATCAGTTTAAAACATTACCTCCACTAATTTTTTTGATCACATCTAAATCCTTGCCCTAGCCCCATGATATTTATCCATGCTGGGCTACAGCATTCCTTCATTAAATAGAGACAGGGATCCATGGAATCACCAAGGGGATCAGGTGAGTTGAAAGTTAAAGTAAACTTCTTTCTAAGCAGGGGCATTTTCCCATTAGGGAACAGTTAACTATATACACAAATCATGATGAACCCCCTTAAAGGGCAAGGAAAGTGTAAAATAGAATAAGGCTAGAAATACTGTATTTTGTATACTAAACATAAACATGAACTTACTGCACCACAAGCCTAATCAAACAAATGATTTATGCTTTCAAAGTTGGCCACAGGGGGCTGTCATCTTGTAACTTTGTTATACATCTTTGCAAGACTAGACTACATACACATGCTCAGTGTGGTCAGGGCTTCTTAGGGGTCGTCATAAATTATCAAAAAACAAAGCTGATTTAGTTTTGCATGGCTGGTAAGTAAGGCAGGGGCTCCCCCTGCTGTTCATAAGTATGGTTGTTTCCCTGCCAGAAGTTAGGGACTGTCTGAAAATTCCTATCCACAGCAGTAAATGAAGGGAGAATTTCACTGCATACAGTCAGGTTTCTTATAAAAATGGTACACATTTTTTAATTAAAGTATATTGGAGATAGATTTCTTTTTCATTAAAGAAAGTAAAAATGGGATTTTATTTCTTTGCCTTTCCTTGCCCTTTAACTAATGCGGGCACAACTTGCTCATTTGGAATCAATGTATGAACATGAATATATATGGGGCACAGCTTTTAGTACAGTCCACTGCAAGCACACCGTTAAATACGTAAATGCATAACTTCCAATAAGAAGATGATACTTGAAACAATTTATTTTATTAACTTCTGCAAATCTAGAAGCTTGATCTTGATAAAATTGAACAAACAATTGAACAAACATAACCATGGGGCTTCTGAATACCACTGTCAGGGCCACGAGCTTAAAGTAAAACAAATATAATGCAGTGTTGTCCTGCACTGGTAAAACCGGTGTGTTTGCTTCAGAAACACTACTATAGTTTATATACATAAGCTGCTGTGTAGCAATGGGGGCAGCCATTCAAAGAAGAAAAGGCTCAAGTTACACAGCAGATAGCAGATCAGCTCTGTAGAACATAATGGTGTTATCTATTATCCATTATTTATCCGGTGCCATATAGACTTTTTTTCAGTTTCTGCCATTGCTGCAAAGCAGCTTGTGTCCTCTTCTTTTTTTGCATGCGGAAGCCTTGTGTCGGATCTGGCGCAATCTCACTTGCTGGATTTTGGTTTGAAATGCAAATTGTTGAATGCAAAGCATACCTCCCAACATTTTAGAAATAAAAAGAGGGACAAAAGTTGCCGCGTTCAGCGCAGTGATTTTTTTTACCATGCCCATTTTTGTGGCCACACCCTCTAATTACCATGTTCATTTTACAACATTTGGCAGGTTATGAAAACAATTGAACACATTTCTGTGTTTTTTTTTTCCCAGTTATTACAGTTTTGCTAATGAAGGTGAATTGCCCTTTAAGCTGTGAGTCTAACTTTTCCCAAGGGACCTGTTATATTATATTGTTACAATTACTTATTTGCTCATCTAGAAATTATTACAAAAGTATCTTATGTTCTGCTGTGGCTGTTCTGGGCTCTCTGCCAAAAGCCAATTAAGTTAGAAACGTTGTTTATTTTTCTGGCTGTTCAGTGCAGAGAAAACGGGACTTGTACAGATGAGGGGCTGCAGGTTGAGCTGCTTTTGAAGGACTGTCCCTCAAAAAAATGGTACAGCTGGAAGGTATGCAAAGTGTGTCCACTCTGTAGCCAACACAAGGCCTCCAGAAACAAAGTAAGAAGAGGACACTGCCAGTGGTCAGGGGCTGAAATTAGCCTCTTTTAGCTGGCTGATTTTGGGTGCCATTTTTATTCTGTTCAAGTTTATTTTTGCTGGTCATAAGGAGTTAGCATATGTGGTATTTTAGCATATGTGGTAGTCCCCTCAATAATCAAAATTCAATAAATCACCCCAAACCGGCTTCCTATTTAGTTGACTAGAAACTACCAGGGGTCCCATTGCATACCTCCCAACTGTACCGTTTTTCGCAGGACAGTCCCCTGCACTTAAAGGACAAGGAAAGTGTAAAATAGAATAAGGGTAGAAATGCTGTATTTTGTATACTAAACATAAACATGAACTTACTGCACCACAAGCCTAATCAAACAAATGATTTATGCTTTCAAAGTTGGCCACAGGGGGCTGTCATCTTGTAACTTTGTTATACATCTTTGTCTGACACTGGCACTGCACATGCTCAGTGTGATCTGCTTGAGTTCTGCATGGCTGGTAAGTAAGGCAGGGGCTCCCCCTGCTGTTCATAAGTGATTGTTTCCCTGCCAGAAGCACTAAATGAAGGGAGAATTTCGCTGCATATAGTCAGGTTTCTTATAAAAACGGTACACATTTTAAAATTAAAGTATATTGGAGATAAATTTCTTTTTCATTAAAGAAAGTAAAAATGGGATTTTATTTCTTTGCCTTTCCTTGCCCTTTAACATCCAGAAAGAAAGATACAAAGTTTGTAACTTAATTGGCACAGTTAGAGTGCAGAATAGAGGCTGAACTGCACGGGTGTCTTTCGTTGGCTTTGCTCGGATCGACTAAACACAGGAGAAAAGTCGGATGAAGCCGCAGCCTACAACATCGAATTGAAATGAAAGAAAAGTAGCAGGTAAGAATGACACGCTATCCAAAACTAAATGCTGCATCTTCATTCGACAGTCTTATCGTGTAGTTCTTACCTGCTACTTTTTGTTCATTCCAAACTAGGCATCGATGGTCGAAGTGGTCTTCAAAAATTATTCGTATTAGAATCTTTTTGAAAATTCGATCGAATGTGAATTTGATAAATCTGCCCCTAAGTCTACTAGGAAATCATGTAAATTATTAAATAAATCCAATAGGCTGGTTTTGCTTCCAATAAGGATTAATTAAATCTTAGTTGGGATCAAGTACAAGCTACTGTTTTATTATTACAGAGAAAAAGGAAATCGTTTTTAAAAATTTGGATTATTTGGATAAAATGGAGTCTAAGGGAGATGGCTTTCCAGTAACTATGTGCTTCCTGGATAACAGGTTTCCGGATAACCAATCCGATACCAGTAAATGCCTCTTAAATGTGTTTACCAGCCCTGATCTACTGCCTCTGATAAACAGTCTACAGATTTATTTCACAGCGCTGAACTACATCAATTGGTGAATGGTATACAACACGTCTTTTCTGGCAGCCTACATATCCCAACGTTGCCATCCACATACTCCAATAAAATTCTGAAAATGACACAAGTCTTTTTGTATTAAATATATTTTATCAAAATACACAAGTGGATAGAAAATCTGTACAAAATTCCACATAAAATTCATTTACAATAGAAAACTGTCCCCCCCCCCAGCACTACAGATCATCCCACCATCAACAACCAATAGGAAGACTCTCATTTTCATATATTCATTCAATGTATTTGGGGGAAAAAACTATATACTTCTGTCTTTTGAAAGTTACTGAATGTAACACCAAGAAACTGAAGTAACGTCCAGAAAACTGGTTTGTTGATTAATAGCCTTGGATGTTACGGGACCTTTATTACAGACAGAATTCTGCAGCAACCTAAAGTAGCCAGTAAGATATTATCTTATTCTGTTGTTAGAATAAAGAAAACGTTTGATTGGTTATTGCTGGGCTGTGAAGTTATGTTGGTA
Organism: Xenopus borealis; assembly: GCA_024363595.1. Classification (NCBI taxonomy): domain Eukaryota; kingdom Metazoa; phylum Chordata; class Amphibia; order Anura; family Pipidae; genus Xenopus; species Xenopus borealis. The sequence continues at coordinate 12,992,955 of CM044447.1, read as the reverse complement.
TAACAGGACTATGATTTTCTCCTGGGTGAAAAATACAAATAAAAATAAATGCAAGATAATTTTTATGAAAAAAAATTAAACTTAAAAGGTTGAAATAACGATTATCCTATAATTTCCCCCTTAAATACTCCAACACCCAATGTCTACCTTAAGTAACTGAAATGGTGGCTCAGAAACATGTAATAATCAATTTCAGGCATGAGACCTGTTATCCAGAATGCTTGGGACCTGGCGTTTTCCGGATAACATATATTTCCGTAATATGGATCTTCATACCTTAAGTCTTCTTGAAAATCATGTAATCATGAAATAAACACAATAGGCTGGTTTTGCCTCCAATAACAATGAATTATATCTTAGTTGGGATCAAGTACAATCTACTGTTTTATTATTACACAGAAAAGGGAAATCATTATTTAAAACTTGGATTATTCGATTAACTAGAGTTTATGGGAAACAGCCTTCCCGTAATTTGGAGCTGTGTGGATAACGGGTTTCCGGATAATGGATCCCACACCTTCTTTCTAGAATAATTTGACCCTTCTCACCATGAAGTTGAACGTCCCCATTAGCAACGGAGTGCAATCTAATGTATGACGGAAGGCGAAATATAAAGTATCAAACTGAGCACTAAGAGTCCTAAGGTTTCTAGACATTGCCCACTCCATCTGACTGTCCATATGTACTGGATGAAAATGCACTTTACATGGCACCTATGTGCCACCTGCAAAGAACTCCTGGACAGCTAGCATGGCAACCTAACCCTATGACTATTTAGTAATGAAGATGTCCACTTTATTTGTCTCGATTCCTCAACGCCGTCTGTTCAGTGCATGTTTTATCGCCAAAGAAGAGCAATATTAGGAAGGCACAAAGTCAGAAAATGGGGACATCATCATTCGGCCATCGCCCTGAATATCTGTGTATGTTTTAATAGCTGGTCCATCCCTGTCTCCATGTCCCGCAGGGCGGCTGGATTTGGATACTGAATGGCGGCTGTCTTGGTGGCCAGAGCCAAGTTCTTCAGTAGGCCACAAAGCTCGCTGCTCTTGAACAGAACGTCATTACGGACTTCGCTGGACTTTACATCTCGACACACACTGTCTACTAGTTTCTGCCCCACCATAATGATGAGCTTGCCGTGAGTGATAAAGATCTCGGGGGGCTGGTTGTTGTTAAGGCTGTTGTTGAAAACTCCAATGGCTTTTTGAAGGGCCCCAAAGTAGAGGCAGGAGTGCTCCGAGAGGTTGAATTTCTTGGGTGATTCTGGAGAATGTGAAGTGTCTTTTGGCATCGGGGTAGAAGGCTCCTAAAAAGCAAAATAAGATAAATGACTATCACTCAGTGTAATATGTTGGGTTCTCTTAAGAAAGCATGGACTGTATCATTATCCTAGACTCATATAGAGCATGAACCTTAATGTATTGGGCGCTAGTAAGTACAGGGTCGGACTGGGGGGCACGGGGCCCACCAGGACTGCATCCAGGGCCCCCCTCCAAGTTTGAAGTCCTGGATGATTGCTGCTATTGAGAAGCCAAATCTTTATGCTGGTGCAATAAGTTTACTATATAAAACATGGCATGTTTAGCCATAGTAATGTTTAGGGTTTAGTTCTCCTTTAAGAATGTCTAATAAAGTACTACTTCTGGAATGTGCCCAAAGAGCAGACCTCAAGGCCACATGCCTATACTGCATGTGGACCAGGTCAACCAAAAGTCAAGAATCCCAGAGCACTTGTCATAAAGCGGGACTGATCTGACACAGTGTTCCATGTATTCTATAATAATATCACTTGCCTTTGTTGTGGGTAATTCATCCTTCTTTTCCTGCTTGTTGCCCCCGGAAGTCACAGACTCTGGTTTGATCCAACCTTTCCTCTGCAATAAACCATAAATCATATTTATTTTCAAATAAGAATGACGCTGCATTGTTTGGGGGGGTATGTGAAGTTGGGACTAGTAGTGCAAAGAATAGCAACAGACAGACAGATAGTGATTGCAACAGCAATTACATTGCCAGCTTCTTACTTGCATTAGGGGCTATGCCATTCTTGACCTATAAGCTCTAACTGCAGACCCAATGCTATTTGCTATCACTGATGATGAGGAAGAACTGTGTTTTCTGTGATTATGACCCTTTAAGAACTCATTTTACACCTGTTCTCCTTCCTATAAAGTGTCTAAGATCAGATCAGAACTAGGTCAGCAAGATATGGTATTAGGGTTAATAAGCCTATCTTGTACTTTGCACTAAATCTATCATATTTAGCTGAGGCTTTTTGCTGAAAGCCCCAGTTGGTTGTACCATGTGGGTTTGACTAATACACTGTGGTTTTTGTTCACTTCCTTAAATGGGTGGGGAGGTAACCTAAATGACTCTGTTAATTTCAAGAGCCTTTATCTATGGCTGGCAGGTCCTTCATGGTAAGAGAACATATTCTTAACTAGACAAGGCAAGAGGACCTGTATTCTCTAAATTAGATATTTGAATTCTTTAGCCCTGTCAGTGAGTTATACCCGCATACTTTACTGCCTAAGGAAAACAATATGGCACCTCCTACCCATATGTATAAATACAAATATACAGAGAAGGAATGTTCTGGGCACACAATAAACTATACCCTCATACTGTACTGTCTAAGGGAAACAATATGGCACCTCCTTCCCATATGTATAAATACAAATATACAGAGAAGGAATGTTCTGGGCACACACAAAGCTATACCCTCATACTGTACTGTCTAAGGGAATCAATATGGCACCTCCTTCCCATATGTATAAATGCAAATATACAGAGAAGGAATGTTCTGGGCACACAATAAACTATACCCTCATACTGTACTGTCTAAGGGAAACAATATGGCACCTCCTTCCCTTATGTATAAATGCAAATATACAGAGAAGGAATGTTCTGGGCACACAATAAGCTATAACCTCATACTGTACTGTCTAAGGGAATTAATATGGCACCTCCTTCCCATGTGTATAAATACAAATATACAGAGAAGGAATGTTCTGGGCACAAAATAAGCTATACCCTCATACTGTACAATATGGCAGCTCCCACCCATTTTTATATTTTAGACAATGTAAAATTCAAGGAATAATCACCTTCTCCTCTGTTTTTGTTTTATTTTCAAGCTGCTGATGTGAAAAGATAGATTTCGCCCTCTCAAATTCTTCTTTCTTCTGCGATGAAATGGACATAAAGAAGATTAATGAAAATTTTACACATTGTCACATTGAAAATTGCCTCTATTTTATACTGTAGTATATGACTGAGCTGAGCTCCCTTAGGCTAAATTGAGCTGAAAGGTTCTAAGGCAGAAAGACTGAACTGTTGCACTGCAGCACATTCAGTGTTTTGAGTTCAGCCCTTGACTAATAGCAGCCTTTGCTGTGAAATGGATCCATATAAAGGAGACATTCACCCAGCCAAAAAACTTAAAGGAGTATTAAAGCTTAACCAAAGGAATATGCTAGAAATGTTGTACATGATGTTGTGTGCTTGTGTACCAGCCCGCAGCAACCACAGCCCTTTAGCAGTAAAGATCTGTGTCTCCCCAGTAGATGCCCCAGTAGCTCCCCATCTTCTTTTCTGCTGATTCACTGATTCACATGCTCTGTGCTGCTGTCACTTACTGAGCTTAGGGACCCACTCACAATATACAGTACACATAGAATAGAAATATAGTCACAATATAAGGCTGATTAGTCATTAATACAGATAATTACTACATGGCAGCACAGAAACCAGGGCAATTAGCATCAGAACTTAATAATCAGCCCTACAGCATCAGCTTATATTATAGGAGAACCTCATTTTCTGCTGGATAATTAGTGATGACCCCTAAGCTCAGCTTCTCAACAGCTGCTCAGCGCCCACTGACCAAGACAGTGACCCCCTGTGACAAGTTTGAAGTACTGGATTATTGTTGCTATTGACAAGCTGAAACTTTAGGCTGGTGCATTGTATAAAATATGGCATTTTAAGCCATATCCATTTTTTAGAGTTTAGTTCTCCATTATTGCAAACCTTTGAAATCTGCAGTAGTTTTTTTCTTTTAGAGTCAATTATATTATCAGTTTTACATTCTTTATATCATCAGTTGGCCCTGTTCCGGCTAGAGGTCTAGCTAGACGGAAAGCCAAAAGCTTAGGTTACTGATGCATGAAGAATCTTCTTATATTTCCATGCTCAGTTCTATTGCTACACTGAAGATACATTTGAGCTGAGAAGTGTCAGGAGAACCTGCACATGCGTTTTGTTCTTGGGTAAAAACAAAATAAATCACAGAATTTTCTCTAGAACTACTTACCTGCAAGTGAACATAATCACTGTCTTCAATAGTTTTTTGCCTTGGGAGTGGATGTTTTCTTTGCCTTGTGTTCGCTGCTTTGTTTACACATGCCAATTGCTGTCTTACATCAGTTTCTTTATGTGGCAGAACCTGAGGCTTTGACGGCACTATCTCCTCCTTCGGTTTGATTTGCTCCTCATGCTTTCGGAAAAGGAGCTTCCCATTAGCTATGATGATCGAAACAAAGCGCTTGATGTCATCGGGAATCGTTCGGGCCACCATAACAAATCGATCCAGGTCATCCGGAGTTGTATGGGGCTTGTCTATCACGAGTGCTTGCATTGACCAGTTACACCGGTCAATGGCTTCCTGGTTATAAGAGAGCATCTGAAAAGAGTCTGTAAGAGTCTGTAATTGTGTCTTAATTCTTAACTGAATATTACTGTCTTTAAGCTGAGAAGCATTGGCCCTTATTCTCTGTGCAAAGTCAAGAAACGCTTGCAAGGAAGCTATGATGCTGTCCACTGCTTTGTGGATGTCTTCCAGGTTGGCCACCATATGCTCTTGTAATCTCCATTTACTGCTGACAAAGATCATGAGGCTTGCTATTGAGCTGGACACCCGATCCTGCAGTTGGGTGATCTCCTTTATGGCCACATCAAGTTCTAGAGTCTCCTGTTTGATTGAAACCTCTAGTGATGACATGGTGAAGGATTCATCAGAAGCAGATGACGAAGAAGACAACGTACTGGTACAGCTTTCAGAGCTTGATATAGATAACCTATCAATTTCGGCTGAGTTTAGGGATGCATTCCTATACCTGGGCAGCGGTGGAGGAACTTCATAGATAGGCTTTTCACTAGCAGGACTGGTCATTTCAGTCTTTGACAAGGAAGCTCCTGTAGATCCTCTTGGAATGTCATAAACATTTTCCTTGGAATCAATCTTCTCGACTCTCTGTTTCCAAATGTTTGAGGTGTTTTTTTTCATACTCCCGTATCCCAAGTCAAGAGAAGGTGGGATATCATAAACAGGCTGACAGGCCACCGGTGATGTTTTTTGCAAGGGAGGAACATTGCATGTCTGGCTTGTTACACAGGTGCCTTCTGAATTGGTCTGCAGTGTTCCGTACCGCGTCGGCGGAACATCATAGACCATTTGTCTGTCTAGAGATATCTTACGGCAAGTTTTTATATCTTTTTTCTCCGGAGACATGGGGACATCATAAATCCAGTCTGATTTGCGAGGGGGCGGCAAAGTATTGTAATAGCAACCCTTGAGAGAAGCCTCTTTTTTGTCCTGCAGAGCTTTCCCACTTGGTGGAATATCATAAATCTAAATGGAGATAAGGGATATTGCTTAGAATACATAATTAGAATGAACTCTCCTTCAATTAATGTGCTGACATGTCTAGTATAACATGGCACTGTTATTCATTTCCTCAACGTTCCTCCTCTTGGGATATCTGCTCAATGGCCCTGCCCGTCTCCTACCTCTTGTAAGCTCTAGTCCCACCTACTGCTTGAGTCACAGACTCCCTGCTAATATTGTATTTCTTTTACCACTTTGGTTGCTAAGAGTTTTACCACTTGGTTAATAAGATTTATGTTGCTTTATCAAAAGAGTATGAAATAGGTATTTTCTTATACCTCTGTGAGACCTCGTCGCCCGGGAGTGTCTGTGCTGGCCGGGATGTCGTAGATCTGCTGCTGTGTTTGCTCAGGTGATGTTGAAAAAGGACAATGGTGGCCAACAGGAGATGGAGCAGCAGAACTCTAAAATGAAAGTATTTTTTAAAAAAAACTATTGTAGCTCAAAGAAAATATTTTATTTATGTGATGCTTCCCCTTAGTGAAGGCAAAGTAAAGGTATAGGGGAGAGGGCATAATATTACCTGGTGGCTAGAAGGTGTGCTGTGTACTGATGGAGGAACATCATACACCTCTGCTTGTGCTACAGAAGCTGGATTTGAGGCTCGAGAGGCCCGTGGAAGAGTAAACACATGCTAAGAAAAGAAACAAAATATGTACATTAAAAGAAAATTGTCATCAACGTAAAAAGTGCTGACTTTTTACATTAAAATACTAAGTAATGTAATGTAAGGTCTATAGTCAAATCATTGGAGTGAGTGCTTATTTGTACCCTGGGTACCCCTGGAACTATAGCAGGGTGACACCCC
>CM044447.1:12953335-12968099 GCA_024363595.1 Xenopus borealis | reverse complement strand
GGACAAGATGGGGACATTAGGACATTATGAAGATAGCAGGACAAGATGGGGACATTAGGATATTATGAAGATAGCAGGACAAGATGGGGACATTAGGACATTAAGAAGATAGCAGAACAAGATAGGGACATTATGAAGATAGCAGGACAAGATGGGGACATTAAAACATTATGAAGATAGCAGGACAAGATGAGGACATTACAATATTATGAAGTTAGCAGGACATGGGGACATTAGGACATTATGGAGACAGCAGGACAAGATAAAAGCAGTGTGGCAAGAGGAACATAGTAGATGGCTGTTTACATAAGTGTTGCCCAACCTGCAGCTGTTTGGTTGGTATTGAAGTATAAGACCCAGCCCACAGGGGTGCTGGGAGTACGCCACTCAGTAATACGCACTGAGCAAGCCTCCTTACCCTTGAAACACATTTTAGCAACCTCCCCCCTGACTTACAAAACATTTTACAGCCTGGTTGTTAAATCCAGCTGAAATGATTCAAGTCCTTTTGCCTGGAAGTGGAATCTTGCCCCCTCCCCTCTTCCCCAAACTGGCCAAGACTAGCACTAGCCACCTGAGCCCCCCTCCCTCAGCCCCCACTGACAGCACAAGTCACTAAGAAAATAAGGATCGGGTGACAGCGTCTTTCACACAGTTGTTTTGTCATCATTAACAAGTCATGGGTGACACATGAAAACAAGAGTTTCTTTTTGACCTAGGGCAGGGACCAATACTGTTTCGCTAGCAGCAAGGCTTTTTAAAGGCAGATAATCTTGATTGTTATATTTTTGGGGCTCCTGATCCCTGGGTTGCCACAACACATGCACAGTGTCCTAGTAGAAGGAGAAATGTTCCTGGGAGGCACAGGAGGGCTGCAAATTTAGTACTAAAAAAATGACTGGCCATGGGAAGAGCGTTCTACCCTACTACAATTAAAGAGCAGCAGTGGGAACCCAAGTTCTTGTTGGTCAAAACTATGGAAAAATAACTTTATGATATCTACTAAAAACGTGAAACAATTCAGCAATTGACTGCAAAGAAGCCAACAGCAAATGATCCTATAAACAACCCTAAGGCTAATGCCATTTTGGGCATTTTGGAGAAATCCAAAGAAATCGGGTGTAATAAAGAAGTAGCATGCCAAGGTCTCTGCCAAAGACCCTTTGTCCCTTAGGAGCAAATCTATTTTACATGTGACAAATGCCTTTTTTTCTACTAATTAACTGCTAATTACTTTGTTCCTTGTTTAGCACACTATTGGCCCTATAAAATGTAAGTGCTGTAATAGTGCCTCAAGGGCACCAACTATAACACAAAAATAGTTAAAAGGCAGAAAGAGAGAGGAAGGAGGGGTGCAAGGAGCCTTTCACCCAGTTATAAATGGTAAATATATTCAATGAAAAGAAAGGGAAGGTGTCATGCTGTGAATATAATAAAGAAATCTGGGGCAAGAGGTTGTTGTGTCCGGAAAGAGAGGGTTTTATCTATAAAACGTTCCCTAGCAGAAGGGGTAGAGGCTAAAAGTAAAGATTCTATCATCCATTGGATGATAATCCTAGAGGGTCTGGGTAAGACTAATGAGCACTACAGGAGCCACCACGAGCATCAATAAAGCAAAAAACCAAAAGAGCTTACCATCTAAAAGAACTTACATATCCATTGTGAACAATAGTAGCTAGCACTATTACAGTATACCGGTGAAACTGCCTGCATTATTAGGTGACAGTTGAACAGCCATGGGCATTTTAATTGTCCATAGTGGGAAATCAACAGAGATTATTCCACTTTTTTTGCTATCCACGAGTTACAGTGCTTACAATCTACAGGTGACCCACGTATGGGGCAGTAAAGGGTGTGGGGGCTTATGAGGGAATCATAACCCCACTCTCCTTATTAATTCTATTCCGACCATTGTCCGACTACGAGTTTTATCCTGTCACATTCCATGGCCTACAGGCTTGGGTTTATCAAAGGGGGATATCAAAAGGTTGAGCAGAGTTTTAACGCCCAAGAGCTGGAGCGAGAGATAAAGTGTGATATATCCAAGTATTCTTTGATAAACCTAAGTCCTTGCCCACTTCAAAGCCTCAGCTTTATCCTTTTTCTCTCTGTGTGGCCCTGGGGCGAGTCATCCTACCTCTCCAATTCCCCGGGTACCATAACTATGAATCAGCCTCCAACAAGAAGCATCAGCGCTTTAAGCCAATAAACCATTACTTTTTTGATTGCCGACCCTGTAATATCAGGTCACCCCTTGTAACCGATACCCCAGTTCACATCCGCAAATCCTGGGAAAGTGGGATATTTTTTTTTCCCTCTTTCTCTTCTTTTTTTTTTGTTAACTTACAACCCAATAATAGATTCCAGCTGTGTCTAGTTCCTCTGGCCCCCGATTGGATGAGGAGGGGTAGTGACATCATCCCACGTGGATGTAAGGCATTTAAACATGACAGCTGGGTTTCTGTTGCACATGTGAATTAGCCCCCCACAGCCCCCAGTCTGCTTCTTTCTCTCAGCTACTCCCTACACTTTGTTATATCTGGTTGGATTTTATAACATAACTCCCCCGTCCCAAAAAAAACATTTAAGGGTATAAAAGCACCCACAGATGCTCCTTTAAGGAGCTTAGCCTTATACCATGGGGCACAATACCCCTCTTCATTTATCATCATGCTTTTCATTCAGTAGTATAAGGAGCAATAACAGGCAGAGTGAGGGGCGTTTTATCCTCTATACTTTACTTATACTTTTATTGTTATCATTATTATTATTATTATTATTATTATTAATACAGCACCAACATATTTCGTAGCGCTGTATTATAGTTATACCTTATACGTTTCACCATCAGCATGCCCTGTGTATAACTCTTAAGCACCCTATACCACCACTCAGCTTAATTAATGAGAGACAATGCAGACTGCACTGGTTCCTATGCAGCTATGAATCTATAATAAATTGGATTACATAAATATCTGGTTTTTAAAGGGATGGGGTGGCAGCAGTATCTGTTTGTAGGACAGAATATGGAAGCAGTTGTGTTAGTTGTAATGAGTACCTTTAGTCCCCCCTGGCAAGGGGCTGCTGAGCTGACAATCAAATGCAGCAGTTAGGTATATACACAGATGCCCACAGGCACTATCCTAAATCGCTGTAGCTGAGCAACTATAGCACCAACCCACCCCAGTACAGTATGTGTCTTCCCATCCTTTACATCCGTACGATGAATAGTAAGCTCCTTGTACTAAAGGTAAAGAAAAGAACGCTTTCCTTTTCTAATATGGATTTTATAGGCTGGACATAACATTACACAATCTGAGAAGAAATCAAAACGATCGATGTTTCTGAACTACACTTCCCCTACCAACAGCCGCTGCTAAAAAAAAAAAATACACAATTCGGTGGTAAGGTTTAAATATATTTACCATAAACTGCTTATTATAAAACAGTGGCATAACTAGCATATAAATGTATCTTTTATTCAGGGTCCCAGTGATTTGACCATAAAGAACATAAGGAAACAAATACTAAACCAAGGATACAAGTGATACTAAATGAGTAGGGAGTTGTACTTACTGTAACCTTCATCTTCCTCAGCCCGGTCCCTTGAATTAATATCCCATGCCAGGAAGTGGGTGAGTAGAAGCCACAGACTCAGATAAAGTTGATCAGTCAGAGACCTCGGGAAGCCTGTGCCAGTGCTATAACCCTGCCTGTCTCCCCTCTGAATGAGCATTACTGAGGGATGAATGGAATGGAATGCATGTGGCCCCTCCCTCTCCTTCCTATTGGCTGCTGCTTTTATCATGGAAATGAAGGGGTTTGACTGGGGGAGCTTAACCAGGGGGTCCAGCAGTCAAAGCAAGTGACAAATAGCTGACTTAATGGAATTATCTAACAAGGGGGCCAATATACATTGGTCGGTGTTTTTCTTTTCTTAGAATTTGTGTATTTAACCCTGTCCCCACCAGAATACAGAATACATATTTTTTTATTCTTCCCTCTGATATATTTTATTATTAGGATTTAATATAGCATATATATATATATATATATATATATATATATAAGTCGGTAACGCAAAAACTATTGGCAATGCCTTTGCACTAACAAATTTTGCTTTGCGCGAATGCAATATACCTTTTGCGAACCCGGAAACTGTTTAGCGAGCACTTCCGCCAGTGGAAAGGCCGTTTGCGAATTTTATACTTTGCACTAATCAATGTCAATGTAATAAAACTTCTTACTGAAAAAGTCGCAATGTTTGCTCCAGCAGAATACGACACCTTCAAACAGAGTGCGCAACCACAATCCGCAATGCGCAGTAACGATTCGCAATGCAATAACCGTTCAAGGAACAATATTACATTGCGAGATGTGGATTTTTACTCTTATTGGTGCAAAATGTTTTTCCTCTTTGCGACTTTAATTACATTCACCCCTGGGTCCAGCACTTTATTTGAGTCTGACATGCCTGCTCTAGAGACTCACTAGATGCTGTAGGCAGGAGGACTGGGTAGGTAGGTAGGTAGGTAAGTAGCGGGGGAAAACAGGACCAGATTGAGACAGTAGAGTAAAAAGGAGACATTAGGGGGCCCTTTTTTACCCATGAGCCACATTGAAATGTAAAAAGAGTTAAGGATCAACACAAGTATCCAAAACATTCATGGGGTTACCAACAGGCCTGGACTGGTAAGATGTGAGTTCTGGCAAAGATTCCATAGAGAGCCACTATTTAAGGGGCTGGTAGGATGTTTTTTGGGCTTCTATGTACTTGAAATACCAGGGCCTATTTCCACATTCACATTTCAGACCTGGTTACAAGATAAGATCTGTGATTGGCTATTTGGTAGCCTCTTCGCAGATTGGCCGTCTCTCTTTGTCAGTACACCTGGTTTTTATACAACCAAAACTTGCCTCCAAACCAGGAATTCCGAAATAAGCACCCGTTTTGCAGCCACTGGGAGCAATAAGCAAAGGGTTGGTGAGCAACATGTTTCTCACTAGCCACTGGTTGGGGATCACTGCATTAGGGTATGGCGGCAATTTTAGGACAAAATAGAGATAGTAGGACAAGATGGAGGAGGAAGAGCAATATTAAAGCAGTAGGGGAAGATGGAGAATGAAGGGCATAATGGAAGCCTAAAGCTAGCCATAGACTCAAAGATCCGCTCGCTTGGTGACCAAACGAGTAAATAAGTGGATCTTTTCCCCAATATTCTACTATATGACTATATCGGAGGTAATCCGAACATTCGGCCATACGGTCAAACGACTGGATTACGATGACGCCAAGGGGCTCCGATGGGTTGGTCGGAAAAAAATCAAACCTTCTAACCACGATATAGATCAGGAAGACCCATCAGATGCCCCCCCCCCATACACAGGCAGATAAGCTGTCAAATTGGTGTAAACTACCAATAGCAGCAGCTTTATCTGCCCATGTATGGCCGCCTTTAGGGCTTGTTGGTAACAGTGGGGAAAGATGGAGACAATAAGGAAAGATGGAGGCTGTAGAGAAAGATGCAGACAGATGGAATGTTCTTTGTTGATAAACATATGGCTAACCAGTTAATTACACACACACATACATATATATATATATATATTCTTCAAAATGGACCAGCACTCCAAAAATTCTTTCACTCAAATGATTTGTTTAAACATCACTCGTTTCGATATATATATGAAAACACAAACGTAGGCTACATTTCGGACACGCATCGTGCCCTTTGTCAAGCAAACAAAAGTATACAATTTTGATACAAGTGAGTGCTGCCTATGTTTGTGTTTTCCTATATAACGAGGAGGAGAGACTCTGCACCACAAATTCCCATTTGAATGAAGTAAGAGTGCTGATACTGAGTTGTTTTATATATATACTGTTTATATCCCCATAGATACAGAAAAGCAGAAAGGTTCAATTATCCATAATAAAACATATGCTTCCTGCACAATTAGTAATTCAAGAGCCCACAAAACTGCGCAGGTTGGACAGTGCAACCATTAATGCCCTTAAAGTCAGCCACAATGATAATGGCACATGTCCCGATTTTGACAGCTAAACTCCAGTCCTGGATTGTTACTGAATTGTCCAGACTTTCTCTTTGATCTCCTGCACTAAAAACAGCCAGAAAAAGATACAATGTTTCTAACCTAATTGGCTTTTGGCAGAGTCCCCAGGATAGATGCATAGATACTTTTGTAAAATTTTAAGATAAGGAGGTCTCTTGGGGAAAGTGTGATTTTCATCTTAAAGGGCAAGTCACCTTCATTAGCAAAACTGTAATAACATATAAAAACCACATATAAAACCCACAGAAATGTGTTCCATATAAAGAGAAATGTGGGAATCACTTACAAAGCAATTCAGCTTTTAATTGTCTTACCACACGACGTTTCCGACACACGGCCCTTTTTCAAGTGTGACACTTATGTGTATACATATGACACCCACCAATGGGACATAGTTATTGATGGAAATGCCGATTCGCCAGGATAGTTGCCCGTACCTACACATGTGCAGGCCCGGATTTGTGGAAAGGCCACCAGGGAACGGGCCTAGGATGGCAGGATCTAGCCCTGCACACGTTCAGACCTTTATCAAAGTGCTTGTACAATGGGTGCAATTACTAGTTCTAGGTCATGTACTAGGTGCCTACAAACCCTAATAAAAAAAAAATCTTTGTCCTCTGATTAGAACAATTTAATTCTATATCCAACACATCCAGTTAGATTCCTGCATCGGGTTGGGTACCCGCGGAATACCCGACATCGGCAGGATTGTGGGCGGAAAATTATAAACAATCCTAAAAGAGATACTGTCATGGGAAAACATGTTTTTTTCAAAACACAACAGTTAATGGTGCTGCTCCAGCAGAATTCTGCACGGAAATCCATTTCTCAAAAGAGCAAACAGATTTTTTAATATTCAGTTTTGAAATCTGACATGGGGCTAGACATATTGTCAATTTCCCAGCTGCCCCTGGTCATGTGACTTGTGCCAGCACTTTAGGAGGGAACTGCTTTCTGGCAGGCTGTTGTTTTTCCTTCTCAATGTAACTGAATAGAACACAGTGGGACATGGGTTTTACTATTGAGTGCTGTTCTTAGATCTACCAGGCAGCTGTTATCTTGTGTTAGGGAGCTGTTATCTGGTTACCTTCCCATTGTTCTGTTGTTAGGCTGCTGGGGGGGGGGGAAGGGAGGGGGTGATATCACTCCAACTTGCAGTACAGCAGTAAAGAGTGACTAAAGTTTATCAGTTCCATCTAGGGTTGCCACTTTTTCTGGAAAAAAATACCGGCCTTCCTATATATATTTATATATATATATCTATTTCCCCTATTATTAACATTGGTATCAATCACCGTTTTTACCGTCGAGGCCTGTAAAATACCGGCCAGGTGGCAACCCTAGTTCCATCCTAAAGCTCAGACACAAGTCACATGACTGAGGGCAGCTGGGAAACTGACATGTCTAGCCCCATGATTTTAAAATTAAATATAAAAAAATCTGTTCGCTCTTTTGGATTTTAGCACAGAATTCTGCTGGAGCAGCACTATTAACTGATGCATTAAAAAAAAAACATTTTTTCTCATGACAGTATCCTTTTAATGTGGGTCGGTTCTCGGATTTCAACCCCCTGTTCCATGTGCCCCCTAGATCAGGTCCGGTTCTTCCTGTGAGTCTCGCATTGTGACGTCACGACGCACTCTTCTAACTCTTCATCGATGCTGAATTTCTCAGAGTGCTGGGCTGTGTGTGACTCTGCTGCACTATTTTCACACCATGTGGCCCACGCCGAGGACGGCGTCGCAAGACCAGCGATCCCCAACCTTTTTTTAACCGTGAGCCACATTCAAATGTGCAAAGAGTTGGAGAGCAACACATGCATGAAAAAGTTCCTTGGGGTGGCAAAAAAGGGCCGTGATTGGTTATTTGGTAGCTGGCAGCACACAAAAGGCTCTACTTGGCACTATATTAGTTTTCATGCAATTAAAAATTGCTTTCAAGCTTGGAATTCAAAAATAAGCACCTGCTTTGAGGACTCTATGAGCAACATCCAATGGGTTGGAGAGCAACATGTTGCTCACGAGTAGGGTTGCCACCTGGCCGGTATTTTACCGGCCTGGCCGGTATTTTTGATGTTTGATCCCAATGTTATTAATAGGACAATAAGAAAAATATATAGGAAGGCCGGGATTTTTTTCAGGAAAAGGTGGCAACCCTACTCACGAGCTACTGGTTGGGGATCACTGCTCAAGACTCTTGACACAGACCTGCACAAATTGCTAGTTGCAGGTCCAGGAAGCAAGTACAGGGGTCGGACATCGCCAGATTTGAAGGGCTGGCACCAGGCAGCAGTGTGTCCCGGTGCTCTCCATATAAAAATATTTTGCCATCCTAGGCCCGGGCCTATGTGGCCTCACCACAAATCCGGGCCTGGGGTCGGGTAGCGGTTACATGTGGGTGAAATTGCTAGGGATGCACCAAATCCAGGATTCAGTTCGGGGTTCGGTTTGGGATTCGGCCTTTTTCAGCTGGATTCGGATTCGGCCCAATCCTTTTGCCTGGCTGTACAGAATCTGTATTTGCCTATGCAAATTAGGGCCAGGGGGGAAATCACGTGACTTTTTGTCACAAAACAAGGAAGTAAAAATGTTTTCCCCTTCTCACCCCTAATTTGCATATGCAAATTAGGATTTGGTTCGGTATTCGGCCAATTCTTTCGGGAAGGATTCAGGCGTTTGGCCCAATCCAAGATAGTGGATTTGGTGAATCCTAGGAAATTGCAGGTTCGGATTGCGGGTTGTGGTTACGGACGGGTCAGGCATGGGTTCCAAAAAATGGACCTACACCGGAATCTACATCCAGTATTAATAGGGTAAAAATATATAGACTTACTGTAAGTGGCTAATAAATCAGCAATTCATGCAGCTGCCTAGGACCAATAAATGCTGCAGTGGTTATGGCCTCCCTGAATGTTTATGGGTCTCAGCCGAGCTGGATTCAGTTCTCTTTTACCCCCCTGTACATGGTGAGACAGATGGCAGCACCCGCATGCTGTAAATTACAGTAAGAAATACAAACAGCCAGTAGAGATCTATGGGAGCCCTCGGATAATCACCCCAAACAATAGCAGCTTCCATTGCACAGAATGATATAGAGTAACTATGCCCTGATTTGTGCTCTGGAACAAAGTTCTTTTGTAAATGAATCCATTATGTACATAGAGCCGGGGCAATTTATTGCACAATTGGACAATCCGCAGGGGACAAGGAAGACACTAATAAATCCATTCTGGCTGTTTAATGCTGACTTTTGGTTCCAGTTCTTCCCTCCCAGAGCTTATAATGGGATTGAAATGCTCTGACTGGAAACCCAGGGTCTTGCCACAAAGTGAGGCTGATTTATGTGCCCTAGAACAAAGGTGATACATTATGCTGTATTTTCACCATGGAAACTCAAGGGGCAATTGTTCCATCTGCTCCTGGACACAGTGGGGGCTTTTCATGGATTTACCGGGCACAGCCAGGACTGTTTATATTTCTGGGAGACAATGATGGATCAGAGGTGCTGGGAGTCTAAAAGGTTTTGTGGGAGTCATATTATATACACAGTGCAAGGCAAGGGCAGGGGCGATAAGTAGCTATAAGTGGTCATATATCAAATTCTCATATTGAATGTCTTATTGGGATCTATCTTTTCCTCCCCCCCAGGTAGATTTCAATTTTTTATCCGAAATCCTGAATACATTATTGCATAAATGTAGCGCAATCTGCCGACTTCAGCGTAAAATCAAACCTCTATTTGCTTATCTCCATGTCAGCATTCCAGGCCGGGGGCCTTTAACTAGACAAAATAAACCCCCCACCCCAATTGAGACCAAAATAAATAAATAAAAAAAAGCTATAGCATTTATTTCTGTTTTTTATTTACAAAAGGTCCTAGTGCTCAGACCTGAATTGTTGCTGTTGGGCGATGTCTAGATTTCCAGACTGTGGCGCTGTTCCCTTGTCGCCTATGGATAAAATAGACTGGAGGCTGAATGTGGTGAAAAGCTGCAACTGCAACTCATTTTACTGAAACCGATCTTTCAATACATTTTATTGGCATGGAGAGAAGCATCTCTCATCAACTTTCTCGGGGTGGAACAAGTTAATCACATAAGTCAATGTCCTCAGCTGCTGCATATTAATCAAATCCACTATACTCCCTATAGACTACACATGTATTATATTTGCTACTTTTTATTACTCCTCTTTCCATTCAAGCCTTTCTCCTACTCATGCTGCTGCTCATGGTTGCTAGGGTAATTTGGAACCTAGCAACCAGATTTCTCAAATTGCAAATCGGCGAGCTGCAGAGTAAAAAGATAAATAACTAAAAAATAACAGGACAACTTCCCTGAACTGCCTTCCGTCTGCTTGAATGAAGAATCGCCTGCACTTGTGAGGCACGCCTCGGGCGACGTCGGAAATCGAAGCGCCGCGAGTGCATTAGCGCAGGCGATTCTTCATGCAAGCAGACGGAAGGCAGTTTGAGGAGATTGTAGCCCCACAGAAGAGATTTGTGATTTGTTGCCAGGCGACTGAATCTCCCTGAATCTTCCCATCTGCCCAAACCCTAAGTAAGAGAAATAACAGCCTGCCAGAAAGCAGTTCCATCCTAAAGCTCAGGCACAAGTCACATGACCGGGGGCAGCTGAGAAACTGACAATATGTCTAGCCTGACTGATCCACAAACTCCTGACTGATAAACTGATAAACCTGACTGATCCACAAACTCCCTGGCACCGGACCAGGGGTATGCGGACCTTATGTTTTAATACAGGTACTTTGTACCCCTCCCCCCCCATTTGACAATGGGAGCAGCTCCGAGTCCGACAACCAAATAGAGCTGGCTATACATACAAAGATCTGCTCGTTTGGTGAGGTTGTGGATCTCTGGCTGATATGCTCACCTCAAGGTGGGTGATATCGGGCTGATCCAACCGTTGGTCCTAGGGCCAAAAAAAAATACCTCCCAACATTTTGTAAATAAAAAGGGGAACAAAAAAGCTGCTGTGCGCAGTGGGCCAAACATTTTTGACCACGCCCATTTTTGTAACCACACCCCCTAATTACCATGTTCATTTTACAAAATTTGGCAGGTTATGAAAGTTTGAACACATTTCTGTGTATTTTCTTCAGGTGAATTGCCCTTTAAGTTGTGAGTCTAACTTTTCCCAAGGGACTTCTTTACCTAAATTGTTACAATTACTTATTTGCTTGTCTCAATATTGTTAGAAAAGTATCTTATTTGCACCTGCGGCTGTTCTGGGCTCTCTGCCGAAAGCCAATTAAATTAGAAACATTGTATCTTTTTCCAGCTGTTCATTGCAGAGAAAATCTGGACTTTCCAGTACAAACACGGGACTGCAGGTTGAGCTGTCAAAATTGCGACTGTCCCGCTGAAAATGGGAAATTTGGGAGGTATGCAACAATTGGATAACAACGAGTATAATACGGGCAGTCTGGTCAAGGACCTCATCAACAAACAGATGTGGCCCTTGATTCGATGGGGTTTTTAAACCTGCCCAGTCGACATCTGGACGACTTTTGGTCACATATTGATTGAGGAAGCTTGTCAGAAGGCCCCATACACTGCCCAATAGCTGCCAACTGAATCTGTCTGCAGTTTATAACTGCTTGTATATGGGGGCCTTTAATACAGAAAATATTCCCCCATTTTTACGTTTTCTGGAGACCAGAAAAAAATGGTGTAAAATCCAGGAAAATGTAAAATCAGGGAAAAGTATTGTGCACAGGGATGGAGCAATTTATTTTTTTTTGCCTTGTTTCAACGTGAAAATGACGCCCGTAGACTTGAATGGCGTTGAGTGTCAAAGAAAAAATGTTTTTGACGCCCATAGAGTTTAATGGGTGTCTGCGATATTCCGCATGCAGCGAATTTTTGGCAAAGCAAAATGGGTCAATTTCACCCATCACTAATTGTGCATAATACATTGGTGGAACCACGAAACAACATGTAAAATGAGGGATGTAAAATTGAGGTTCCACTGTAATATTTCAGGCGTCGGAGGTCCAGGCATAGAATCTGTTCCATACACAAAGTGTTATCAGTCCGTATCTCATTTCCTTAACAATTGCCTCGCTGGTGTTACACTAAAACCTGTCTGACCCTCTTAAGGGCTAGTCCAGACGGGGAGATTCGGGGGCGATCCGTCGCCGGGCGATTTTTCGCCGCGACGGATCGCCCCCGAATCTCCCCGAATAGGTAGGCATTGGCGCTGCTTCAAAGTGCCGGTGCGTGTTCACTGCCTCGCCAGGCAATTTGGAGCGCTTTTAAAAATCGCGCCGCCGCGTGTGAACACGCTTTGAAGCAGCGCCAATGCCTACCTATTCGGGGAGATTCGGGGGTGATCCGTCGCGGTGAAAAGTCGCCCGGCGACGGATCGCCCCCGAATCTCCCCGTCTGGACTTAGCCTAATTGTCCCCAATAAACAAGCAGCTTCTGGGAGCTGCCAAAAGGGGATAACACAAATGCAATAGACCAAACTCCCCTGTAGAGGCTTTACAGAGGATTAGGGAGAGGGGATAGGGTGCCGTTAACCCTTTACTGAATCAAACACAAAGCCTGTGTATTGCCAGGGAGAAGCTGCACCCATTTGTATATGAATGTCCTGTCTTGTAAAGTGGGGAGACACACAGACAAACAAATAGCACAATAACCAATTACAGAGCCCAGTAAATGTATCTGGGGGGGGGGGGGGGGGGAAATAACAAGCTCACTATATAGAGAGGGGGTCACTGTTTATTTGTCCTTTGTGCAACTATTGATTATTAAGCTTATTTAGTTCACTAGTGTCTCAATTTAAATTCCAACAGGGGGCTGATACTCTATTGAAACATACAGCCGCCCAAAGATACCGTATCTGATTCTGGTGAATAGTCGGACATGCCCTCAAAACTGGTGAATATTTTATTCGATTTTGGCCCTCGACAATTCGACCCTTAGTAAACCTGCCCAATGGTCTCAGTCCTAGTCCACAATGTCCTGTCCAAGATCTGCCCGAATCCCTCTCACTCCCTTCGTGACGTAAGAATGAAACCTATGTCCTGATTAGAGTAACCCCTGTATCCAACTAGTGGCAATATATACCAAGGGCTGGTATACATTTAAGTTCCCCTTTAAATTAACTTTTAGTATGACGTAGAGAGTGATACTTTGATACAATGTTCAATTGGTTTTCATTTTTTATTGTTTGTGGCTTTTGAGTTATTAACTTTTTATTCAGCAACTCTTCAGTTTGCAGTTTCAGCCATCTGATTGCTATGGTCCAAATTACCCTAGTAACTATGCATTGATATGAACAGGGTCGGACTAAGGGGCCCGGGGCCCACCGGGACTGCTGTCCAGGGCCCCCTCTGACCCCCCCTGCCCCCCTACCGTTATGCGTCTGCTTTTCTTTTGTTAAATTAGATCAGGAGAGGGGTCTGGACCGGCGGGGGCCCATTAAGGTTCGGGGCCCATAAGGTTCAGGCCCATCGGGTTTTTTCTTGGTGTCCCGCCAGGCCAGTCGACACTGGATATAAATGAGACTGGAATAAGTATAGAAAAATTTCTGAATAGAAAAATGTGTAATAAAAAGTAGCAAATTCATTTTTAAAATTTAAAAAGCTGGAAAGAGTAAAAAAAAAAGGCAAATAATTAAAAAAAAAAATAGAAAAGTTGCTTAGAATGACCCATTCTATAGTATACTAAGGGACCGATTTACTAAATTCACGTGAACGATTCGAAGTTCGAACGTAGGATTTATTCGTTTGGTCAAAAATGCTAATTTTGGCATATTCGATCATCGAATGGTCGAATGATCGAATACATTCGAATAGAGTCGAAAGAACGAATATTCGATCATTCGACCAGCGAAAGATTTTAATTTTTAAGTTTATTCGATTGCCTACCGAATTGCCTACCGAATTGCACTCCCATAGGCTTCTGAGGCTAAGTCCTGTTCGAATAGGATTCGTACGAGCGAAGTCTTCGATCGTTCAAATCGTACGAATCATTCGAATGAACGAATGATTTATTTGACTGATTGAATAAATTTGTATTCGATCGTCGAATGATCAAATATCGAATAAAAGGTAGCCTAGAACTATTCGATTAACATTCGAAAATCAAATGCTAATCGAGTATCGAATAGAAACGGATTATTTTTGGGGAATAATAGTAAATTTGCCCCTAAATGTTATCACTTTTATTTTGCTCTAGAATTATCTAAAAACACAGATTCTTTGGAGGAAACACAGCTTCCTCTCCTGGTGTCAATCACAAACCAAGAAAGTGGCCCTAAATGATTCCAATCTGAAACACAATGGGCACAGATAATATGGTGTAATTAGCCTATCACATGGTTCTCTGTCTCCTAAAATACGTATTATTAGCAGCGGTTTCCCCTTTGATGTTACAGCATAAAAATATATCATATCATTAGCTAGATAACAATTGTCTCAATTCATCTTATCTGCCTGGGGACTCATCTCTGCATTACCAGCAGTCTCCTCTGATGCCTCTGATACTTATTTACAGGTTTTGTCTATCCAAAACAATGTAGCAGAAGTCAGAAATCCTAAACCGGCTTCACTGTTCACCGCTACATTGTTTCAGGAGTCAGAGCGAGCATTGCAGAGCCTTGTGGTAGAGTCCTGCGCGGGTCCATTTTTTGGGACCCGAACCCGACCCGTACCCACAACCC
>CM044447.1:12935771-12947739 GCA_024363595.1 Xenopus borealis | reverse complement strand
TTTTTAAATATTCTTTGGGGCCCCAATTTTTTTTAACTTGTTAGGGGGGCCCTGGCGCCAATGTTTTTTTTTAACTTATAAGGGAGCTGTGACCATCAATGTGTGTGGGGGGGGGGTTACTTTTTTAGCGCCCTGCTCCTAACAAAAGCCCTAGACCCGCCCACAACCTGCTCAAAATGTACCTTTTTTTTGCTGTCTTCTGGCCAATCACACATTCAGGCCCTGCCCCTTTACTGCACAAGCCCCTTTCTACGTCACAGCCCGCCCATTTGCTCCCGAACCCACCGCCAGCCAGTCAGCCTATCCACGGCCCATTGGTTGGGCACATAATATGGCACATCACTCCCATATGTATAAATCCAAATATACAGAGAAGGAATGTTCTGGGCACACAATAAACCATACCCTCATACTGTACTGTCTAAGGGAATCAATATGGCATCTCCTTCCCATATGTATAAATCCAAATATACAGAGAAGGAATGTTCTGGGCACACAATAAGCTAAACCCTCATACTGTACTGTCCAGTGGCGTAACTACTCCCTGGTGGGCCCCGGCACAGGATTGGCACCTGGGCCCCCCTGTGGGGCCCTTACCTCTATAAATCGCTTACTGTAGTGTTGATGGCATGTGTGATGTATAATCTCCCCCTAGATAACTGCCTGCCATAACAATTTTCGTGGCTCCGATGGGCCCCAAGGGGATGGGGGCCCCGGTGCAATTGCACCCCTGGTAGTTACGCCACTGGTACTGTCTAAGGGAAACAATATGGCACCTCCTTCACAAGCAACATGCAACACATTTAAGTTAGTAATGTCTTAAATATGGACATGCTATAAATATTTATATACATACATACATATACAGTCTTTTGCCCAAGTAGCAAGTGGGTAGAGTAGGACGTTGCCTGTACTGATAACTCAATATTAATGACTCACAGAAGACAACACTCGCTCTTGCCCACTTCCCCGCCATGGAGCTGAGATGCTGCCTACAGATAGGCCAAATGCTTCCTGTGTGTCTATGATGGGAAAGGACACATTTCAAAGTTATTTATGCATTTCCTGTATCTGGCTTTAATAGTGGGGTCAGTGAAAGGAACTTTGAGGGTGCTACTGTTTATATAAAGTAGGACTGTCTAACCTATGGCCTTTCCGCTGCGTAATGACTGTAGTGTCTCCAGCTTTCCCTGCTGCTTCCATGTTGCCCTACTGTCTCCATCTTGTTCTAGTTTTGCATCTTACCTGTTTTCTCAGTCTTGCATTATGATCTTCAACTTGCCCTACTGTCTCCATCTTGGTCTATTGCAGGGATCCCCAACCTTTTGAACCCGTGAGCAAGATTCAGAAGTAAAAGGAGTTGGGGAGCAACACTATAATGAAAAATGTTCTTGGGGTGCCAAATAAGTGCTGTGATTGGCCATTTGGTAGCCCCTATGTGAATTGTCAACCTACATCGAGGCTCTGTATGACAGTACACCTTGTTTTTATATAACCAAAACTTGCCTCCAAGCCTGGAATTCAAAAATAAGGTCCTGCTTTGAGGCCACTGAGATCAACATCCAAGGGGTTGGAGAGCAACATGTTGCTCACGAGCTACTGGTTGGGGATCACTGGTCTATTGTCTCCAGCTTTGTTCAATTTTCTCCAGCTTTGTTCTACTGTCTCCAGCTTGCCCTACTGTCTCCATCTTGTTCTTCTGTCTCCAGCTTGCCCTACTAGCTCAATCCTGTCTCCATATTGCCCTACTGTCTCCATCTTGCCCTACTGTATCTAGCTTGCCCTCCTGTCTCCATTTTGTTCTACTGTCTTAAGCTTGCTCTTCTGTCTCCAGCTTGCCCTACTGTCTCCATCTTGTTCTGCTGTCTCCAGCTTGTTCTACTGTCTCCAGTTGCCCTATGTTCTCTAGCTTGTTCAGCTGTCTCCAGTTTGCCCTAGTGTATTCATCTTGTTCTACTGTCTCCAGCTTGCCCTATGATCTCCATACTCTCCTACTGTTATTGGTAGACAGGCCATCAGAAAAAAACAGAACAACAATCTATAGTCCCATTATACCACAAAAAATACTGACAATTCTCCTCCCAGGCCCGGATTTGTGGCTAGGCCACAAAGGCCCGGTCCTAAGGTGGGAAATTATTAGGGGCGGCATGCTGCCCAGCCACTGGCTGAGGAGCACTGGGGACGCGTAAATTGCCAGCGGGTTGACACTCGGATCACTTTGTTTTCCAAAGTCGCCAAAAGTTGCACCACAAGGAAACTTCTGGCAACTTCGGCAAGCCTAAGCGATCCAAGTGCCATCCCGCCGGCGATTAAGGGCAGTGACGCATGCTACTATTTAGGGAGATTATTTGCCCAGCGACAAATTGTCAGGTGACTAATCTCCCCGAACTGCCTTCCCCCTGGCTAGTATGTAAATCGCTAGTGGGATGGCACACGGATCAGTTCGGCTTTCCAAAGTTTTAGAAGTTTTCTTGTGAGGCATCTTCGGGCGACTTTGTAAAACAAATTGCTCCGAGTGCCATCCCAACGGAGATTTACATTCTAACTAGCAGTAGGCAGTTTGGGGAGATTAGAAACAATTTGTCGCTGGGCAACTAATCTCCCGAAATAGCAGCATGTGTCACTGCCCTTAGAGGGCAAAATTCCCCAGAACTAGTGCATGTGCCCAAGGCTTTAGTCTGCTCTTCTACTAACTTCTCAACTCAGTGATGGCAGAAATGGTTAACAGGGTTGTAAAAAACCTTCTGCCCCAGTGGTCCCTATATTATGGACCTGTTCTTGTATCTATAATCAGATAGTGAGTAGAACATCAAAGCCTATTTGCCAATCTCTAAGCCACCCGCTAGCCACACTATCTTGGAATGTGTCAGTCAACTGGATTACACAGATCAATCAAACCCTGATCATTTGCCCCACACCCCCATGCATTGATTCAAGTCCAAGAGTGTCTGGAATAATCCCAACACTATGAAAGTGATAATATTAGGCAACAGAATTGGCTAGAAAGAACCTGAAATGCACTGTGTGTTCTCAGATTTACCTTTAGTAATTCGATTTATCTTATAAGTGCAGGGGAGAGGGGCAGCATCAGATCAGAAGCTCCAATGCCTACTCACATATCTAATTAGTCAAAGATCTCTCAGATAAGGGTAAGGACACACTAGGCGATTTGCGGAGATTTAGTCGCCTGGCTACTAATTGCCCCGACTTTGCGGTGACCAATCTCCCCGAATGCCTTCCCTCACTCTGCGTGTGGCTAAAATGAAAAATCACTGGCGCTTATCACACACGGCGATTCGTTTTCCTCGGCAAACCTAGTGTCGTCTGTTTAATTAAAAAAGCACCAGCGCCAATGCACACGCGGCGTGGCGATTTCCAGAATAGCGATTTCCGTAATCACACGAAGTTGCTTTGTGAGGAAACTTCGTGCGATTACGGAAATCGCTACACCACGTGTGCATTGGCGCTGGAGCTTTTTTACTTAAACAGGCGGCGGACAGGGAGAAGGCAATTAGGGGAGATTGTCGCCTCGCAGAATCGCCAGGCGACAGAAACTCCCCGAATCTCCCTGTCTGCACCGGCCCTAATGCTAAGCCTTCTGTAAATTGAAATTTGGGGTTACAGATTCATATAAATATTGGGGTCACCCTGCTATAGTTCCAGGGGTACCCAGGGCACAAATAAGCACTCACCCCAAATCTCCCCCTAACTGACCTTCAGACTGGGCCCCCTTAGCTCATAACAAGGTTACAGATATATAGAAACATTGGGGTAACAGTCACCCTGCTATAGTTCCAGGGGTACCCAGGGTACAAATAAGCACTCACCCCAAATCTCCCCCTAACTGGCCTTCAGACTGGGCCCCCTTAGCTCATAACAAGGTTACAGATATATAGAAACATTGGGGTGTCACCCTGCTATAGTTCCAGGGGTACCCAGGGTACAAATAAACACTCATCCCAAATCTCCCCCTAACTGACCTTCAGACTGGGCCCCCTTATCTCATAACAAGGTTACAGATACATAGAAACATTAGGGTAACAGTCACCCTGCTATAATCCTAGGGGTGCCCAAGGCAGCGCATACTCGTATGATTGGTATAAATCTTACTTGATGTTATTGTTCCCCTAAATGAACGGGTGGGAGCGGATCAGACCCACAGTTTGTGTATAACGGGTAATAATGCTATCTTGTGTTCCGATCCTTTCTTTTTATAGAGTGCCTGCCATAAAGCAAAACAAAACTGCTGTTTTTTGGCAGAAAGGAAGCAGAGGTCTGGATATAACGTATGACTCTGTTACTGGTGCTACTGTGTTTTGGGTTGGACAGGACCAGTACCAGCACTGTATTGCATTTGCAAGTGGCAGATTAATGTGACAATAGTCTCATCAGCTACTTTCTAGCGGTTTTAGGAGACAAATCCATAAAAGATAACCGAACAAATCCATACCCGCAGTCCATGCATTGTTCTATTGTTTTCTTATTTCCAGTTTATTATCTCAGGGATGTGGGGGGTTCACCCTACTGATATATTCAGATTCATAAACAGTCTCTACCCCCCCAATCTAAGTGTCTATCAGTGGCCATTGATCAAACGCTGGTCTGTTGTCTGATAACAACCTTCTATTTCCCTATGCACCACATTCCTAAGTTCTGACTCTTGAGGATTCCCTGCAGATTGGGAACTTTCAAGTCAATGTTTAAAATGTGTCTGATAAGACTCCCTATCCCTGGGCCATGCTGGGAAAGATTAAGGAATCTCTGGAATGGGCAGGAGGGAGGGAAGCAGCGACCACCCTTTCTCTAGTAAAAGCAAATACAGGTTGGGCCATAGAGAGAGAGCTTCTTGTTATTACTGACCCCCCCCACATTCTCACCCCTGTGCTACCCCCACCCACAGACAGGGAGCAAGTCCTTATCAT
Organism: Xenopus borealis; assembly: GCA_024363595.1. Taxonomy (NCBI): domain Eukaryota; kingdom Metazoa; phylum Chordata; class Amphibia; order Anura; family Pipidae; genus Xenopus; species Xenopus borealis. The sequence goes on along the minus strand of CM044447.1, from coordinate 12,942,817 downwards.
GGGAAAGTCTGGGGTCAGTTGACCTTTCATGTACTTCTGGGTAATGGAAGAATAAGGGTTGGGGCAGACGGGCAGATTTGGGGAGATTTAGTCGCCTGGAAACTAATCACTTCTAGTGTTGGGCGAATCTGGGGTGTTTCACCAAAATTTAGCAAATTTCTAGTAGAAATTTGCGAAAAGCCTAAAAATTTGTGAAATGCAACCGCGTCCGTTTTTGGACAGCAGCGCCCGTTGCCGGCATCGAAAAAACGGACAAAGGCGCCCAAAAATGGATGCCCACGTCCAAAACGAGACAGGGCAAATTTGCCCCATGCGAATAAATTTGCCCATCACTAATCACCTCTTCTGCGGGGCAACAATCTCCCCGAACTGCCTTCCGTCTGCTTGAATGAAGAATTGCCTGCGCTAATGCACTCGCTGTGCTTCGATATACAAAGTCGCCCGAAGTTTCCTCGTGAGGCAACTTTGGAAATCGAAGCGAGTGCATTAGCGCAGGAGATTCTTCATTCAAGCAGAGGGAAGGCAGATTGAAGGCAGTTCGGGGAGATTGTGACCCCGCAAAAGAGGCGATTAGTCGCCAGGCGACTATATTTCCCTGAATCTGCCCGTCTGCCCCAACCGTTAAAGGCATGATGCAATTGGGCAACTTTAAGGCTTGTGACACACGGACATATTCGGGGAGATTTAGTTGCCTGACGACTAATCGACCTCTTCCTGGGCGACAATCTCCTCCTCTTCCTCATGAGGCAACAAAGCGCTGCGTGTGCTTTTGCACTGGCGAGTTTTCCCCACGAATGAAACTGAGAAGCACCCCCTCCTTTATTTATAGATAAGGTCCCACATGGGAAACAATATGGTACCTCCTTCCCATATGTATAAATACAAATATACAGAAAGGGAATGTTCTGGGCACACAATAAGCTATACCATCATACTGTACTGTCTAAGGGAAACAATATGGCACCTCCTTCCCATATGTATAAATACAAATATACAGAGAAGGAATGTTCTGGGCACACAATAAGCTATACCCTCATACTGTACTGTCTAAGGGAAACAATATGGCACCTCCTTCCCATATGTATAAATACAAATATACAGAGAAGGAATGTTCTGGGCACACAATAAGCTATACCCTCATACTGAACGGTCAGTTACATGAAACACCATACACCTTACAAGTATGAGTATATATTCTTTGTTCCTATACGGAGGGATTATGGGTAATTTAAACAGACATAAGCAGGAAAGACAAACATGTGGGCTGGTAGCAGAATTTAATGAAAAGATTAGTGGGGAGCAGAAATGCATGTAACCAGATTAAACCTCTGCCCTTGGTTGAGCCAAGGCAGCACAAAGCCATGGAAACCTGAGAGGCAGAGTTCAGATTCTCCCCAACAACTTGATGTGTCCTTGGGCAACAAATGCCAAGAGATTCCCATGTAGCGTTCCCATTCATGTTTCATTAGACAGTTGGACTGTGAGGGGAGAAATCAGGCACACATAGTACATAACCCTGCTTTGTGTTTATGGTATGGGAATCTGGGTCCCACAAACCAAGTCATAAAGGCTTTTCATCTATCAGCTGTACTGCATGGAAACTACTAAAAACGTACCTCTCACTAAATACAGTAATGCCGTGTGTCTGAGTCTGGTACAACACATAAACTCACACAACAGCAGTTTCAAAAATTAAATAAAAAAAATCAGTGGCATAAAAGGACAAGAACGATGGAGACATTAGCGCAAGATGGAGACAATAGAGTAAGGTGGACAAGATGGAGAAGGTAGAGCAGGATGGATACAGTCAGACAAGATGGAGACAGCAGGGTAAGATTGAGACAGTAGGACAAGATGAAGACAGTAGGGCAAGATGGAGACAGTAGAGTAAGATGTAGATGGTAGAGCAGGATGGAGACAGTAGAACAAGATGGAGACAGTAGAACAAGATGGAGACATTAGGACAAGATGGAGACAGTAGGGCAAGATTGAGATGGCAGTACAAGATAGAGACAGCATGACAAGATGGAGACAGTAGGGTAAAATGTAGACAGTAGAGTAAAATGTAGATGATAGAGGAGGATGGAGACAGTAGGGTAAGAATGACACAGAAGGACAAGATGGAGATAGTAGGGCAAGATGTAAACAGTACATTAAGATGGAGACAGTAGGGTAAGAATGAGACAGTAGTGCAAGATATAGACAGTATGACAAGATGGAGACAGTTGTGTAAGATGTAGACTGTAGAGTACGATGTAGACGGTAGAGCAGGATGGAGACAGTAGGACAAGATGGAGACAGTAGGGTAAGATTGAGACAGTAGGAAAAGATTGAGACATTATGGTAAGATTGAGACAGTAGTGCAATATAGAGACAGTATGACAAGATGGAGACAGTTGAGTAGGATGTAGACAGTAGAGCAGGATGGAGACAGTAGGAAAGATGGAAACAGAAGGACAAGATGGAGACAGTAGGGTAAGACTTGGACAGTAGTGCAAGCTAGAGACAGTATGACAATAGGGTAAGATGAAGACAGTGGAGCAAGATGGGGACAGTAGGGCAGGAAGGAGAAAGGAGGTGAAAACTGAGATAGTAGGGTAAGATGGAGAAATTAAGGCAAGATGGAGACAGTTGGGTAAGCTATAGACAGTAGAGAATATGGAGATAGTAGGACAAGTTGGAGACAGTAGGAGAAAATGGAGACAATAGGACAAGATGAGGCCTGCAGGATAAGATAGAGCCAGTACTGCAATTTGGAGACAGTAGGCTAAGAAGGGAGACATAGTGGAACATGGAGGCAGTAGGACAGAACCGAGGCAGTAGGACTTTATAGAAGTGATGGCAAACACACATGTCCTCTAGCTGTTTTGAAGCACAACTCCCAGCACCCTCTAAAGTCTGTCTAGTGTATTGTAATGCTAGAGCAGTGGAAGAACAAACGTCATTCTCTAAAACCTGTTTCAACCTTTATCTTTTTTTGCACAGAGACTGGGGGGCTGAAGTGTCTTGAACAGGAGTCCAGGCGGCCTCAGTGCCACAGGCGCATCATTTGTGACTTGTGATATTTGTGAGATACAGGAAGGGGAAGTGGTGAGGTTTAGTCAAGAGGTGGTGCCCAGATGTAAAGAAATCACAAATATGTTGCTGTCCTTCTTCCTTAATTCATGTTCAAGCGCTGCTTTCACTGTTCAAACCTGATTCCAGCCCCAGTTCTCTGGTTGCTAGGGTCTCTGAGCCGATTAACATGATCACCATGTTTTTTAGTAAGTGTTAGGAAGCACATGCAACAATCCACTATTTTCAATCATTGAGCACCAGCCTGGGGTGGAAGGTTAGCATTTAGTGTCACTGTGGGTGCCTAAGGGCTGGGGCAGACAGGGAGATTCGGGGAGATTCTGTCGCCTGGCGATTAATCGCTGGCGACAATCTCCCCGAACTGCCTTCTCCCTGTCCGCCACCTGTTTAAATCAAATAGCGCCAATACACACGCGGCGCGGCGATTTACGGAATCGCACAAAGTTGCTTTTTGAGGAAACTTCGGGCGATTCCGGAAATTGCCGCGCCGCGTGTGTATTAGCGCTGGCGCTTTTTGATTTAAACAGGTGGCGGACAGGGAGAAGGCAGTTCAGGGAGATTGGCGCCAGCGATTAATCGCCAGGCGACAGAATCTCCCCGAATCTCCCTGTCTGCCCCAGCCCTTACAAACTGCTCCCACCAATGAATTAACCTTTAATTACAGATTATTTTTGGGTGCAAAAAAAAAAAAAAAGCAAAAGAGTCTTCTGACTCTTCCCAGCTTTCAAAATGGGGGTCACAGACCCCCATCTAAAAAGCAAAGGTTCTGTAGAGCTACACATTTTTTGTTATTGCTACTTTTTAATTACTCCTATTTCTATCCAGGCCTCTCCTATTCATATTCCAGTCTCTTATTTAAATCGATGCATGGTTGCTAGAGTTATTTGGATCATAGCAACCAGATTTCTGAGCTGCTGAATAAAAAGCTAAATAATTCAGAAACCACAAATAAAGAAAAAATGAAAACCAATTGCAAATTGTCTCAGAATATCACTCTCTACATCATACTAAAGGAAAACTCAAGAGAGAAGAGCCCCTTTAGCAAACAATAGCCAAAACTTGAAGTCCATGCATGTGGTGAAACTACAACTCCCAGAAGCCCCCAACAGACAGAAGTAGGGCAATTCTGTGTTAAAGGAGAACTAGTTTTCTTTTCTGAATTGCAATGGCATACTAGAGGGCAAACCTCCAATGCATCAGTGCAGGTAGTTATTGACTGCTATGCAGTGATTCACAGCCAGCCAATCAATACAAGTCTGTGATACTGAGAGGGCACATTCAGCCCCCCAAAAAAATAGCAGGGGTCAAAAGAAACTATATTTTCTTTGTATATATCTGCTCTCTGTGACCCTACCATGTCTAGATCCAAAGAATTCACCCCTAGCCTGGCCCCACCCATAGACAACTCTACCTATTTTCAGTGCAACTTACCTATTATTGTTGCAGGAATTTGAAGATGTTGCTTGATGCTCGCTCCCCACCGTTGCTCTATCTGCTCTTGAGTACAAGTGTGAGTGCACAATCAACAGTTCAGCTGCAGCACAGCCGTGACTCCAGGAAGTTCTGAGGAAGATTGAAGACTCTGAATATTCTCATTTCTTCCTGCAACCGGCAGTATGTACAGAGTCTCAAGCAATCTGCATTGCATGGAGGTTGAGCTAGAAAAGATAGATAGAAAGAGATACATAGATAGATACAGAGAGAGATACAGAGAGAGAGAGATAGATGATAGAGATAGATAGATAGATAGATAAATAGATAGATACAGAGAGAGATACAGAGAGAGATAGATAGATGATAGATAGATAGAGATAGATAAATAAATAGATAGATACAGAGAGAGATACAGAGAGAGATAGATAGATGATAGATAGAGATAGATAGATAGAGATAGATAGATAAATAGATAGATACAGAGAGAGATACAGAGAGAGAGAGATAGACAGATGATAGATAGAGATAGATAGATAAATAGATAGATACAGAGAGAGATACAGAGAGAGATAGATAGATGATAGATAGATAGATGATAGATAGAGATAGATAGATACAGAGAGATAGATAGATAGAGATACAGAGAGAGAGAGATGGATGGATAGATAGAGATACAGAGAGAGAGATAGATGGATGGATAGATAGAGATACAGAGAGAGAGATAGAGAGATATATAGTGAGAGATAGATACTGAGTGAAAGAGAGAGAGATGGCAAGAGAGTGAGAGAGAGAAAGAGATAGATAGAGAGTGAGATAGAGAGAGAGAGAAAGATAGGCAGACAGACAGATAGATAGATGATAGATAGACGGATAGAGATAGATACAGAGTGAGAGATAGAGAGATAGTGAGAGATAAATACTGAGTGAGAGAGAGAGATAGCAAGAGAGAGAAAGAGATAGAGTGTGAGATAGAGAGAGAGATATTGACAGACAGACAGACATACAGACAGACAGATAGATAGATAGTGATATAAGTATTTCCCAAGCTGTAGAGGCTAAAATCCTGTTTTCAAATTAATTCTAGAGGTGTTTTACTGACTGGTTTGGCCTGAGCCCTAGTTCCCGTTCCTCTTGCTCTCAGGGAAATTTCTAACCCACACCACAATGGTGGTATATCTGAGTTCACATGTAGGACTTTACTACGGAAGCAGGCAGGTGAGAAAGGGCAGATGAAATGATCGGTCATCAGAATCAATAAGAAAATAGGTAAATGGTGTTTTCAAATGGGCAGCAACCTGGCCTGAGATTCTAGCTATCTGTATAACACAGCATTCTGTCCCAGTGGCTGCACAGATTCTATCTGATCCCCATTGTAAGCAGCAGTCCTGTCCTGCTTTATGGCAGCTGAGATTCTAGCTATCTGTGTAACAGAGCATTCTGTCCCAGTGGCTGCACAGATTCTATCTGATCCCCATTGTAAGCAGCAGTCCTGTCCTGCTTTATGGCTGAGATTCTAGCTATCTGTATAACAGAGCATTCTGTCCCAGTGGCTGCACAGATCATATCTGATCCCCATTGTAAGCAGCAGTCCTGTCCTGCTTTATGGCAGCTGAGATTCTAGTTATCTGTATAACAGAGCATTCTGTCCCAGTGGCTGCACAGATCCGGTCTGATACTATTTAGACCCTTTCTCCATATAAAAGACCCTAATGGCAAATAATAGACTCTCCTATCCTGTTGGCTGGAATGTGAGTAAGCCAAAGGCTAGTAGCACTTTATGTAGGAAGCCAGCAATTGATTCTGACCATCATTGACATTCCGGTCCTGTGACCCAGGTGGCATGTGTAGTAATAAATACATGAATTTATATTCCTTATGATATAGTCCTTCTGATTTGCTATTCCAGCCCCTCACCCCCTCCTGAGAGCAAAGGCAAATGTGGGCAGTCAAGTTCCCTGTGCCTCTAAAAATAAACCTACAAGAAAAGAGGAAAAAAAAAAGAAAATTTCAGCAGCAATTTGCAGGATATGTGTAATTTCCTGTAGGCATTTAAGTTCATGTTTAATCTTGAGGTTTTGCCTTAAATGAGCAACATCAGTGTATGAAATGCTTTATAATAATGATAATTATTTTTAGGGTTTGCTGGTATTATTTCCATTAAGTAAAATGTCAGAGATTCCCCCACTTACTCCACAGCTGATGTGACCTATCACAGGGCCAGTAACATACATACAGTAACCTATAGCAACCAGTTGCTTCTATTATTCTAACTGCAAAAGGAACTGCTCATTGGTTGCTAAGGGTTACTGAGCCACACTTACATTATACAGTATATTCTTGTTTATAAAGCCAATAATAAATTGCGTAGGGCCACTAGGTGGCAGGTTTCCTGTATAGGAGTAATTTGCTTTTAATGTTGTAGAATGGCCTAGAAACTTTTCAATTGGTCTTCATTTTTATAGTTTTATAGTTTTGGCTGTCTTTCAACTGCAGATCACTGCACAGGGGTAGGTATATCTATAATAAGCATGTTAGAT
>CM044447.1:12911365-12924832 GCA_024363595.1 Xenopus borealis | reverse complement strand
TCATTGACTCCTATTTGAAAGCTGGCATCCTGGAAAGTGTGGTAGTTACAGCAGCTGCACCCTCTGGGCTTCATGTATGTATTTTTCTTTTGGGGCTGCTGGTCCTACTATTGCTGACTCATCTGAGTCCCATAATGTCCTATACACTGGCACCCAATGCAAGCTGCACCCCAAATGCTTTCCAATTTCTTTGTGTCATCACCCATATATTTATTAAATGAGAAGGAAATCACTAAGGCAGTTTATTGCCAATAGATTAGCCACACCAGTGCAAGCTAGAATGCCATTTTTATTCTTTAGAATGCTTTTCCATACTTGAGTAAACTGCTCTAGACATGGTCTTTTTAGTATAGCAGCTGCCATATTAGCTTGCGGTGACTGCACCTCCTGCCTGGGTCACCCTGCTCCCTCATAGCTCTGAGCTCAGATTACAGCAAAGAGGAGCAAACTGAGCATGCTCAAGCCCTAGCCCTGGAGGTTTAAGCTGAAAACAGGAAGTCTGATACAGAAGCCCATGTGACACAATAGAAGGAAAGAAATGCTGTGTTTATTTTGACAGAGGACTCAGAGTAACATTACTTTGAGGGTTTACTGGTGTTTATATAGATCTTTCTAATAAAGCTTACTTGATTTTAACCTTTCCTTCTCCCATAACTAGAGATGTGCCGAATCCAGGATTCAGCTTGGGATTCAGCCTTTTCCTGCATGATTCAGATTCGGCCAAATTCTTGTGCCTAGTAGAACAGAATTGCATAACTTTTGTCCCATAACAAGGAAGTAAAATATTTTTTTTTTTTTTACTTTTTTCACTAACTTGCATATGTAAGTTAAGTATTCGGATGAATAGTGGATTTTGTGCATCCCTATTAACTAGCTGTCGCAGGCATAGATAAATTACTATACCAAAACTACTTTGTCTGGAGACTTACTGGCTGTTTCATCTACAAACTAGAAAGCCCCTTGGCCTCGGCAGTGATTTTGATGTTGGGGGCTTTTCAAATAATTAACCTATCAGAACGCATCCAAAGAAAGATCAAAACCTACTTTTTTTTTTTTTTTAGGTTCTTTCCCCCCTTTATTATGATATACTTTTTGTATTTTCCTTGGTTTTGTGTGAGCATATTGCATTTTAATGTGTGAAGCCTGTATACAAAGTGGGATCTAAATTGTCCATTTGTTTCCTCACTTGTGGCTGAGCCGTACACTGCCTCTGATCACAAGAAATGTACTGGGGCCTTCCCATTAGCCTATTGGTGCCCCAACTGGAATGAAGCATGTTGGGACTTTTCTTATGTCCTAATAAATACTTTTGTATTTTTACTCTACTTAAATTTTTTTTTTTTTTTTTTTTGGAGGAACTCTTGTCTATTCTATCCTATATGCACCCATGTACTGGGGTGAACTGTATGGCCTCCTATTTATACTTTTTGCAACTATTGAAGTAAACTTGACTGAAGGTAGTGCCCACTTTGCACCAATTTCTCTTGTACCTATACACTGGCACCCAATGCAAGCTGCACCCCCGATCCTTCCCAAGTTTTAGTACTGCGCCCCCGCAGTCAGTCCTTTGTCATTGCATCTGCTTCACATGAATGATGGCATCCTAGCTGCTGCTGAACCACGACTCTCAACATTCTGTGTCAATCTGTGACTGAGTTGGTGGCTTGTGTGACTTTGTATTTAGAGCCCCGGTTTAAAGATGATTCAGTCACGCTCACCCCTGCAGGACAAGAGGAGGCAGTGATAACTTTTATTTCTCACTACTTGCTGTACCTGTTAACTGCAAAAGTGGGGTGTGCCCCAGTATGTATTGAAGGCATTCACATGGGACTAGTTTAGCCCAAATTTCTTACAAGAGGGAGATGGTGCAATATTTACTTCATTGTTTCTGCTGACCGTTTATATAACCTGAATATTTTGTTGGCAGGCATTCATAATGGAGCGGGCTGTTAAAGAGAACCACAAGCCTTCTAATGTGAAGGTAAGTCTCAGACCGTCGTTACCAAGCATTTTGGGAACAAGTGTATTGGACATTTCCACTGCCTCTCCCTGATCTGCATCCTCTTGTATCGCTAATCGCAGGGACTTGTAGTTCAGCAATCCCATAGCATTTTTACCGAAAAGAATGCAAACTGGAAGGCACGGACATCTATAGAAATAAGTCAAACCAGCTGGACTTGCTTTGTACAACAAACACTTGATTTGACTTCTTTCTACGGCTGTACCATGACTTGGATGAATCTTCACAGAACTACAGGATTCGGGGAATGTGTGATCCATAAATAATGAAAAGGGAAATATTTTCCCAAATTGGTACCCATGTATCTCCTCTCTCTCTATCTATTAGGGGTGCACCAAATCCATTATTTTGGATTCAGCCAAATAACAAACCGAATCCTAATTTGCAGTATCGGTCTGGGAAAACAAACTGGGGAAAACTCTTTTCACTTCCCCTTTTTGTGACAAGGTCTTGTGATTTTTCTTTCCTCCCTCTAATTTATATATGCAAATTTGGATTTTTTTTGCCCAGGTACAAGGATTCTGCTGAAAATGGCTGAATCCCAAACTGAATCCTGGATACGATGCATCTGTAATATCTATATGTCCATAATTCTATTCTATCCCCAATTTCGGACTATTTTGCATGTTCTACACGTCCTAAAACACCATGTTGTTCTTGAGGCTGGACAGGCAGTGCCAGTAAGGCTAAGGCCAGACGGGGAGATTCGGGGGCATTTTGTCGCCTGGCGACTTCTCGCCGCGACTTGTAGCCCCCGAACCTCCCCGAATAGCCACATACCTAAGCGTTGCTTGAAAACGCCGGCGCGTATCCACATGGAGCGGCGCGCTTTTTGAAATTGCTCCAAATTGCCTCGCCAGGCAATTTCAAAAAGTGCGCCGCTCCGTGTGGATACGCGCCGGCGTTTTCAAGCAACGCCGGTGCGCTTAGGTAAGTGGCTATTCGGGGAGGTTCGGGGGCTACAAGTCGCGGCGAGAAGTCGCCAGGCGACAAAATGCCCCCGAATCTCCCTGTCTGGCCTAGCCCTTACACAACATTCCTCTGCCTGAAGCACAAAGCATAATCTCTGCAGTTTTGTAAAGCCACAAATAACCTTGAATCTGCTGGATTTAACTTTTAATGCTGTTCAGTTCCCTGTTCTTAAAGAACTGCCCAACTAATGACCCTGTGAGAATGAATCTCCCAGCATTCTGAGCTGTGTGGGTGTTTCCCAAAGCTCTTTATGTTCCTGGTTTTGTAGTGGTGGATTATCTGCAACCAAGATTTTCTTTAGTCCCTTTTAATCTCGATATTTTAAGAATGCAATTTTCTCTTTACTGTAGGTTTTTCACCCCATGACAGAGGGACCTAAACGTATCCCAGTTAACCAGCCACAGAGCACTCAGGTTAGGCCTCCTGGGACTGCAGTCTCTGCCCAAAGGATATTATGTCCCTCTAATGTGCCGCAGCGGGTTTTGGCTCAGAAACCTGTTGTGTCCAGTCAGAAGCCAACGTCCCAGGTCCCCCTGCGGCCAGCAACTCATGGGCATCCGACCAGCAAACCACAGGGACCAAATGAGAGTCGCAATCCACAGCAGACGAGCCATTCCTCCAGTGAGTACCACAGTAGTCCAGATTATGGCTAACCCTCCCTATATGTGACTAGTTGTAGTGAAGAGATGTATTGCTCATCAACAAGATGTCTCAGTTTTAAACTCTTATTTCATTTCCTCAGCTCCAAACGTGGATAAGAAAGGAACCACCGATCAAGGAAACACTTCAGCCGTTCCCAAAGAGGAGGGCAAAAAGTAGGTTGGGTACCTGCACCCCAAAAGCTGAAGGCCATGACCACTCTTAAAGGCCCATCCCCCTTTACCCCACAAACCATTCCCATTTGTGAAGCCACATGTGAATCACTGGATAAAATAAGCTTTCTCCTGCCTGGCCTGTAGTTTGTAGTTGTTGTTTTATAACAAGTTTCGTTTGCTTCTCCATTCAAGGTCACATGTTTGTGGATTACTCTAGTGTGCCTAAATATGCAGCTAAACAATTAACCCTTGAACCTCCTGTCTGTGTCCCTCAGTACTAGTGCAGGTTGTCCACTCACCTTTGCTTGTCCTGCTTTAAAGGAAAACTATACCCCCTGAACAATGTAGGTCTCTCTAAAAAGATATTGCATAAAACCACTTCATGTAAATAAACCTTTGTAATAATATACTTTTTTTTTAGTAGTACGTGCCTTTGGGTGTTGCTTGGGTATTCATTTTGGGGGTGAAGTTTCCCTTCATTGGGAGAAACCTTGTTGAAGACCATGTAACTTCCAGCTTGTGATTCTATTGCTGAACTACAGCTCACAGTTTCTTGGAGTTAAATTAGCCATTACTGCATTCTTTTGATGCTGACCTGCTTAGTTTTCTGAACTGGTCAGAATTAATAAGATCTCAGTGGATGTTCTACCCTTCGTGTAAAGCATCCTTGTATTAGTCATGTGCTGCTTGTACTAAAGCCGTCCCTATCCCCTATAATATCTAGCTGTTGCTGTTCTCTCCAATAAGCTTTAATATTTAAATGCAAGGCAGATGCCAGAATAAAAACAGGCTTGTCTACTGTTTTAGGCCTGGATGTGTCTTCCTTTTTACAGCTCCCCTATCTATTTTAATGGAGTATCTTCTGTTCCCACAGGAAACAATGGTGCCTGGAAGACTTTGAAATAGGGCGGCCCCTGGGCAAAGGGAAGTTTGGAAATGTCTATCTAGCACGCGAGCGGGAGAGTAAATTCATCCTGGCACTGAAAGTTCTGTTTAAATCCCAACTAGAGAAGGCGGGAGTAGAGCACCAGCTACGGCGGGAGGTGGAAATTCAATCCCATCTCAGGTAATAATGGAATCTATTGGGCTTCTTGAGGTTGCCTTGCTGATCCCAAAAAACAGGTTCTACCATACTACATCACTTTGACAATATCTCCTTTCCAGGCACCCCAATATTCTCCGGCTATATGGCTATTTCCACGATGCTTCCAGAGTTTACCTAATCCTGGATTATGCACCTGGTGGGGAGTTGTTCAGAGAGCTGCAGAAATGCACAAGATTTGATGATCAAAGGAGTGCCTTGGTATGTCTCCTGATGGGTCTGATTCTGGGAATCTGCCTGCTACTGGGAAAGGCAACTGCAGTAGTCAGTCTGGGCAGGAATTTGGTTGACTAAGCAAGCAGTGCATGCTGGTAGTTGTAGTCCTTCAGTCTGTGGTAGACTCCTTGAATAGTGATCCCATCAAAGCTTTAGCATCTCTTTTGGCATGAAGTGTAGAGTAGTATGCCATATCATGCAGGGCATGGCCCTATGTATCCCCACCCCTAGGAATACTATGTTAAGTCATCACTAGGAGTAGTTGACCTCAAACATCTGAATTTATGGGTCAGTAGACCAACTGAAGGACTCTTGATACTTTACCACAATAGGTGGATTTAGGTACTTGACTACACCAGTGATACTGCCCTTTGCAACCAAACCCATCTATGAAATGGAAGGCAACTTTGTAGTAGACCGGCAAAGCTACTTACTGATTGGTTGCTACACATAACTGTTTTTTTTATTTTTGTAATGTAAATCTATATTTAGTGGAAAGTTTATACCCACCATTTGTTTCCCTCCCCCAGTACATCAAACAGTTGGCAGAAGCCCTCCTCTACTGCCACTCCAAGAAGGTGATACACCGGGACATAAAGCCGGAGAACTTATTGCTTGGCTCCAATGGAGAACTGAAGATTGCGGACTTTGGCTGGTCTGTGCATGCTCCATCCTCCAGGTACAGGAATTCATCCTTTAAATTCTGCTGCATTTGTTCTGCATCAAGGTGTGCTGTCCTCCCAGCTACAGCATCCTCCAAAACACTATTCACCTGCAAATTAATTGGGATCTAGGCAACTTGCACTTGGGTGCTTTTTTTTTTTTTTTTTTCAAGTAGCAAGTAGTTTGAAGGTGTAGTTCACCTTTACAAAACCTGTTTTCAAACTTTTGAACTAGTTTTCTTCATAGCTTAATTATCCACCAATCGCCACTTTCTCTGTTACTCCAGTGTTTATATAACCTTGTTACGCGCTAAGGGGGTCCAACCTTGAGGCAATTTGGGGAGATTTGCAGTTTAAGGACAACTAAAGCAGTGGCTAGAAAAGTTGTACCTGTTTTGTTTCTGTACCAGCCCAAGGCAACCACAGCCCTTTAGCAGTAAAGATCTGTGTCTCCCCAGTAGATGCCCCAGTAGCTCCCCATCTTCTTTTCTACTGATTCACTGATTCACATGCTCTGTGCTGCTGTCACTTACTGAGCTTAGGGACCCACTCACAATATACAGTACACATAGAATAGAAATATAGTCACAATATAAGGCTGATTAGTCATTAATACAGATAATTACTACACGGAAGCTCAGAAATCGGTGCATCAGAATTCAATAATCAGCCCTGTAGTATCCACTTATATTACAGACCAAACTAGTTTTCTGCTGGATAATTAGTGACGACCCCTATAGATGCAGAGATCAGATTAAGAATCCTCCATACGTACAACTTCGGATCGTGTGTGGCGTGTCCCGACACTTGTCTTGCCATGATGATCGGTTGTTCATTCAATGGGACAGGTTAAAAGATGAAAAAAAAGCTTGGCTTCTCAACAGCTGCTCAGAGCCCACTGAGCATGTGAGTGTCACAGACACTTTCCAAGATGGTGACCCCCTGTGACAAGTCTGAAGTCCTGGATCATTGTTGCTATTGACACGCTGAAACTTTAGGCTGGTGCAATAATTTCCGTGTATAGTATTTTGAGCCACATTCATTTTTAGGGTTTAGTTCTCCTTTAAGTTTAGCTGTCCCAGATATACCTAGCAAACCAACTTGCATGTCTGTTATATTTATACATTTGCTTTTATATCTAATCTTGCTGCAAGGGTTTGGATGCCATGACTAAATGTAGGACTGCCAATGGTGGGAACATAACAATAGAGGGTAAATTCTAGGGATGCACTGAATCCACTATTTTGGATTCGGCTGAACCCCCAAATCCTTCCCGAAAGATTTGGCCGAATACCGAACCGAATCCTAATTTGCATATGCAAATTATGGGTGGGAAGGGGAAAACATTTTTTACTTCCTTGTTTTGTGCCAAAAAGTCACGTGATTTAGCTCCCTGGCCCTAATTTGCATATGCAAATTAGGATTGGGATTCGGTTCGGCCAGGCAGAAGGATTTGGCCACATCCGAATCCTGCTGATAAAGGCCGAATCCCGAACCGAATCCTGGATTCGGTGCATCCCTAGTAAATTCTGAATTTTAGAGGCTATTAAGAGTGTTGGGTTCTTGGTTATGATATGTAATATGATGACTGTATAGTAAAACTCTTTTGCAACCCTGTAGGAGGACCACTCTGTGTGGAACACTGGACTATCTGCCTCCTGAGATGATAGAGGGCAGAATGCACGATGAGACGGTGGACTTGTGGAGTCTGGGAGTTCTCTGTTACGAATTCCTCGTAGGGAAACCTCCATTTGAGACTGATACCCACCAGGAAACCTACAGACGTATTTCAAAGGTACCTTCCTAAATCATCCCTAGAACTTTGCATTGCTCAGCCTGTCTCTAGTCACTGCAGACTGGACTGTCCAGGTGTGAGCGCCAATATGAACGTATCACTAGAAGATCTTTAGACCTGTATACTAAAAATAAGATCATTAAAGGAGAACTATACCCCCCGAACAATGTAGGTCTCTCTAAACTGATATTGCCTACAACAACTCATATGTAAAACCCTGCTTCATGTAAATAAACCATTTTCATAATATACTTTTTTAGTAGCATGTGCCATTGGGTAATCATAAATAGAAAATTGCCATTTTAAAAAATAAGGACAGCCTCCTGGGATCCTAGGATCCAACGGTGCACACAAACATACCAAACAAACTATAAAGTTAGGTCACACGAGCCAATTAACAGACAGAGTTGTGTCTTTTGCTTCAACACTTCTTCCCTTTACAGTTAGAGTTTAAATATTTCTGGTCAGGTGATCTCTGAGGCAGCACACAGACCATAATGAAATGGAGGTTCAAGGCAAGAGATGTAAAAGGGCAATATTTGCTTAAATATATATAGCAGGTAGGTAAGATTCTTTAATATGTCACTTGATTTGATATAAACTATCTGTTGCTCAAAAATTCATTTTCGAGGTATAGTTTTCCTTTAAAGCCAGTTTCACTCAGCACTTTTCACCTTGTCATCGGCCAACTAGACTGGTCCTAAATATAATCTGACAGTCCAAATAAATGCCCCCCCTCTTCATAGGGACTGTGAGATTATATAGGGAGGAAAATGCAGTATTATGTATGTGGGGTTGCCCTGCTGTAGTATTGGCTAAGAATTGATTTTCGTGTTTGTATTCATGCAGGTATGGGCTCAGTTATCCAGAATCTTTGAATTTTTATGGAAAGGCAGTTTCCCATAGACTCCTTTTTTTTTTTTTTTTTTTTTTTTTTTTTTTTTTTTTTTTTTTTTTAATCCAAATTTTTGTTTTTTCAATGTAATAAACTTGATCCAAACAAATATATAATCCTTATTGGAAGCGAAATTAGCCTATTGGGTTTATTTAATGTTTACATGATTTTTCTAGTAGACTTATAGAGAACTAAATTATGGAAAGATCCAAAAACCCCAGGTTCTCCGCATTCTGGATAACTGGCCCCATACCTGTATAAACAATATGTATTCAATGATGTGATTCATAAACTTTCCTGGCATGACCCAATTTTTTTCCCCAGGTTGAATTTCAGTATCCACCATATGTATCAGAAGAGGCAAGAGATCTCGTCTCAAAGCTGTTAAAGCACAACCCAAACCACAGGCTGCCCCTGAAAGGGGTTCTCGAACATCCATGGATCATAAAAAATTCTCAACAACCCAAGAAGAAAGACGAGCCGCTTCCAGGTGCTCAATAGGAAATCTCCTGTGGATCCAACTCTCTCCCAAATGTGAGAAGGCATAACAGTTTGCACCTGCTAGATAACTCTCCCCCCATTTTTTTTTTTTTTTTTTTTTAGTGGAGGTGGCTGATCTTTCCAAAGGTCGGGGGTGATCATGATCTGGCAACTCATTGCTCAGTATTTGCTTATTGACTCAAAGACAAGGCAATGTACAGTGAACGGTCTGATCTAGATTTGGAACTGGTTCTTACAAGGCTGGTGCTTTTAACTTCTACAACCACAAACCACTGATCTGCTGTAGGAACGGGGTCTCTGTGTCTTTAATGTTTTTACACAGACCCGGCAGTTGTGAACTGTATATGCACTGAGAACTGTCCAATCTCTTTCCGCTTCCTACAACAAGCAAGTTCTTCTCTACTGAATGCCATATTATACAGAGACTCTCCTTGGCCGGTGCAATAGCGATATGAATACCTGGGTATATTTATTAGGCTGCTATTATGGCTGTCACCGTACAACGCTACTTGAATACTGAGTGAATGAACCAAGTGTAAATATATATTCTGTATTAATCTCGTATGTCCTTTTATGTGTAACACTTTTTAAAAGGCAAAAAAATCTGTTCTAAGATGTTCCTTTTTTTCTTTTTCTGTTTAAATGTTTTAAAATAAAGCTTTGATTAAAAAGAAGTTGCTGTCCGTGTCTTTCTCACAGCTTAGGGAATGGGTGGCCTCAATGGGCCTGTGATCCAGGATCCACAGAACCAAATAGGGTTTAAAAGCCTGGCATAGACTTGCCTCTACTATATAGGAAGGTTGAACATAAATGGTCTAAGGGAATGGGCAGCCCAGATGTACCAGTAAGCACACAGCCACTAGGGTATTTGGTATATTCAGGATTCTGTTTCTTTTTCACCAGGATTTGGCTAAATTCTTCTGCCCATGCAACTAGGATTTGGTTCAGTTTTCAGCAGAATTCAAATTGGTGGATTCAGTGTGTCCCTAGTATTTGGGGAATAGGCAGCCCAAAGTTAATGTATGCTAAAGAAAAAAATGGATTGTAAGCTTTTCTGGATGGGGTAAACTGAGATTTGGTGTGTGTCCTGGAACACTAGCGGGGTGACAAATAGGGATTCCCTGAATCCACTATTTTGGATTCAGCCGAACCCCCCCAAATCCTTCCTGGATGATTCGGCTGAATACCAAACCAAATCCAAACCCTAATTTGCATATGCAAATAATGGTGGGAAGGGTAAAACATTTTATTCCTTGCTTTGTGCCAAAGTCACGTGATTTTCCTCCTGGGCCATAATTTGCATATGCAAATTAGGATTTGGTTTAGCCAGGCAGAAGGATTCAGCGCATCCCTAGTGACAAATATTTTATATCTGTAACCTTGTTATGAGCTAAGGGAGCCCAGTCTGAAGGCCAGTTAGGGGGAGATTTGAAGTGAGTGCTTATTTGTACCCTGGGTATCCCTGGAACTATAGCAGGGTGACACCCCAATGTTTCTATATATCTGTAACCTTGTTATGAGCTAAGGGGGCCCAATCTGAAGGTCAGTTAGGGGGAGATTTGGGGTGAGTGATTATTTGTACCCTGGGTACCCCTGGAACTATAGCAGGGTGACACCCCAATGTTTCTATATATCTGTAACCTTGTTATGAGCTAAGGGGGCCCAGTCTGAAGGTCAGTTAGGGGGAGATTTGGGGTGAGTGCTTATTTGTACCCTGGGTACCCCTGGAACTATAGCAGTAACGGTTACCCCAATGTTTCCATATATTCCTGTCTTCATACCTATTCATGTTCCAGTATCCTCTTCAAATCTGTGCATGGTTGCTAGGGTAATTTGGACCCCATCAACCAGATTGCAGAGCTGCTTAACTCAAACCACATAATAAATTAAAACCAATCACAAATTGTCTCCAAATATCACCCTACGCCATACTAAAATTTCATTTAAAGGAACACCTTTACCCACTTGGCTACTGTGATTTTCTGGGATTAAAGCCAAATTTGGGGATTTCAGAATGTTAAAATAGGGAACCAGGAAAAGGAACTGGCTGGTATAATGTGTTCCCTTGAGCTGCCACCAACCAGTAGGGGTGCAGTCCCTGCTCCAAAATGCACTTGTGAGCTCAAGGTTTCCCAGCTGGGGGGGTCTGTAAGTCAGACGGGTAGATCAAAGGGATTTGTAAGGCTCTGGGTGCATTAGCCACAGACATATGGTGTTAGAGATAAGACGGCTGCATATTCGGTAATGACCTGAGCAAAGCAGTTTGTGGGAACCAGAGGATCAGCAATGGTTAAACCTCCACCACATTTGTACTATATACATACCTCATGTCTCTGCTTTAATTAAAGGCCTGGGAACTGGTTTAATATTGTACAAGCAACACCATGAAACATCTGAAGGCCAATATTTAAAGGAATATTTTCATGGAAAAAAGTGTTTGTTTTTTCAAAACACATCAGTTAATGGTGCTGCTCCAGCAGAATTCTGCACTGAAATCCATTTTCAAAAGAGCAAACCGATGTTTTAATATTTAATTTTGAAATCTGACAGTTTCCCAGCTGCCTCCTTTAATAAACTTCAGTCACTCTTTACTGCTGTACTGATATAACCCCCCCCCCCCCACCAGCAGCCTAACAACAGAACAAAGGGAAGTTAACTAGATAGCAGCTCCCTAAAGGTGGCCATACATAGGGTTGCCACCTGGCCGGTATTTTTGATGGTTGATCCCAATGTTATTAATAGGGAAAAAAGGTAAATATTTTTTTCAAGAAAAGGTGGCAACCCTAGCCATACATGGGCCGATAAAAGCTGCCAACACACCAAGTTAGCATCTTATTGGTCCGTTTATGGGCCCCTCTGACGGGCTTCCCTGATTGATATCTGGCCAGATGTCAGTCGGATGGGATTAAGAATGCCGTCGGAACATGGCCGCATCTGTTCGCTGATGTG
Organism: Xenopus borealis; assembly: GCA_024363595.1. Lineage (NCBI taxonomy): Eukaryota > Metazoa > Chordata > Amphibia > Anura > Pipidae > Xenopus > Xenopus borealis. The sequence goes on along the minus strand of CM044447.1, from coordinate 12,912,905 downwards.
GTCCTGCGATCCGACCGCCCCTGATCCGCTCGTTGGGCCCTAGGGCCCACTATCGAATAAGCCCGATATTGCCCACCTCAAGGTGGGCATTTCGGGGAGAGATCTGCTCGTTTGGCCACCTTAGCAAAAGATAACAGCTGCCTGGTAGATCTAAGAACAACACTCAATAGTAAAATCCAGGTCCTACTGTGACTCCTTCAGTTACATTGAGTAGGAGAAACAACAGCCTGCCAGAAAGCAGTTCCCTCCTAAAGTGCTGGCTCTTTCTGAAACCACATGCCCAGGCAATATTTTTATATTGTAGAGTGAATTATTTGCAGTGTAATTTAGAAATAAAAACTACATCATAAAAATTCCCTTTAAATTGTAAAAATAATTTATTAGAATTTTTTTGTTACAATTTTTTGGGGTTATTCTAATTCCTTTGCCCAAGGTCCTCCAAGGCCAAGCTCTTGTTGCTGGCTACTCATATTAGCACCATCAGTTAGGTCTCTATCAACCAAACGAGTGAATTTCAAGTAAAGGTCAGGTAGAAAACAAAAAAAAAATGAGCAGAAATGTCAGTTTGGTTAAAAGGCAAAAAACTATTCTGCTCGGTTGCTTCTAATGGATCTGGGTCGGAGGTTTAAAGAGACCAACCTTCCTGAGATAACGGACAATGAAAGGGACCGAGACTAAGGTGATGCTGATCCGGGCAGGGGCAAATAGTTTATGGATGGCATATGCCAACACAAAGGTGCTGGTTCCAGCTGCTAACTTGGACTGGACCACGGCTTCGCTGAATCCAACTTTTAAGAGAAGTGATGTAATGTCTATTCCACTGTAGGAATAAAAATAAGAGGGGGAAAAAGGGAAAATATTAATTATTTTGTTCTCAGCAGCTATCTAGTTGCTAGGGTTCGTTTCTACCCTAGCAACCAGGCAGTGGTTTGAAATGAGAGACTGGCAGATAAATAGAAGAGGGGCTTATAAGAAAAATAAGAAATAAAAGTAACAGTAATAATAAAATTGTAGCCTCACAGCCCAATAGTTTCTTGATTACTAGGGTCAGTGACCCCCCCACAAGCTGGAGCTTAGGCAGAAGGGGAAGTGAAATACATGAAGACCAATTGAACAGGACACTCTGTAACATACTATAATTAATGTGGGAAAGCACTATATTATCAGAGGTTCCCTGCAGTGCTGCCTGAGCTCTCAGCCATAATAAATAATAGTACAGCCTCCCATACTCCTCACCTGGAAACAATGACGTAGAATACACCAAGGGAAACCAATGAGATGGCCACGTGGAAGGACACGGCCACTGCCCCGTACTCCTTAAACACTTTCTTCAGCTGTTTGGTCTTGTTGGGCTTCTCCTCGTTGTCATTGCTGGGGCCACTGGCCTCTCCACTGGGGGGATTCTGTGGGACCTTTATATGAGTAAATCAGTGTATCATCCCGCAGGTCTCATGTATATTCTATACATACATTTATGCTTCCCATGCACTGTCTGATGGATGATGTCTCAGTGCCAGGGGGGTTTAAGGCAGGAGGGGGG
>CM044447.1:12846891-12857094 GCA_024363595.1 Xenopus borealis | reverse complement strand
TTATATCTTAGTTGGGATCAAGTACAAGCTACTGTTTTATTATTACACAGAAAAAAATTGGATTATTTGATGTTAATTGAATCTATGCCCTTTCTGTAATTTGGAGCTTTCTGCATAATGGGTTTCCTGATAACATATCTCATACTTGTACAGTATAGCCATACTGCTGGATCTATGACCATAACCCTTCAATCACAAGACGCCATTATCCGAGGAGAAGGTATTCATCCTTCTGTAGCTGCAGGTGAGCCAAGATCAATGAAAATCAGTGAGTCAATTATCTCTGTAGTAAAAGGACTAAACCAACGGTGAACAGCCCATATTCACATGCACGACTTCCCTGGTGTTTAATAGCCCCATTGATTTTCATTCTCCCGTCCCAATTTAAAAAGCTATTTCCTCCGCTGCTCGGAAGTCATGAACTGACTGGTTTCATGGTGGATCTGACCGTAGGCAATCAATGGACCCAACTCCTAAAGCCACAGAACTTTTACTCATGGCTGTAAGTTTCATTATGTGACTTATGTCCAGTAGGGTCACCATTCATCAGCATTCTGCACTCATCAACTGAACATGGCACCTGCTGCAATTCAGAATGACTTATCAATTGTCCTTGGCTCTACAGGTGGGTTTAATATCTTTACATTCTCTTGATGTCTTTATGTCAGATGAAACAGTTCATTAATATGCTGCTGAGAAGGTTATTACTTTTTTTGCAGAATAGGAACTATGCCAGACGCATGGTTCTTGACCCCGGGCTGGGGGACAGATTTAATAGGTCCAGGCTGAAAGCCATTTAGGGTGAGATTTGGGGTGAGTGCAAATTTGTGCCCTGTGAACCCCTGGAACTATAGTGACACCCCAATGTTTCTATATATCTGTAACCTTGTTATGAGCTAAGGGGGCCCAGTCTGAAGGTCAGTTAGGGGGAGATTTGGGGTGAGTGATTATTTGTACCCTGGGTACCCCTGGAACTATAGCAGGGTGACACCCCAATGTTTCTATATATCTGTAACCTTGTTATGAGCTAAGGGGGCCCAGTCTGAAGGTCAGTTAGGGGGAGATTTGGGGTGAGTGCTTATTTGTACCCTGGGTACCCCTGGAACTATAGCAGCGTAACTGTTACCCCAATATATATCTGTTACATGGTTGAGGTTGTTTATTGATCCAGGGAGCAGGAGCCGACCCAGCCCCACCCTGGTTGGACAGCAAAGGTAGGTTGAGTCTATAAACCTCTGATCTGACTTTGAAATTCTGACTCACTATACAATAAATATGCAGTCCCTGCTGTAGGCTTTTGCTGCTGGACTGTCTCCTAGACAGAGCATGACTTGTTTTTCAAGGCTCCAGCTGAGACTTTTCTGAATCACAGAGGACATTTTCACCCACAATAACATCTGTGATCATACTTGAATATTTCTTTATTCCTACAGTTCTCTGCTGCCTGGTAGAACACCCCCACATGCTAGCCTTCATCTCTATACAAGTACTACTTACATTTATTCCTTATACAAAGCAGTTGGAAGTATAAAAGAGCATAAATACAGCTGACTGTAATACAGCTAAGAGATAGATAGGTAGAGGTAGATAGGTGGATAGTTAGGTGGATAGATGACAGATTGATGCATAGATGGATAAATGACACATAGATATGATAGATGACAGTTAGATAGATATAGATAGGTAAATGTATAGATGGCAGATAGATAATAGTGATGCGCGAATATGGTGCGTTTTGCTTCATACTAGAAATTTGTGAAACGGTGAAAAATTCGCAAAACACCACTGTGTCTCATTTTGGATGCTGGCGTCTGTTTTTTTCAACGAGATGCCGGCAAATTTTCACCAGGTGAAACTTTTGTGGCGTTTCGCAAATTTATTCACCTGTGAGAATTCACCCCAGGCGATAGATAGGTAGATGGATAGATAAATATATAGATATGGATAAGTAGATGGATGGATATTTAAATGTATGGATAGATAGATATGGATAGGTAGATGGATAGATAGATAGATAGATAGATAGATGATAGATAGATAGATGATAGATAGATAGATAGGTAGATGGATAGATAAATATATAGATAGATAGATGGATAGATAGATAAATATATAGATATGGATAAGTAGATGGATGGATATATAAATGTATGGATAGATAGATATGGATAAGTAGATGGATGGATATATAAATGTATGGATAGATAGATATGGATAGGTAGATGGTTGAAACAGTGGATGAACAGATAGGTGAGAATAGATATATAGAAAAAGTTAATTCTAACACTCTGGTTACACAGCCAACTCGGTAACCTTATGTGGCCAGTTCAGAAACAAACATCAGCGCTTGCAGACATAGCACAGCAATTAATCCGGATGCTGGCAAAGCACTATAAACAGGTTTAATACAGTCACCATGTAAAGAACTTGGCCAGAGAATAATGCATTCGCTTTGCAGGAAGAACATTGTGCATTAACAAAGCAAATTGCCCTACACTCCCAGCTATTTTGTACCTTGTGCCCATTCTGGGTGGAAAACAATTCTCTGTAATTCAGGCGACCAATCAGCTGATTGCTTTAATTTGTTTTAACTCTTTCATTTCCATAAAGGTCTCCAAAATATAGTTGGTCCTTCACACAAGGCCTGGGCCGAGCCGGCAGGGCAAGCACCCGATATAACAATGTGCCTGTGGGGGCGGGGGTATGGGATCTATTATCCAGAATGCTTGGGACCTGAGGGATTTCCGCAAAATGTCTCTCTCCGTAATTTGGATCTCCATAACTTTAAAGAGACATATAGGATAAATGAAAAAAATCTGTTTGTAGGCAATAATCCGTAATATATGGTGTTGCTTTTACATGGTGCTAAAAATTTAAAAATTAAAAAAAAAAAAAGCCCCTTTATTAGAGCTCCCTATGTATGTTCTCTGGTCCCTGCCTGTGTTTCAATAGAGGGTTGGGCGTGTCCTAACAGTCCCTGCCAGAAGCCCAGTAGGAGGGGGACAGCCAATCACAGCCCTGCAGTCACACAAGCACAGACAGGCTTCAGTTCCCTATCAGGTCCTCCTAGCTGCTGATTGGTTCCTGTCCTACAGTGCAGTGAGTGGAGAGCCGCTGGCTCCCCTGAACATGGGATTGCCACCTTTTTTGAAAAAAAATACCGGCCTTCCTATATATTTAGATTTTTTTCCTATTAATAACATTAGGTTCAAGAATAGTGATGGGCGAATTTATTCGCTTGCGACAAATTCTCGGTGAATTCCCTCGATTCGCCACAGGCAAATAAATTCGCGAAATGCTGGCGAAAATTTGGCGGCGTCTCGGGGACACGGGCGCCCATTGCCGGCGTCGAAATGGACGCTGGCATCTTGTTTTTGACGCAGGCGTCCGTTTTTGACGTCGAATTTTCTCAAGCCTTTCGCACATTTTTTGCCATTTTGCGAATTTCTCTTGAAATTCACAAAAACTGGGCGAAGCAAAACACCGCCGATTCGCCCAACACTAGTCCAACATCTTTTTTATCGGTCAGGCCGGTAAAATACCAGCCAGGTGGCAACCCTACCTGCACATCTTGGGAATTCAGGGAGCAGGAAGTGGAAGGGGAGGGATTATTAGGGTTTTTGCAGAAATATTCAATAAATCAGCCTGAATACTACTTTTTTAAGCACAATTCTTCTGCATCTAAATTAGTATAATGCACTGGTACATGCTTATGTCTCCATGCTTATGTCTCCTTTAAGTATAAAATCTCATGATATCTTATATATATATCTACAGGGACCTACTATTAACTGATGCATTTTGAACAAAACATTTTTTCCCATGACAGTATCCCTTAAAGCTGATTCAGTCTACATTAGGGTCTATGGTTCACCTTTAAGTTAATGTTTAGTATGTTATAGAATGGCCAATTCTACTGGCCCTTTATTTTTTATTTTTTTTTAATAGTTTTTAATTATTGCATTCTTTCCAGCTTTCAAAGGGGAGTCACTGACCCCATCTAAAAACAAATGCCCTGTAAGTTTACAAATGTTTTTTTATGGCTATTATCTTTCTATTCAGGCCCTCTTTTATTCATATTCCCTCTCTTATTCATATGAATGGATGGTTGCTTATGTAATTCAGGACCCGAGCAAACAGATGGCTGAAACTGCAAACCCGAGAGCCGCTAAATAAAAAGCTAAATAACCCAAAAGCCACAAATAATAAGACATGAAAACTAGTTGCAAATTGTCTTAGAATATCGCTGTCTACATCATACAAAAGTTAATTTAAAGGTGACCAATCCCTTTCATGTAGTCGTAATCTGCAGCACAAAAAAAATACTATGGGTTCTGCTTCCTCTGTAGTTACACCACTATCCTAAGGCTTAACTTGGCCTTTAGACTGGATCCTGCCAGCAACTGCCTACCACTTGGTATAAATAACCTATGTTATGTTACCAACACATTACGAATATGTAATATATATGGAAACAATATTTCTCTTTCTGTTCTCCTATTTAAGCAAACAAAATGACGCAGAGGAAACAACTGGCTGGAAAGTAAGAAAAATAAAAGCCTTTCTCGTATCCAATGTTCCAGACAGGAGGTCGCACTGCCCGATGATATTTAATGGCACCTCACGTCCAATCGACAGTAATCACAGAAATGTCCAACGTCTGTCATTGTGATTAGTGTCTAATGGGGCATATTAGGAAGCCAAACAAAGGTTGCTCTTTTTATATAAAAGCAATAATACATTGTTAGCTGGGCACACAGTAGGAACTTAAAGGAGGGAAAAACCAAGGAGACTCTTTAGGGGTCATTGGCAAAGATCCTGAAAAGAACAGCGCCCTCTAGTGTCCTATGCTTCTTGCCATATAAATAATCCAACACTAGATACAAAGTGCAGCGTTGGTGGACAAAAGGCAGCCCTGTCTTTCTCCAGGGACATTTTTTGGAATGGGGTGTTTGGGGTCCACCTCAGGGACCCCCCCACCCCAGTTACTAAGTCGGCTGGTCAGCCTACACTGACCAGCCTTCCTTTAGTTGCAAGCATTAAAAATGACTGAAGGGAAAGTATCAAGAGCTATAAATACATTAATAGAGATCTCTAGAGAGTGCCAAAAATGTAAAATTGGAGGTGACGGACACCAACAACGTTGGACTGACCCAGACTCCCTCCGTGTTGGTCATTAGCCGTCGCACCTAAAGGTGGCCATACATGGAGAGATCTGCTCATTTGGCGACATCTCTCCCCGACATGCCCACCTCAAGGTTGGCCATATCAGGCTGATCCTGATAATAATGATCGGCAACGGGCAGTCGGATAGCAGGACCGCATCAATGAGCAGATGTGGCCGCGATGGGACAGGATTTTCTAGTCCTGGCCGACTTTCAGCCAGATATCGATCAGAGAAGCCTCCATACATGGGCCAATAAGCTGCCGACTGTCGGCAGCTTTTATCGGCCTGTGTATGGCCCTTAGACTGAATTGCATTCAAAGTTGCGTTCATCTTAAGGTGGCCATACATGGGCCAATAAAAAGCTGCCAACAGACAGAGTCGGCAGCTTATTGGCCCGTGTATGGAGCCCTCAGACGGGCCTCCCCTGATCGGACAGGATAAAAAAATCCCATCGGACCGCGTCCACATTTGTTCATTAATGCAGTCCCGCGATCCGACCTCCCGTTGCCGATCATTATCATTAGGATCAGCCTGATATGGCCAACCTCAAGGTAGGCATGTCAGGGAGAGATGTTGCCAAACGAGCGGATCTCTCCATGTATGGCCACCTTTAGGTGCAACGGCTAATGACCAAAACGGAGGGAGTCTTGGTCAGTCCAACCTTGTTGGTGTCCGTCACCTCCAATTTTACATTCATGGCACTCTGAGATCTCTATTAATGTATTTATAGCTCTTGATACTTTCCCTTCAGTCATTTTTAATGTTTGTAACTAAAGGAAGGAAGACATTGATGTTTGCATAATAGAGTTCTGACAGTTCAAGATCGTTGTAACAAGCCGCACAGATATTCTACATTCCGCCTCGCTAACAAAGAAATATTTAGGTGCCAACATTGTATCTATATATGTATTGTATTGACTACAATAAATCCCTGAAATGATAAACAGCCACATAGGGTAGAACAAGTGCAACTAGAGTGCTGGTTTTGTTTCGGGCACAATTTATATACACCCGGGTTGTGGTGTGGCTGCCCAATCGTGTCACCATGTAAATTGTTGGCACAACCATTAGTAATATGGTTGCGGTTTACTAAAAGTAGTTTTGGCAAGTCTGAGTGATAATTATATATATTGTTGAGTGTCAGTGAGCTTTACTTAAAGGAATACCGTCATGTTTTTTTCAAAATACATCCGTTAATAGTGCTGCTCCATTAGAATTCTGCGCTGAAATCCATTTCTCAAAAGAGCAAACCAATTTCTTTATATTTAATTTTGGAATCTGACATGGAGCTAAACATATTGTCAGTTTCCTAACTAGCTGCAATCATGTGACTTGTGCTCTGATAAACTTCAATCATCCTTTACTGCTGTACTGAAAGTTGGAGTAATTTCACCCCCCTTGATAAAGGGGATTACCCCAAAACGTTGCATGCTGCTAGCTATTCCTGTGTGCCGGTGATTTGCTTTGGAGTAATTTCACCCCCCCCCCCCAGCAGCCTAACAACAGAACAATGGGAAGGTAACCAGATATCAGATCCCTAAAGGTGGCCATACACCTAGAGATCCGCTGGTTTGATGATGTCGCGAAATGAGTGGATCTCTCCCTGATATGCCCATATTGAGGTGGGCGATATTGGGCTGACCCTGGGGCTCAGGGATTTTACCAACATGGGTGTCTGGATTGCAAGACCGAATCAACGAATAGATGTGGCCACAATCTGATGGGATTTTTAATCCTGCCCCATCAAGATCTGAATGACTTTCGGGCAGCTATCGATTGGGAAAGCCCTTCAGAGGGCCCTACACATGGGCCAACTCGGTCTATCGGCAGCTTTTATCAGCCCGTGTATGGCCATCATAACACAAGATAACAGCTATGACTGGTTCACCTATGACAGGCATGAAACGCATTAGGCTCCATGTGGGGTAGAGTTGCCACCTGTCCGGTTTTGACCCGGACAGCCCGGTATTTTAAAGGGCTGCCCGGGTCAATGCTTCCTGCCCGGTTTTCCAAATAAGGAAAACCGGGCGGGATTAGCTTGATTGACGCAGCAATCATTGATCGCGTCGTCATAGCTCCGTCACGGGCCGCCCACCGACGTCATGGGCCTGCCCACCGGCGTCATGGGCCCCACCCCCCTGTCCGGGTTCAGCCACCGCAAAAGGTGGCAACCCTAATGTGGGGTAATATTTTGACTTTTATGATCTAATAAATTTATAACACAGCATGACTATATAGAGATATTCTTATGTTGCACAAGATAACAGCTGCCTGGTAGCTCTAAGAACAGCACTCAAAAGTAAAAAGCCAGGTCCCACTGACACACATTCAGTTACATTGAGTAGGAGAGCTAGACATATTGTCCATTTCCCAGCTGCCCCAAGTCATGTGTGCTCTGATAAACTTCAATCACTCTTTACTGCTGTACTACAAGTTGGAGTGATATCGCCCCCTCTCTCCAACCCCCCCCCCCCCCCCCCACAGCCTAACAACAGAACAGTGGGGAGGTAACCAGATAACAGCTTCCTAACACAAGATAACAGCACTCAATAGTAAAAACCCATGTCCCACTGCATTCCATTCAGTTACATTGAGAAGGAAAAACAACAGCCTGCCAGAAAGCAGTTCCCTCCTAAAGTGCTGGCTGAGATGGTGCCTACGCACCAATGTTTAAAAAAAAAAAAAAAAAAAATACACTTGCTGGTTCAGGAATTATTTTTTATATTTTAGAGTAAATTATTTGTGGTGTAATTTAGAAATAAAAACGACATCATAAAAAAAAATGACAAAATCCCTTTAACCGTAACCTTTCTTAAGTCTCACTTGGCCATTTCTCTAAGTTTAGCATGACCCCCACATCAGCTTAGTGGACAGCAAGCGGTTAACCTATCCCTGATAACTATGCAGAGAAGTTAGTTTAATGAGATGCAGCAAGTATGTATGTGATTTGTCAGTGTCTATGGATAACCTTGGGCAGGAGAGATGTTGGTCTCAGTTGGAACAGCAGAGAAAGAGGCTTTTGTTCTGTGGAGTTCTGTACAGCAGGAACCAGACACAAGACTGCAGTGATCAAGCTCGTTTAGCTGCGGAGGAAAGTGGAGATAATTAGTGAAGGCACAGGCCTGCGTCTCCTTTCTTATGTGCCACACGCAATATATAATAAAGCTCTGATGCTGGCGTGTGTATTTGCTAGACAGCTGCTTTTATCTTTCTTAAAAGGCCAGGGGTGAATAAAACAATGTGTTTTTAGAACTCCCTTGTTCCCTTCTGGATCAGTCCATGCAGATGTAAGAATAAAGAAAGGCTGAGCTAAAACTATGTTGGCCAGTTGGGTAAGTAGCAGACCCAGGGGCTGTCTCTGTTACATAAAGCCGCAGTGCAGTTGGAGCTTTTGCCAGTTTCTTGCCATGTTGTTTATCAAATGAGCATCTTATTTTCATGCATCCCAACGGAACCCACAGCTACCTCCAGCCCAGTCACATAACTAGATATTACTGAGCCCCACAGCAGATTATTTTTCAGGCCCAAAGGTCGACCAGTTTTACCGATATTTATTTAAATGATATATGAATTAGGACCACTATACCCACTGGGCTCCCTGCAGCCGCAGGGTCTGCTTCCTCTCTAGTTAAATCCCTGCTTCAGCCTATGCTGCACACTGCTCTCCCTGTCTCCCAGCTCTCGCCCTTTTGTCCAAATCTAAAAAAGATTGGGCTCTTTGGCTATTCAAGCTTTGTTATGGTTTCGCGTACACCGTTCACTTAACTTTTAGTATGTTACACCAGTGATCCCCAACCAGTAGCTCCTGAGTAACATGTTGCTCTCCAACCCCTTGGATGTTGCTCCCAGTGGCCTCAAAGCAGGTGATTATTTTTCAATTCCAGACTTGGAGGCAAGTTTTGGTTGTATAAAAACCAAGTGTACTGCCAAACAGAGCCTCAATTCAGGTTGATAATCCACATAGGGGCTATCAAATGGCCAATCACAGCACTTATTTGTCACCCCAAGAACATTTTTCATGCTAGTGTTCCTTTTACATCTGAATGTTGCTCAAGGGTTCAAAAGGTTGGGGATTTCTGTGTTACATAATGGCTAATTCTAAGCAACTTTTCAATTGACCTCCTTTTTTATAGTTTGGAATCATTTTCCGCCTTCTTCTGACTCTTTCCAGCTTTCAGCTGGGGAGTCACTGACCCCATCTAGAAAGTAAATGCTCTGTAAGGCTACAAATGTACTGCTATTGCTACTTTTGCTCACCTTTCTATTCAAGCCCATTCATTTTCTCTTATTCAGATCAATGCTTGGTTGCTGTGGTAAATTGGACCCTAGCAACCAGATTCCTGGCATTGCAAACTGGAATGCTGCTGAATAAAAAACGAAATAACGCAAAAACCTCAAATAATAAACAATGAAAAACAATTGCAAATTGTCTCAGAATATCACTCTTTATACTATTAAAGGGGAACAACCCCTTCCATAAACAACTCTTCCATAAATCCCTGCCCTGGGTGTTCCCTCAATTTCTCCCTGGACTCACTGCCATCTCTCACCATAAAAAATTTTCCTACCTCTAGGGGCACTAGCACAGCCTTCAATTGCATCTTGGCAACTTAGATTGTAAATTTCCACTCAGCACCTTGCATTAAAGGGATACCGAATCCAGTATTTGATTTGGGATTCGGCCACAATTCTGCCTTGTTCAGCAGGATTCTTCTGCTGAACCGAATCCAACTCCTAATTTGCATATGCAAATGAGCGGCGGGGAGAGAAATTGCATGACTTTTTTTTGCAAAACAAGGAAGAAAAATTTTTTCCCCTTCCCACCCCTATTTTTCATATGCGAATTAGGATTCGGTTAGATATACGGCCAAATCTTTCACAAAGGATTCGGTGGTTCGGCCAGATCCAAAATTGTGGATTTGGTGTATCCCTATTTTTAATATTCAATTTTGAAATCTGACATGGAGCTAGACATATTGTTAGTTTCCCAGCTGCCCCAGTCATGTGACTTGTGCCTGCACTTTAGGATGGAACTA
>CM044447.1:12801453-12826444 GCA_024363595.1 Xenopus borealis | reverse complement strand
AAATGGTGAGTTCTGATGTCATCAGTTATAAACGGTGAGTTCTGATGTCATTTCTGTCACCTGATTCACTGAAACTTGTGTATTATAATACATAAAGTATCCCCTGTTGCAAAATATGAGGATATTAGAAGTTACCTTGGAGTTCCATGACCTCTCGGAAACTTATAATATCCTTATAATTTACAAGAGGGGTTACTTTATTCACTATATATCTCCCCTAATCATTTTCTAAGCCTTAAACCTACACCCATCTGTGAGCTCTCACTGGAAAACCATTAAAATACCCTGCATTGCTCTCTAGGATGCCGAGCACCTAATTAACTTGATTGTTTCAGTTAACAAGACGCTGTCCATAGTCTCCTAGAATCTGGTTGTGTTTAAGTAATTTCAGTAGTGGACTGTGGGGCTCTTGTATAGTGGCTGGAAAGTGCTGATGCATTGTGGGTGATTTGTTGCACCTTGGTGGCAATATAGACAGTGTGTTTTAGGGGGCTGTTCCTGCTGAATTGTGCTTAGTACAGGGAATGCCTAAGCTGCCATAGTTTTATGGGATCTCTCTTTACAGACTATGAGCAAACTTAGGGGTCTGTTCCTGCTGAATTGTGCTTAGTACAGGGGAATACTTATACTGCCACAGTTTTATGGGATCTCTCTCTACAGACTATGAGCAAACTTAGGGGACTGTTCCTGCTGAATTGTGCTTAGTACAGGGAATGCCTAAGCTGCCATAGTTTTATGGGATCTCTCTGTACAGACTATGAGCAAACTTAGGGACTGTTCCTGCTGAATTGTGCTTAGTACAGGGGATACCATGTGACATAGTTTTATGGGATCTCTCTGTACAGACTATGATTGTTAACGAATGCCTGGGACATCCAGATTTAGAGACCAGTGTGATTTAGGCTGAACGGAGGACTGTGAAAACTCCAAAATAGCTACACATTCACCCATTAATACTCGCTAATGTCATGCAATTGTTCATCTGGGTGCTAAACATACTATAAAGCCAAGAACTATTGGAATACTGGTTTATCAATTGTGCCGTGTCTGCGGTACATTATAAACAATATCGACTCTGCTTGTTATACACAGATTTATCTTGCAGCTGTTTATCTCTGCCACCCTGCTGTGTTCTGTGGAATTGTTTTCTCCATCACAGCCCGTTTGAAATCGATCCCATGATGCAAAGGCCCAGCTTCTTCCTTCTCTGTATATTCATATTGATGCCTGTTAGTGGCAAATGACGTATAGTTTGCCCTAGATAGTACAGTATTAAGAAGTAACTGTTGGCAAAACATTCCATACGGTCATTTGTACATGGGAGTTTCTCAATTGCAATATCCCTTGGCAAAGTTGCTAATAAAATGAATTGACAATAGTGCCTCTAGTGGTCATTAATCAGATCATCTTACTAATGTGCAAGTCCCAAGTCTCCAGTCACGGAACCCTACTACATTTATACACAGCATCAGCATGAAAAAGACAGCGTATTTAAATCTTAGAACAATTTAGGCTAGAAATTATGTTTTAGACTTCTGTACCAGCCACAACAGACCTTTAGCAGTGAACAGTATCGGGCTCCAGGCAGTGTCGGACTGGGACACCAGGGGCCCACCATAAAACCTTAGACCAGGGGCCCACTCTCAGTACTAATATTATTTATCTCCTTAATCAACCTCTATTCTCCTAATTTGTTTTCTTTACATACTATAATCAATTATTCCATCTATTTAGCCTCTTTGTTCTCATAGAAATAGAGAATGGCCATGAAATAGGCCAAAAGTTTAGCAGCATGAGGGCCCACTGACACCTTGGCCCACCGGGAGTTTTCCTGGTATTCTGGTGGGCCAGTCTGACACTGACTCCAGGCCCCCAGCTACAACCCCTTCTGCCCCCATCCCCATGTGCACCTCTTCTTGCGATTGCGATTTGGGGTGGGGAATGAGTTCAGGATACAGAGATCAGGGTTTCAGGTGTTGGGGGGGGGGTGCATCTTGGTTGTAACAGCCCATGAGGGTCAGAGCCCACTATTTTTTTTCCCCGTTGTCCAGCTAGCCTAGTCCAGCCCTGACAGTGAAGATCTGAAGACAAGTGAAGAGTATAGCTCCCTATATTCTTCTCTTCTAATACCCAACACTTGGGACTGCTGCCACTTACCCAAACTTAAGGCCCCGGTTACTATATACAGTACGTCTACAATATTGCAATCACAATACAATGCTGATTATTAATTAATTCAGATTCACATTGCAGCATAAAAATCAATGCGGTCTGCATCAGAATTTAAAGGGATACTGTAGTTTTTTTTTTTTTTTCAATAGTGCTGCTCCAACAGAATTCTGCTCTGAAATCCATTTCACAAAAGAGCAAACAGGTTTTTTTTATATTTTATTTTGAAAGATGACATGGGGCTAGACATATTGTCAATTTCCCAGCTGCCCCAAGTCATGTGACTTGTGCTCTGATAAACTTCAGTGTTCAGTCACTCTTTACTGCTGTACTGCAAGTTGGAGTGAAATGTTCCCCCTCCCAACAGCCTAACAAAAGAACAATGGGAAGGTAACCAGATAACAGCTCCCTAACACAAGATAACAGCTGCCTGGTAGATCTAAGAACAACACTCAATAGTAAAACCCATGTCCCACTGCGTACTATTCAGTTACATTGAGAAGGAAAAACAACAGCCTGCCAGAAAGCAGTTCTCTCCTAAAGTGCTGGCACAAGTCACATGACCAGGGGCAGCTGGGAAATTGACAAAATGGCTAGCCCCATGTCAGATTTCAAAACTGAATATAAAAAAAATCTGTTTTCTCTTTTGAGAAATGGATTTCAGTGGAGAAGTCTACTGGAGCAGCACTATTAACTGATGCATTTTGAAAAAAACAAAACATGTTTTCCCATGGCAGTTTCCCTTTAATATACAGCCCAGTAGCTTTAGTTTCTATAACACCAAAACCTGATTTTCTGCTTGATGATTTCCCATGATCCCTAAGCTTAGCTTCTCATCAACGAGCCCAGAGCCCACTGAGCATGTGCAGTGCCACTGACACACCAGAGATTTCCAAACAAAAACCAAGATGGGGAGCTACTGGGGGCAAAAACAAAGCGCGAGTTGTTTTTTTCAGCGAATTTTCGCCAGGCGAATTCTTACTGGCGTTTCGCGAATCGCGGGAATTCGCCATGAATTCACCCTGTCTGAATAAATTCGCCCATCACTATATATAACATATCTCATTTCTAGTCATGTCTGTGTCATATTTTTTAGTTCCTCTTTAAGTGTATGGTTGCTCTCACTATGCTCCAGAACAAATGCCAATTAGCCAAATGTTTCAATCAAACAAATATAAAACAGAGTCAAGAGAAAGTTCATCAGCCAATTATAGTTTCTAGAAGTTTCCTTTGGTTTCCTTGACAACGTGAGGAATAGTTCACCGCTGGGGCTTACGGATAGACTCATGGCTGGCCTTCGGCTATGAGTAAACAAGGGCACATTGGCTATGACTTTATTTACAATCTACTCCCACGGCCTCTGCCTGATTTACACAGTTTTTAATGGGGTGATGGCGCTTCTGTTTAATTAGAAAGGAAAAAAAAAAAAAAAACAACCGTTAGTACTTGGGAAAGAATTAGATTAATAAATACCCTACCTTTTCACATTTCACATATTTTAATTTCGTTTAGTTTTAAATTGACATCACCCCCACCCTAACAGCCATTGTTCCCATTGGGTTATATTATATTATTTCGAACATGGGGAAGATCGGTCATTGGCTTTAAGGCAATCTGGAAGCCCTTTGTCCTGATACCCTACCGAACTGATATTGGCGTTGTTTGTTCTTCCTTGATGGTGTTAATTGACCTACTTATGAGAGTGTACATGTGGGGGAATTCCAATATATTCCAAAACCTCCAAAATTATAGCCAGGCAATGTATTTAGATGGAATCATACTGATAATCCTATATTTTAGGCACCTATCTTCCAACATATTCCCCTTGAATCTGTGCGTAGATATTGGTATATATAGGTACTGTGGTGTTTATACAAAGGGCCTGTGCATAAACAGGACTTTCTGTACAGCTTGAAAGTGAAAGTAAGAGTTACTGCTGCTAATAAAGCATTGTTATACTCTCCTCATCCTCGGCTACCAAACACAACAAATGGCGACAATACCTCTGCACCTTTTCTACCAAAACCTGGTGAGCCTAAGTAATGGTTTTAAAGTTTTAGAGATATTAAAAGACGCTCGTACGGTGCCCATGGCAACCAGGGATGTGAATCGGCACCCCCCGGAAATGATTGACGCCATGTTGGTGGAACCCTATACTGGTGGAACGCAAACCCAGAGATAGTAAGGTGGTTGCCAAGGATACCACGCGCGATCGTCGCTAGAAAAAGAGGAATGCTAGGAGTAACCCATAGGCCTCTGATGAAGCTGATGACATCAGCGAAATGTGTCGGGCGGAAGTGACATCACCTCAAGCAGCATCACACAGCACGTGGAGATAGAAGCGGAAAGATAACTGTGCCGGCTAAAATCACCACTCCCTATACTCCGGGACTGATCTGCACAAAGACTTGTGATAAGTACATGTGACTGAACTTCATTTTAATGTGAGTGTATTACTGCTGTTTTAGAAAAAAAAATATATATATATATAATTACACTATGTAATTATTATCGTGCCAAGAGTAAATGTGGTTGCTGAAATATATAAATTCCGCCAACGTGGACAGCGTAATGGCGAATCCACAGAACAATTTGTAGCATCTTTGAGAGAGCTGGTTGTTACCTGTGAGTTTGGGAATGTAGTTAAAGAGACCAAATAGTGGGAAAAACAAACTCACCACGCATTAGAGAGAGACTGCTCCTAGAGCAAGATTTAACCCTTGCAAAGGCTATTACAGTTGCTAGCCAAATTGAAACAGCTGTGGCGGAGGCTAAAACTCTCAGTCAGGGAACTGCTGGGAATGTACAGATTGTGAATTCAAAACTGTGTAGTGCTAAGGAATGGGTTTCACCAATTGTTGTAAGGCATACTGAGAGAATCCGAAAACTACCTGAATGGACCAAGGACTATGTTATGTGAAGAATGTATATATTGCTTTAAGAAACATACTATTTAATTGTTACTGTTTATTGTATTTTCCCAAATGCTTTCCTACTATAGGGGGAATATGTGGTGTTTATACAAATGGCCTGCGGGTGTCACTGTGCATACACAGGACTTTCTGTACAGCTTGAAAGGGAAAGTAAGACTTACTGCTGTTATGTAATGGCTGCATGACCTGCTAATAAAGCACTGCCATCCTCGGCTACCAAATACAACAGGTACCTATCTAGTGCTATCAATCCCTATTTCTGTAGGGAAATGAGAGCAGACAGTAACCCTTCCAACACTTTCCTCTTGTCTCTGTCCTTATATATTAGGTACCTATCTAGTGCTATCAATCCCTATTTCTGTAGGGAAATGAGAGCAGACAGTAACCCTTCCAACTCTTTCCTCTTGTCTCTGTCCTTATATATTAGGTACCTATCTAGTGCTACCAATCCCTATTTCTGTAGGGAAATGAGAGCAGACAGTAACCCTTCCAACACTTTCCTCTTGTCTCTGTCCTTATATATTAGGTACCTATCTAGTGCTACCAATCCCTATTTCTATAGGGAAATGAGAGCAGACAGTAACCCTTCCAACACTTTCCTCTTGTCTCTGTCCTTATATATTAGGTGTCTATCTAGTGCTACCAATCCATATTCCTTTAAGGCGATGCAAGCGGACCAGGACACAGTCAGTGGGTCATTTAATTGCAGCACTATGGGAGGTTGTGTAACATTGTCATATAAATCAGGACTGTAATCCCATCCATATGGAGCAGCTAGGAGTGGGCTGATGTTTTGTATACATGAATACAATTTAGTATAGAATGGCATGCCATAGGTTTAACATTGTCAGCAGTTTGATCTTTAAATAGGGCCTGTATGATGTATGAGGTGTTTGGGGGAATCTATAAATGAAATATACAGCCATGAGAGTGTATATACATAACAAATCATGGTTATAGGCTGTTTATAGAACACAGAACAGAGTTACATTCATACATACATTTGTTTAATTTCTACTTTTCCTAAATCTCTGCTCCCATCATTATCCAGCATATTATCAAACATGAAAGCAAGCAGAGAGTAGTAACCCAGCAATCATATCAACACAATGCAATAAACTTGTAAGGCCAGCACCCTAATTCATTCAAGAGGAACGTCCAATGAGATTCTTCCCTGTCCTCTTTATTCTTCATTCTTTTAGGCGTGAGACTGAGGAGGTGCAACATAATGTAAGTTACATGCCTTTTCATTGTATAGCATTTTATATTGTTTCACAGTGGTCATGGAAGGGGCAGTATAACATGGAAATGCCATAATAACTTGTGCGGGATATAGTACTGAATTTGGTTTTGCTGCAAATACTATTACATACCTTTAATAAACCCTGGCTGAGGTTACACACATACAAAACCGATATATGCTGGCAGGAGCTTAATACAGAGGGTATTTAAAGAACAGTGTTGCCACCAAAGTGGCTAATACAACTTATTTAAAGGAAAAATAAACCAGTACCATAGTGGACAGACATGGTGACTGCATGCTCTGCCTTTTCTGTTCAGGAATGGAGGAAGGGACATTCTGGCGGGAGCCTGTGTGAAGAAGTATAGGTTTACTTTTCCTTTAAAAGTCTAAATGAATATGATTAAAAAATAACATATTTTATATTCTGAACCAGCCTAGAGTTTCAGCGTGTCAATAGCAGCAATGATCCAGGACTTGAAACTTGTCACAGGGGGTCACCATCTTGGAAAGTGTCTGTGATGGTGCTCACATGCTCAGTGGGATCTGAGCAGCTGTTGAGAAGCTAAACTTAGGGGTCGTCACTAATTATCCAGCTGCAGAAAATGAGGTTGGTCTGTAATACAAGCTGATGCTACAGGTTTGCGGATTATTAAATTCCGATGCTAATTGCATTGGTTTCTGTGCTGCCATATAGTAATTATCTGTATTAATGACTAATCAGCCATATATTGTGACTATATTTCTATTCTATGTGTACTGTATATTGTGAGTGGGTCCCTAAGCTCAGTAAGTGACAGCAGCACAGAGCATGTGAATCAGTGAATCAGCAGAAAAGAAGATGGGGAGCTACTGGGGCATCTACTGGGGAGACACAGATCTTTACTGCTAAAGGGCTGTGGTTGCCTTGGGCTGGTACACAAGCACAAAACATCATGTACAACATTTCAAGCTACTACTAGCTTTAGTTCTCCTTTAAACTTTAAAGGTTAAATCATGAGTATTGGGCCATGTTTCTAAAATTTTCAAAATTGCTAAAAATTTTAGTTCTCCTTAGAACTTTATTGTTTTTTTTTAAGTCTATAGCCTGGCATTCAATCTGTTTGGTTGCTATAATCATTAGAAACCAAGCATCAGAGCTGGATCAAACAGTATTGGTGCCCAAGGCCCACTACTTGCCCCCAACCAGTACAGCAGCCCCAATCCACCCCTGCAGCACCCCAATCCCACCTCCACTACTCAGTGCCAATCACACCTCACTGACACCATCTGATTGCTCCCTCTTGTGTCCCCCCATCTGTGTCTCCGGCACATGCTTCTTCTGCTTAAAGGGATCCTGTCATGGGAAAAAACATTTTTTTCAAAATGCATCAGTTAATAGTGCTGTTCCAGAAGAATTCTGCACTGAAATCCATTTCTTAAAAGAGCAAACAGATTTTTTTTCATTTTGAAATCTGACATGGGGCTAGACATTTTGTCAATTTCCCAGCTGCCCCAAGTCATGTGACTTGTGCTCTGATAAACTTCAGTCACTCTTTACTGCTGTACTGCAAGTTGGAGTGATATCACCCCCTCCCTTTCCCCCCCAGCAGCCTAACAACAGAACAATGGGAAGGTAACCAGATAACCGCTCCCTAACACAAGATAACAGCTGCTGGTAGATCTAAGAACAGCACTCAATAGTAAAACCCATGTCCCACTGCGTTCTATTCAGTTACATTGAGAAGGAAAACAACAGCCTGCCAGAAAGCAGTTCCCTCCTAAAGTGCTGGCACAAGTCACATGACCAGGGGCAGCTGGGAAATTGACAATATGTCTAGCCCCATGTCTGATTTCAAAACTGAATATTAAAAAATCTGTCTGCTTTTATGAGAAATGGATTTCAGTGCAGAAGTCTATTGGAGCAGCGTTATTAACTGATGTGCCAAACTCAGGGTTGGAAGTCAGAGCTGCAGATCATTGGAAAGATACAAATAATAAAGCCAACAATAATAATTTGAATGGACGACGGCACAGAAATGCCCTCAATTTGCCCACCCAAAATCCAAATAAAAACCTGCATCCCTTCTATCTGCTCTCGTTTATAGCTATTTGTATGTTGAAGCATTTGCTATAATCACTCATTGGTGCAGGAACCTGAGAAGTGGATATTGCTGGATAATGAGAACATCTGGCACAGAACAGGTTAGCCAATGGCTTCTTCATACCCATCATTATCCAGAATATAAATCCACTCACCTCCCTTTATTCCTCATTTAAACAGTGCAACATTTTAGAACACTTGACATTTGCCAATGCAACACCTGCACCAACAAACAAACTAATAAAAATAGGATTGTTTTGTCATCCGTGTGGGTTTATGCAGCTTCTTTTTACCACAAAGTCACGTCTAATTGCTACTGAAAGCAGTATGTGTTCTCTATTCTTTCTCCTTGTTTGCATTCTCCTCACTGTTGATTCTGACTCCTGGAACGATGTAGCGGACGTCCATTCTTCTCCCGGACTGCTAAGCAGCTGCCTTCTGCTACATTGCTGCAGGAGTCAGAACCAGCAGTCAATTGCCATGACGTTAACACATAACTTTGAAATCAAGGAAACGAATGTAAATTGGGTAGTGTTTGAGCGGCGTTTCGTGAAATATTTGTACAGTGTTTCTTTATATTAATGTGATGTAACTATGTATTTAGGGTCATTTAAAGGGACTAAAATTGTCATACTTGTGCTCTCATATCTGCCCTAGCCTTGTAACCCATAGCAACCGATCATTTGGTGCAGGAAGGTAATGGAAAGCAGACATCTGATAGGGAAATCGTGCCATTTTCTACATAAATTGCTCTGTCCTTGGGGCAATAAACCTCTCCTGTGTACCCCCCCCTCCACCTTAATTGCCTGTCTCACAGGCCATGTCTCATGGTGCATTATGGGATAGCAGAGATGTCACTCTTAATGGGAACAATCAATCCTGCAGAGCTATCAACGCATTACTGTGGCAGCCCCCCTACCCTGAGATTCTGATTTACATGCCAGTATAGATTCCTAATTCCGCCAGTGAAATTGCTCCCTATATCACATGCTGGAGAATTCCACTGCCTGCCTCATAGATTAAGCAGCACCTGGGGAATTCCATGGGAGGCACGGCAGCGTATATAACATATAATGGGGAGTATATTCATAATAACATTAGAACTAATGGCGCCCCAATCCCCTTTATAGCTCCTGATGTACACTGAAGCCGAGATAATATTGCATTAAAGAATAACATTATAAATAAGGACGGGATTAATGACTGTATAATGTAAATTCCAGTCCAGTGGGGGGGGGGGGCATCTACATTAATAAAGCCTAGAGAAGTCAAGTTACATATAAGCATAGTGACGTGGTCCTGTTATAACCTGGAACATGAATTTATATAAATATGTCCATAAAGAGAAATAAAAGGTTTGGGTGGTTGGGTTTGGGGGGTTGCTCTAATCTCCCCCGCACATACAATCTGCAGGGAACTTCTATTTTCATTTTAAGCCATACTTCAATTTTTTTAACCCAATCATGATCTAAAAGTGGGCGGTGGTTGGGTTTGGGGGGGTTGCTCTAATCTCCCCCGCACATACACAGACGGCAATCCTTTTCCATTACAGAAACACAGTTGATCAGATTCAGCACCACGGACAGTGACAGGACTATAATGACTTCCATTGTATCTAAGCACAGCGCTGTCACATGCATTTATTATTAGCCTTTATTTATACAACGCAAACATATTACTCAGCCCTCTAAAGAGATTATTCTGTCATTATCGTCATATCGGTCCCTGCACCGATGTAGCTTACAATCTAAGCTCCTCATCACATTCACACATGAGGATGAAGTGTGTTTGTAGAACCTTGCTACGAATAGGTGATATTCTCCCTGAAATTGACAAATATTATTATAAGACTAGACATTAAGCCCGTTAAATTAACGGGCGCTAGAACATATGTAGTCAAACATTTATAAAAAACAGAATTGTTCTAGGCGAATTTTCGCCTGCACTGCGCAAATTCACTAACGTGCGAATTTACGCTCTGGTCAGCGAACGGTAACGTATTTACGTTTTTCAGACTATCACCCACAATGGTAAAACACGCCACAGCGTAAGGGTGCGAAGTTGCTTCCATTGTCTCTATTCTAAGTACTGGTACTGATAGCATTAGCTAGTGATTGGCGACCTCTAGTGGCCAAAACCGGTAAATTCGGTCCGTGCGGCACATGCGCAGTAGCGCAATTCCACGGACACAGGGACTGGACGCAGAGACATTTGAACTTTATTATATAGGATTTATTTGTAAAGCACTGATATGTTCCACAGGGCTTACAGTCTATAGTGGGAGGTCCCCAACCCTTTGGCCATGAGCAGGGCCGCCATCGCCGGCATTGAAAAAACTTTTGCCAGCGTCCAAAAACGTACGCCCGTGTCCAAAACGAGAAGCCGCCGAATTTTTGCCAGATGAATTTTTCCAGGCGTTTCATGGGAATTCACATCGAATTTGCACCAGGCGAATGAATTCGCCCATCACTTTTAATGTTAATGTTGTGCAATCAGCGCAGTTAGCCCTATTCTTCCTATAACAAAGTCCTGCCCCTGACACACTAAAGAGCAGCACAATGCAAAGTATCAGCTCATTGGAGAGATTAAATAACAAAAATTATTTTTAATTGCACATGCTAAGGATATTATAATGCTATAATCCTAAAGCTGCCATCACAGTCATTTAGAATCGTAAGTAAAACATTTCTTTAAAAAAAAAAAAAAAAAAATCTACTTTCACACTCAAGATTGACAATATATAAATAATCGGCATCCGTGTGTGCAAACTATACCCCGGCCAAACCAAGCAGTTGTTTCATATTTGCACTGGCTCCTCCAGCAGGGAAAGTGATAATGAGCGTTTAGTTCTGTTACACGGAGTCTGCATAACTGCGTTGTCACCTCGCTGCACTCCATTGTACCCACAAACTGGTGTTAATTGGCCCTTTTGCACATCTCTCATTTTCTCTTCCAGTTATAAAATATGAACTGACTGTTGCTCTTTGGAAGATTGTGAGAGAGACTTGGGTTTTTTTTAAGCTTTAATTAGCACAGCTATCCACAGGCTCATTTATGTTAGAAAAAGCATTTCTTTATGGAAAACAAAGATTTTCTGTCTCTCTGTCACCTTTATTCTGTATCAGCGCCTCCGAGGGGCACACTGTTCTTCTTATAATGGCTCCTTATCTATGAACGATTCCTTTACTAGTATTATGCATAATACATATTTTTAATGGGGAGTGAAAGGTAAAATAAAAGAAATTTGGAGGGTGCAAAGCATGACCTGTGCATTTTGGGCCAGCCTGCATATCACTACTCATGGATTGATGGAGGCATGGATTTAGACACTGTGCTCTTGTCACGGTCTGCACCCAGTGGCATAACTAGATCTCACTGGGCCCCACAGCAAATTATTTTTCAGGCCCCCAAAATGTCCAGTGGTTGACCTGTTTTACCAATAATTATTGTAATTGTATATGAATTAGGGCCTCATGGGGCCCCTATAGCTCCTGGGCCCCCTGCAGCCGCAGGGTCTGCTTCCTCTGTAGTTACTCCCCTGTCTGCACCCAACACCAGAAGAGATGCCAAGCACCGTGGTCTCAGCTCGGCTTCACCAGTAGTGTGACCGCCTTTGGCTTCAGGAGGAGCCCTCAGCTACTCAGATACCACCTTAAAATAGGCCCTGGCATTTCAGGTACACAAGAGGCCCAATCAGCCCATACAGAGGCCCAAACAGCCCCCACCAGCCCACTAAACACTGACTTTCTATGGGACCTTATAGCAGCCCCTCTGGCATTTGCCCTAACCCACAGATTGCCAGTCCGGGTCTGACTTAAAGAGAGGTGCAAGGTGATAAGTTCTGGATAGACAGAGGGGCACGACTGTTAACAAGAGTCTTAAAGGCCGAGGGTCACGGTACAGAAGGTTTAGACCAGTGGTTCTCAACCTGTGGGTCGAACAACCATTTCACAGGGGTCACTTAAGGGGTTCCAGGAGCAGGTTCATCTCTCTCCTCACTAGCCCTGTGGCAAGGTTGTAGCTATCTGGGTGTTGGTGCTGGGAGTTGTAGTTCACTAACCTGTGTAGGGAAGCCAGTTCCACTACAACTCTCTACATCCCCTTATTAGGGACTAATATATAATAATAATAATATTAACATGGTAATTGGGGTGTGGCAAAAATGTTTTGCTGCACTATGCACGGAAAACAAACCTTTATGCAGCAACTCTGTCTCCTGTACTTTCCTAACAATCCGCTCTCGGCTGGCAACAAAAATATTTTAATTTTTTATGGTTGGGGGACACCACAACATGAGGAACTGTATTAAATGGTCACAGCATTAGGAAGGTTGAGAACCACTGGTTGAGACAGAATCGTAGTCAGGACTGGCCGGGTCGAGGCAGTCGGAGAACAAACATACTAGTCAGGTAGGCAAGGGTCAAACCAGGAAGTCAATCAGGAGGGTAAAGGCTAGGGATCCACCGAATCCAGGATTCGGTTCGGGATTCGGTCAGGATTCGTCCTTTTTCAGCAGGATGCGGATTCGGCCGAATCCTTCTGCCTGGCTGAACCGAATCCTAATTTCATATGCAAATTAGGACCATGGATGGAAATCACGTGAATTTTTGGCACAAAACAAGGATGTAAAAAAGGTTTCCCCCTTCCCACCCATAATTTGCATTTGCAAATTAGGGTTCGCCTTCGGTTTGGTATTAGGCCGAATCTTTCAGGAAGGATTTGGGGGTTCGGCCGAATCCAAAATAGGGGATTCAGTGCATCCCTAGTAAAGGCAGAATCGGCATCAGTAATCAAGCAAGTGTCAGGATACGGATACCAGGATCGTCAAAGGCCAGGCTGGGTCAAACACAGGAATCAGGATCAGGAATCAACAGGAACAACAAGCAGACGCAACAGGTAAAAACCTATCATGGGCAATCAGAAAACTGCAGAAGTCCCCTTTAATTATTTGAATTTGGCACCATTGCGTGCTGCTGTCATAATTGCGTACATTGTGCGCACTAGGAAACAGGCAGGCAAGAGGAGCGGCGCAGTGGGTGTCCCCACCGCACCACTGGACCACCAGGGTAAGCAGATCTTGTTACAGCTCTGCACCTTGTGATATCCAGACCTCAGACATGAGGGGGGAAACACGTGTGGCCCTAAGTGCTCTTGCATGATTTAAATAGTCCTCATTTATTTTTGCAGGCGGGACAGCAAGGAGCTGGTTGTGCTAAAGAAACTGCCATACACAACGCAGTAGTACGTCGGATTTCTTTACTAAAAAAAGCAGCAACTTTATTTTATTCCACACTGTATCCTTAGGCAGCACTTAACAAAAATCACCCTATTTGTGAAGGCTTTGTTTCCAGTCAGTCTGGCTTCTGATACAAAGCTGCCAATAACACACCAGCTGCCCCTGTAAATCCATGTTCCTAATGGACTTTCTTCAAGGAGGATAAACCTCCACTTTCCATTTTCAGATTGCCTTTTGACGTTGCTATGTTTCACGTCGAAAATTGCTTAAATTACCCACGGCAGCAAAGCCAAGGAAAATATTTGTCTTTGATGTCAGGTGAATGTTGATGGTGATGAATGGGGACTATTGAAATGGCAGCACAAACGTACCTTGAAGATTCAGGGGGTTATATATTAAAATCTGAATGTTAAAGTCTTGAAAACCTGAAGTTTTAGTAGGGTTGCACCAAATTCAGTATTCGGCCTTTTACAGCAGGATTTGGTCAAATCCTTGTGCGTAGCCGAACTGAATCCTAATTTGTATATGTAAATGGGAAGGGAAATCACATGACAAGGAAGTAAAAAAAAAAAATCCCTTTTTCTTTCCCGCCCCTAATTTGCATATGTAAATTAGGATTCAGATTTGGTTTAGCATTCAGCCGAATCTTTCATGAAGCATTCGGGGATTTGGCTGAATCCCAAAAAGTGGATTTATTGCATCCCTAATTTTTAGAGGAAAAAATAAACTTGATTTATAATACAGGTATCCATTATCCGGTAACCCGTTCTCAAGTTCCGAATTAAGGAAAGGATGACTCCCGTAGCGTAGACTCCATTATAATCAAGTCATTTGATTACTTTTTTCTATTTACAGGTTTGGAATCCGTTATCCGGAAATCCGTTATCTAGAAAGCTCCGAATCACGGAAAGGCCGTCTGTCATAGATTCCGTTATAATCAAATAAGCTTTTTAAAAATGTTTTCCTTTTTCTGTGTAATAATAAAACAGTAGCTTCCCATAGACATATATAGCAACTCAGTAGGTTTAATCTGGCGATCTAGGCAATCGAAATAATTTTTAAAGGACAAGTACTTCGACCATCGACTGGTCGAACGATTTTCTTATTTGAATCGTTCAATTCATTCGAATCATTCAATTTGATCAAATTTAGCAAATTCGATGGTGGAAGTAGCCCAAAAAAAATCGAAACAATTTGAAAAATTCAAAGTTTTTGCATACAAATCCTTCACCAAAGCTTAGTAAATCAGCCCCTAAATATGTAGCCTTATAGAACATTTGTTTTTAGATGGGGTCAGTGACCCCCCCATTTGAAAAATAAGGAAAATGGAAAAGTTGCTTAAAATTCTAATTCTATCACGCAATAAAAGTTAACTTGTGGGTGAACCACCCCTTTAAATGACTGTCAAAATCGAATACTTTACACGTTTCCCCAACTTCAATTGTTTGTTGTGTCTCTAGAATGGAGAAAGAATTGGTACATGTATGTTTGCTTCATGCAGGGGCCCTAAGGGGTATAATTTGCTCCCTTTACCATTCCATCACTTGTGGCCATACTATTTATTAATGAACCCTCTGAACAATGTAATCAGTGCAAATGAATCATGAAGAACCACATTTATCCTGAAGAACCACATTTATCCTGAAGAACCATTATTTTCATGAAGAACCACATTTATCCTGAAGAACCACATTTATTTATCATGAAGAATCACATTTATCCATTTACCACAGGTTCTATTGAGATCTTCAGGTGCAGGGAGCTGTCTCTTTTGCCAGAGAACTGTTATTATTCTGTTTTTATTGCCAGTATAACGTGCAGCTCGGCACGAGCAACTTATGCAGCAAAGCTCAGACATCACACTGTTGCTTAGTCCTGACTCCTCATCTGAGGCTCAGTTGGTTTTTGTGATCAGCTGCCAGGCCTCTGTGCAAATGGAATGCAAGATTAAAAACGGCAAATCTCTTAGGAATATCACTTTGATAAATATTTGAGCAGGGTTATAATAATAGCCGCTGGCACCCACACTGTATTGTATCAATAGAAAACAGAAAACCTTGTCTTGTTCAAAATATCCTGCATGAAACTATAGGCTTACGATTCTTCTTTACTCTATGTTTATATTTAATGTTGTCACTGCTCATCCAGTGGCCCCAATGTCCCCAGTTATACTTTGTGTATGGGCTTCAAGGTATAAGGATTCAACAATGTTGGGTAGTTATTCTGTGTTGGGGGTCCAGGTCAGGTTGCCACTCAGTAGGCCCATGACCAGTCCAACAGCATAGGGCAGTGATCCTCAAACTTGGCCCTCCAGCTGTTAAGGAACTACAAGTCCCACAATGCAATGAAGGAGTCTGACAGCCACAGTCAGGCAAATGCATTGTGGGACTTGTAGTTCCTTAACAGCTGGAGGGCCAAGTTTGAGGATCACTGACATAGGGAGAGGATTGCCAATATGACTAGAGAACAACTGGTTTACATTCAAGTCCACCTTTGAAGACCAACAAATGCTTGATGCTCCCTTAGCCCATAATAAGGTCATGATATATGGAAACGTGGTGGTATCATCAACTTCATGCTTGTCCTTCTTCCAGGTTTTATCTAGGAGAGAAAATCAATTTTCAATTTTACCTTAGAGGACAAGGCCCTCGTACCCATTGATACTTTTCTTGAAAGAGGCTACTGTTGGAGAAGATGTAGATACTGGAAATGGTTTGTTTATGTGTTCATTAGAATTAAGATTCATGTCTATTTTAATTAACTTGTTCACCTCTAATTACATTATTTGCCCCTCTGCTTTGATGGGGAGTCATTGTCTTTAGAGGCATGTGGGTTTCCTCAGCTTTGTTGCCTTTAACTCTTTCCTTTGAAGTCCCCATCACTGGGGAAGAAGTGTATCATATACTCTATAGTAGAGAACCAGCTGCTTACAAGCACAGACAATAAATGGTGAACATTGTGGTGAATTGGTTGCTTCATTAAGTGCTCGTTAAGGGAATTAATCTGAAGACTGACATGAAAAAGCCTTTTGAGGTCAAGCAAGACGAGTATAATGATATTAGCATTATGAAGGATGTAAATAATTAATTATCAGATCCTTAATGGAAACATTTTTATTCTTGGCACAGAGTAAGAGAGCCTTTTACCTACCCAGAATTCCCTACTGTAAAGGAGAAGTAAAGCCTCAGATAAATGGTAGCATTTCTGCAAAACGTTGCCCCTCAACAGTAATGGTTGCCAACCTAAAGACTCAACCCCCAATACTTTGATACCAGTGATGTCTTTATACCCTCGCGTTCGGCAGATGAACTGAACAAGTTCTGCCAATTTCCCAAAGCAGTCACCGCTACTGTCAATTTGGGAATTGGCTTTAAATCGTCCTGCTTTCTTACAGAGAAGAGAGGAAAATAGATTTAGATAATGAAAATAACATGTCAAAGGAACAATTTTATTTCTGCAATGCGCCGGAGTTGTTCGAGGACACTTGGCCTAGCCAATCCAAGACGTATTTGTCCGATGCAAAAAAATAATTTCAGACTTCCAAAGAACTTTTTTAAATTCAATTTATTCCTGCACAGCGGGTTGGAAACAAACTTTAATTACTTTTAGAGCTTACTCTTCTGGAGATGGAGCGGTGGATAAGGAAACAAACTGCAGATATACAAATCTGACAACAAAATTCATGGTACTAAAATCTTGACCTGCAGCCAGAATCTTGCCTAGATCTGTATTCCCCATTATATTATGTATTAATGGCTTCAATGGACATGGGCATCCTGGAAGCAGTGGATCCTTTTTCTATAAAACTCCTGAATCGTTGTCAAGGCTGAAAAAGAAAAGTTGAGAAATAAGGGAGACAAATTTTAAACTACAACTGCATTTATGCGCATGTAGTTGCACTTTGTTTTTTTTAATATCTGAATTGTGACTTTATTTCCCACCCCTCGTATTCCTATTCCCTAGTACATGTATGGGATCCGTTCTCCAGAAAATTCCAAATTACAGAAAGGGTTTCGCCCATAGACTCCTTTATAATCAAATCATCCAAGTCTTTAAAAAGTATTTCTGTTTTCACTGTAATAATAAAACAGTAGCTTGTACTTGATTTGGGATTAATACATGATGAATCCCTATCGGAAGCAAAATCAGCCTATTGGGTTTATTTAATGTTTAGATGATTTTCTAGTAGACTTAAGGTGTGAAGATCCAAATTACAGAAAGATCCATTATCTGGAAAACCCCAGATCCCATACCTATATAGGGAATCACATAGTCCTGTAATTGACTACAGGTTTGTCTAGCCATGTGGTTATTCTAATGATCTGATTGGCTGAATGTTGGTCTAGAAATGTGAACGTTCTAATGCTCTGATTGGCTACAGGTTGATCTAACACCTGTGATAATAAGAGGACACTTGAGAAGTTATCAACCTTCTGATAAAGTTCAAGGGGGCCCTCAATCATTTTAAGTAACCCCTAGAAAATCCCCGAATCACTTAAAACCCAGTCACACTTTAAATACTGGTAAACCATAATTATCAGAAGTCAAAGACTTTCCATTTTCTGACTGAGTTGCAGTTGGACTTTCATCAGTCTACCCCTTAGGACAAGATCTGAAACTGATTAGGCATAAAATGTTTACTCTGAAATAAATGGAAAACAAATATGACATCTCTGGAGTTGTGCTGGTAATTAACCAGTAAACCCTTAATTTCATGTAGGTGCAGCGCTGAATTCATATGTGGTGCTTATTCTTAAATCGCAAGACAGTTATATGGGAATTGATATTAATGCAGAGTCATAACCAATGTTAATACAGTGCAGAGATAATATACGATCATGATGTGGAAAAGAATAAGATGATTAAATCTCATGATAACCAAAATGGTCTGATATAATGTTATTCTCTATAACCAAAGGTTTAAAGTAACGTCTTCCCAGCCAGTATCACTCCTAGATTCAGAAAAGGCTGATAATAGTTCAGGGGTACCCAGGGCACAAATAAGCTTCACCCCATGTCTCACCCTAACTGGCCTTCAGACTGGGCCCCCTTAGTTTGTAATAAAGTTACAGATATATAAAACATTGGGGTAACAGTCACCCTGCTATAGTTCCAGTTGTACCCAGGGTACAAATAAGAACTCACCCCAAATCTCCCCCTAACTGACCTTCAGACTGGGCCCCCTTAGCTCATAACAAGGTAACAGATATATAGAAACATTGGGGTAACAGTCACCCTGCTATAGTTCCAGGGGTACCCAGGGTACAAATAAGAACTCACCCCAAATCTCCCCCTAACTGACCTTCAGACTGGGCCCCCTTAGCTCATAACAAGGTTACAGATATATAGAAACATTGGGGTGTCACCCTGCTATAGTTCCAGGGGTACCCAGGGTACATGACCAAAAGGGAGTGAGCACATAACACTGACATCATTAAGCAGGTCAGAAGATTTGGGGGATGATAGAAAAAGAACACTTTTCTCTAATGCAAATCTCTTTGCACATGACAAGCCTTATTATATGGCACAGCTTTATGATACAAGTACTGACTTCTGGGGTCAAGTCTTACATATATACTTGCTCCAGGGGGACTCTTCATGCATGAAGATCTCTGCTGCTCCTATCCTGAGAGTGACTCCTGTTGCTGATTATTCCATCCATTTGAGCTTCGTCTGTCCTACTGATCATCTAAATTACCAACCTTTTGCCTTCTAATTACATCCCTGATTGCTCTGAGCTTTGCCCCCTTGTGCAGATTATATGTAAACTTACTGTAACCAAGCTTTGGATTGTAGGGGATGATTGGTCACCATGTGTGTCATTAATTTGCATTTAAACGGACCCTATCGGGTTCCTGAAATACAAGCAGACCTCTCCATCTGAGCAGTAGCTGTTGGTCTCAATACTTGGGGTAGAATCTGTGTATATCTACATACAATATAATTATAGAAGGCAAATGTCCTGCAACCTTCCAGTGCCCAATTGCCCATCTGTATCTCCGTGGGGGATGTGTTTGACCGAGTCAATGGCGTTCTTCCTTCCCAGTTGTCACTGTGATACAATTAACTCTCTTTTCAATATTAAAAGGCAAATATCTGTGCTCTACATGGCCTGTAAGTGCCGAATTAAAATCTTGTTTGGCCGAGACATTTGTAGTAATGGAACAAAATCATTGAAGTGTTCCTCCCTCCCCCCCCGCCGGCCGATTGGATACAGAGAGATAATAGCAGAGCAGGTACATTAAGTGCCGATACACTTGGCCAGAAGTTTATATATTAGGAACAGCGGAAGGGAAGCTGATTAAAAATGCAAGTAATAATTTCTTTTTCTCAGGACAATGTTGCTATCGGAATGAGAAATAGCTCTGGAGCCCACAGCTGCGTATTGGCAGCTCCACTCTAACAGCTGCAAAGTGCTTCATTCATTATTTAGCTTGCAGGGAGCAGAGATGTCCCAGCATGCTCAGCTGTGCAGGCTGTATCCCCTTTAGTAATTGAGCCTCTTCGTCTTATCCATTGTACCGTTGGCCTACACTTTATTCATCCATATTTAAAAGACATGCTGCATAGTGTTGCTTGACGCGTTTCGGGCGCAGCTGCCCTTAATCATAAGCTGGTCGCTATGGTCAGTTTCCCTAGAAAGAAACAATGATACAGGAATAACTGGACAACGCACTGACGCCGCCAATTTTGTGCAACACGTTGACAATAACTGCAATTGATTGTTGGATGGAACGCACGTGACCTGGCATAGAAAGATAACCAATAAACTGGCAGTTAGAATATTACAATAGCATCACAGTGAGGTCACTTTCTGATTGGTGAACATTACTGCCTGTGAAGTGGGCAAACGTTGAATAATTGCAAAGACTTAATTACATTTGAATCTGAAATCTTTATTTATCACTAACCCCCCCCCCCCCCATATTAACTAAACACTTTTTAAAATCTTTTCTGAATCAACTTTATTTTCTGAGTCTTGTTTATGGATACAAGAGGCTTCTCAGTGGAACTCCCTGGCCATATTCTTGATCTTAACAACATATTCTATATAATAAAGTTCAAGTGTCTCTGCGTCCAGTCCCTGTGTCCTACTGCGCATGTGCCACACTGACTGAATTTACCAGTTTTGGCCACTAGAGGTCGCCAATCACTAGCTAATGCTATCAGTACCAAGCCTGTGGTGAAGTGTATAAGGTAAATGCCTCAGTGCTTTTAGTGTTCAATTCCCATTGAGTGATAATTTATTCTAGCAAAGTAGATAGAAGCGCAACTTCGCACCCTTACGCTGTGGCGTGTTTTACCATTGTGGGTGATAGTCTGAAAAATGTAAATACGTTACCGTTCACCGACCAGAGTGTAAATTCGCACATTAGTGAATTTGCGTAGCGCAGGCGAAAATTCGCCTACAACAATTCTGTTTTTTATAAATGTTTGACTACATATGTTCTAGCGCCCGTTAATTTAACGGGCTTAATGTCTAGTATATTATAAAGTATATATTTGTATCTGTATGGGAGGAACAGGCGCATCCTAAATGTTTATGCAAAAAAAGGTAACATCCATAATCCGGAACGCTGGCGTTGTCATCTCATGTGGCTTATTCATCAAAGTGTCACGGCTGTCTGTATGATGAAGGTGTCCCCTTGGAATTTCACAACAGAATACTGAATGGGTTGGAAGAAAAAGAGGGGGGGGTGCTCAAAAGATGGATTTTCAGTGCTGTATCACAGCATAGATATTCACCAGTACTAAGTACAAATCAGCAGAAACAGCCCCTTAAGTTTGCTCATAGCCCGAGAGATCCCATAAAACTATGGCAGCGTAGGTATTACTCTGTACTAAACACAATTCAGCAGGAACAGCAACCTAAGTTTGCTCATAGCCTAAAGATCCCATAAAACTATAGCAGCATAGGTATTCCCTGTACTAAGCACAATTCAGCAGGAACAGCCCCCTACGTTTGCTCATAGTCTGTACAGAGAGAGATCGCATGAAACCATGGCAGCATAGGTATTCCCACATGACCAGGGGCAGCTGGGAAATTGACAATATGTCTAGCCCCATGTCAGATTTCAAAATTGAATATAAAAAAAAATCTGTTTGCTCTTTTGAGCAATGGATTTCAGTGCAGAATTCTGCTGGAGCAGCACTATTAACTAATGTGTTTTGAAAAAAAACTTTTTTTTCTTCAAAAATTCTTTAAAGAACAAGTAAACGTTTTTTTTTTCTATCTGTAAATTTGCTCTAAACAGCCCCTCAAATTAATGTACCTTAGTCCCTGCTGCAAGTCTGCTCTGGCTTCTGTGTTATCAGCTGCTTGTTTCACCTTCTTCCTGGTGCAGAGAGAAGCCCAGCCCCTTAGCTTTCTGAGCTGACCTTATATCTTGGACTAGTCCTGGAGATCATTTGCATACTATGACATAGCAGAGAGCAGTGTGTGTAGCAGTTTTTGCTTGGGGAAACTAGCTTACTAATGAAACACTGGCTCCCTCTTCCTCTCTATTGTGGAACAGCAGCAAGTGGACTGCTCAGAAAGCTAAGGGGCGGGGCTTCACTCTGCACCAGGAAGAAGGGAAACAAGCTGCTGAAACCAGAGCAGACTTGCAGCAGGGACTAAGGTACATTAATCTGGGGGGCTGTTTAGAGCAAATTTACAGAAAGAAAAAGAAAAACATTTACTTTTCCTTTAAAGTAAACTCAGTTCATTTTTCCCAATTGTGTTAGTAGTCCATCCCCCACCCGGTAGGCTCTTCCAGCACAAGTACAATGGGACTCCACTCCAAACATGCCTATTATAGCTTAGGGGTGGGCCATTATCAACCCAAAAGACCATGGCCGGATCAGTTGCACTTTCCCTGAAGGCTTTCCGACACCGCTGCCTGTAGAAGTCTGTGATTGATTAAGCTAGGAAAACATATACATTGTACACATTAATTCAAAATGAAACCTAAACCCCCAGACAAGAAACACTACAGCTTTATTAAAACCTGCTCCCTAAATCCTTTATCGGATAAAAGTCGGGGGAGGACGTTCCTGACTCAGCACGTAGGCGAGATAATGACAACTTGTAGTCAAGTCAATTGTCTGTGTGCAATAATAACAGTTTAGGTGATTGAGATGCTTTGATAGTCGTGTTGTGACTGTGCAGCAGAAGCCAGATGTAGTGATTCAGAAAAGTCTGTTGAAAGGAAGTGTTTAGGAGGCATTTTATTCCTTCTTGTTACTTCTACTGCTCCTAATAATTATAATCAGAATAATCCACCTTCATTGGTGTAAATTTGTTTTCAATTTTTTTTCTTTCTTGCTCACCTGCTGGTCTGTTCCAAGTGTATTGTTACTGCTACTTTTTATTACTCATCTTTCTATTCAAGGCCTCTCCTATTCATATTCCAGTCTTTTGTACAAATGAATGCTTGGTTGGTAGGGTAATTGGGACCCTAGCAACCAGGCTGCTTAAACCGCAGTCTGCTAAATAATTCAAAAACCACCAATAATAAAAAATGAAAACCCACGGCAAATTGTCTCAGAATATCACTCTTTACAACCTACTAAAAGTTAAAGGGAAACTGTCATGGAAAAAAAAAAGTTTTTCAAAACACATCAGTTAATAGAGCTGCTCCAGCAGAATTCTGCACTGAAATCCATTTCTCAAAAGAGTAAACAGATTTTTTTATATTTCATTTTGAAATCTGACATGGGGCTAGACATATTGTCAATTTCCCAGCTGCCCCTGGTCATGTGACTTGTGCCAGCACTTTAGGAAGGAACTGCTTTCTGGCAGACTGTTGTTTTTCCTTCTCAATGTAATTGAATAGTACGCAGTGTGACATGGGTTTTACTATTGAGTTCTGTTCTTAGATCTACCAGGCAGCTGTTATCTTGTGTTAGGGAGCTGTTATCTGTTTACCTTCTCATTGTTCTGTTGTTAGGCTGCTGGGGGGAAAAAGGGAGGGGGTCATATCACTCCAACTTGCAGTACAGCAGTAAGGCCTAGGCCACATGGGACGATTCAGGGAGATTAGTCGCTGCTTCTTTGAGGTGACTAATCTTCCTGAATTGCTTTCCCATGTCTTGAGCCCACTAACTGTAAAGTCGCCTGCGCCTATTCACATGCAGCAATGGGTTTTTCACGTGAAAAACGCATCACTGCTTGTGAATAGGTGTAGGCGACTTTACATTCTAGCGGGCGCGAGACATGGCCAAGCAATTCAGGGAGCTGAGTCACCCCGAAGATGCGACGATTAGTTGCCAGGCGACTAATCTCCCTGAATCTTCCCATGTTGCCTAGCCCTAAGAGTAAGGCCAGACGGGAAGATTCGGGGAGATTCGTTGCCTGGTGACTAATTGCCTGATGACTAATCTCCCCGAGCCGCTTCCCCCTGCCTTCCAGCTGCTTAATGAATAATCGTATTCACAGGTGGCGCTTTCCCGAAATCACTCAAATTTGCCTTAGGAGGCGACTTGGAGCGAATTTGGAAAACGTAGCGCCGCGTGTGAATAGGCGCAGTCGATTATTCATTAATCAGCTGGAAGGCAGGGGGAAGCGGTCTGAGGAGAATAGTCGCCACAAAGAAGAGGCGATTAGTCACCAGGCGACAAATCTCCCCGAATCTTCCCGTCTGGCCTTACCCTAATGAGTTTATCAGAGCACAAGTCACATGACTTGGGGCAGCTGGGAAATTGACAATGTGTCTAGCCCTATGTCAGATTTCAAAATGAAATATAAAAAAAATCTGTTTGCTCCTTTGAGAAATGGATTTCAATGCAGAATTCTGCTGGAGCAGCACTATTAACTGATGCATATTAATTGATCCCTTTAACTGATTGGTGAACCACCCCGAAAGAGTGAAAATGTCCAGCTCTGATTAAGGGGTAGATTTCTGATAGATCAGTATTATTTGGTACAGGCAGTTATTATTAAGCAGTCACATTAACCAAAAGGTGAATTCCTTCATCGACTCGCATTGCATTCATGAGCTCCCGTTAATTTTGCCCGTTATTGATCCTAAGCGAAACGCGAAATTTCCCATCCACTCGCTTTGAGTTCGTTAATCGTTTCAACCGTTCGATGGCTGCGATACGAAATGGAAACCACTGGAAATCCAGGAGGATTCTTCCCTTCAAATGAGCCGTGAATCTGCACAAAATGTTTTCGCTTCGGGGACTTATTTCAGACTGTTGGATTGCTTTGCCTTGGATCCTCAATCTACAAGAACCGATATGAATACTTTATGTGTTTATCTTTTATTTCAAATCATTTACTGTGCCTTTAAAGGAAAAGTAAATGTTTTTCCTTTTCTTTCTGTAAATTTGCTCTAAACAGCCCC